>QEOQ01000353.1:375263-479900 GCA_010279815.1 Brachionus plicatilis | reverse complement strand
AAAAAAAAAAAAAAAAAAAAGAAAAAAAAAAAAAAGAGAAAATGTAATTTTGAGAGATTATTTTTTGGCTGCCTGCTTATAAAGTTACATAATAAATTATGATAAATGCGCACAGCCACCCCACTTGGTGAGCCAGCTCCTAGTTTGCCAACGCCTGCTCTACGGCATAATTACATCCAAATATTTATTATGAAAGAAACACTTTGTAAACTAGTTCGAGCCCTATCTGGGTCTCGATCATGTCGCTAGTTGCCAGAGCTCATTTATTCAGAAAAAAAAACACAAAACTTATCTTCTTTAAATAAAAATCTAGAGTAGATCAAGACAACCCTTGGCTGCGAATTGGTCCGATCTGTCAGAACTTGGTGCTCCTATTACGCAACTCGCACAGACACCGATCTTTGCTGAATTAGCATAATGAAAGCAATGGCACAATGTAAACAAGCACTGACGCTCAAGTCAGTAGATTTACCGTAGTTTAAGTTACGTGCAAGTTTGGCTTTTTATTGCGCTTTTCTTTTCCAACCTGAATGTTAGCTCACCTAATCGCGTCAGACAAAAAATGGTACCCAAAAATTGGCCACCTTTTGCCCGTTGGAAAAATTGAAAATAAAGCAAAAAAAATTTTCAACCCTAAAATTTAATTTTTTATCTAATTTTTAATAAAAATTAACACTATAATTTTTTTTATAATTAATGCAAAGTTAACCCATGATTTTGTTTGAGAAAAATTAAATTTGTCGTATGTAAAAAAATTGGATTCCAATGTTTGTCCAAATGCATTGGATGGTGGCTAAATAAATAATTATTTTTTTTGCAAATAAAATAAAAAATGAATCAAAAAATTCAGCCTCTTTTTCAGACTTTTTAAATATTCGCACAAAATTTTTTGTTTTAAATTCTATTGAGATGCTGGCTTAAAAAAAAAGTGGTTCTTTTCCTAGAACCAAATTGATGACTTAATTGTTTTTTGTGAATGGAATAGAAAATGTCTCAAAAAATGAAGGTTCTTATTCAGTATTTAGAATATTTAAAATTAATTCAAAGAGAAAATTTAAAATTTACAAATGAAAAATTTGTCTTTTTTTAATAAATTAAAATTTTGAATTTTTTCTTATTCTATTGAGATGCTGATACAAAAAAATCACTGACATCTGTGCCTGAATTATTAATTAATTTTTTTTCAAACAAAATAAAATATTAATTAAAAAATTCAACTTTGTGCTAGCTATCTAGAAAATTTAAATAAAAATTAAATTATGAATCTTATAAAATTAAAAATGAATCTATTCTTTAATAAATGCTACTTTTGAATTTTTTCCGACAAAATTTAAGTATTTTGGCTGATCAGCCTTTTAATTTTAAATAAAAATCATTTGAGGATGTTGATTTGTAAGAAAATATTGATCCATTATTTGTCAAAATTATCAATTAATATTTTAAATAGGAAATAAAATGCAATTAAATAATTTAGCCTCTTTTTCGGTATTTAGAATAAATAAATTGAATTGAAACATTACAAAAATTATTAACTAATCTAATTTTTAGTAAATAAAACATTCCGGGTAAAAAATGAATCTATTAAATTTATTTATGATTTTAAACTTTTTGCCTTAATTTAAAAAAAAAACAGAAAAAAATTTAATCTTTAAATTTTTCATAATTTTCTTTTGACCTGATGTTGCTTTGGAGAAAAAAATGCTGAACCTGTGTAACTAAAAAAATTCTTGGAGTAAATTAGAAATAATTTTTCATAATAAAGCTCAAGGCTGTCGTAATAAAAATTTCATGCCTCGCTAATTATCAATTGAACTAGAATGCATGAATTACATGAATTAGTAATACGAATTCCAAAACAATATATCATCTTTATTAATAATTTATTAGACTCTTAGATTTTAAGTATGGATTTATTTTTAGTCGATTATTTTGGGAAAGAAAGATAATTAAAAATAAATTTTTGAAAAATTTTCAACCAGGTAGTAAATAGTACAATTGAATTTTATTCTGACTCTGATTTCCAAGATCAATTAAATTACTAGGTTCAGAGACTTGATTGGTGCCGATTGAGGCCTCCTGTCTAAAAAATAATTAAAAAAAAGGCTTGAAAATTCCAATGAGTCTGCCACCAATTGCTTATTATCATAAAAATTGATAGAGTTAGATAGATTAAGCGGTTTTTTCGAGGTAATTTTTTGGATAATCGATAACTAGTGTATAGATGGATTTTTTTTCTAAAAATTAAAAGAAAAAATTAATCGGAAAAAGCTTTTTTTTTAATTTAAAGAAAAAAATTGCTCAAATTGACTTCGAAGGAAAAATATTCGGATGCTTTTTTTCTACCTTGAACAAGAAATTTTAAAAAATTTAAAATTTTAATCACTTTAAGAAGAGGAACCTTGAATTTCATTATAAAAATTGACACCGGATGCTTTTAATCAATTGAATAAAAAATTGTTATTTTTTAAACCATGTTGTTTATTTTTGCAAAGTCCCATGATAAATTCAAAAATAAAAAACTCTTTGACTTATTTTTTAAGAAAAATAAATCGATTTTTCAAAATAAAATAGCATTAGCAATATTTTTAGAACACCAGATTTAAAATTAAATTCTTTGAGCAAAAAATACGTAATAAATTGGAACTTGATTTTTTGTGGTCGATTGCCACGACTTTAAAATTTTTCAAAATTCGAACCTCTGTTTGATGAATGAAAAAATTTAAATTTTTTATCATAAATAGATAGATTTTTATCTAAATTAAAAATTTTTGGTTTAAATTAAAAATCAATGTTAATGTAATCAGATCATTTTTGGTAAACGTGAATATTTTTAAAAGTAAAATATTTGTGTTTTATTGAGTAAAATAAAATATATTTTATTTCAAACAATTAATTTTATTTATCATTTTTAATTCATTAAAATTATTCATATCTTTATCATTCAAAATTTATGCTTCAAAAAGGTTGTTTCTGAGAACCAAAAATCAATATGAAGACAAAATTAGCTTCTGTAAATCTTCAATTATTTTTTTTATATTGATTTTCTAACAATTTAAGTTTTAGTAATCACTTTTAAGACATTAATAAATCTTTTTTAAAATTGGGTAAAGAATATAAATAAATGACTTTAATTAACTAGTTTTTAAACAAGCTTAAACTTTGAAAATGATGTTATTTAATTATAAAATAAGGTCAGTGACCTTATAAATTACCATCACGTGTTCCTTTTTTGATTAAAGTGTTCTAATTGTTATATAATTGAAATAAGAATCCAGTTAAGAATTTATCATAATAGAGAATTTTAAAAAAATTCTAGAATTTTATTTTTTAGGGAGATTTAACTGAAAAAATTGTCATCTGAAATCTCATGATAAAACTGAGCATCTTAAAAAAGATTGAAATCGGAAAAAAAATTGAAAAATTCAAAATTTGCATCAAGATAAAAAAGACTGTTTTTTTTTAATATTGTAAAAAGCATTTCAATGAAGATTAAAAATTATTTTTAATTAAAAAAATTAATTTTGCCTTTACTTTCTTGTCTTGACATTTAAAAGACTGAAATTTTTCAAAACACCATTTTAAATTTAATTCTAAATTTAAAATTTGAGAAAATAAATAAATGAAAAATCTTTCTTGAAATTTTCAAATTAAAAATTTCAAACTTTTAATTTATTAATTTATTTTAATATGCAACGATCCAGTGATGGTTAGATGAATAAAGAAAACAAAAAAAAAGAGTAAAAAATTTAAAATTTTATTTGTGGAATGTTTAAAATGTCTTTATCCCTGGACTTAGTTTTTCTTGACATTTCAAGGAAATGATAGTTTAAAAAATTGAAAAAGTTCGAAAAAAATTTAAATAATTTTTTTAACCTTTTGGTTAAATATGTTTAATCTAGACCTTTTTCTATAGATCATCATCTTCTTTCCATTCATCAAATAAATGTCTATGAGTTTAAAATTATTATTCAAAAAAATTAAATTTATTTAATTAATAATTGATCTAAAATTGATTATTCGTGTAATTAAAAAATATTGTCCATTTTATAGCATATAGATTTATTTAATTAGGACTAATAATAACCATCATTTAATTAATTGACACATTTATTTGTTATTGTGGAAGCCCTATAACTTAGAACGAACCGGATCCAGCCTTATTTATTATTTATAGTACTTTTAGATTCCTTTTTTTTTTAATATTTTTAGGCTCTAATATTTAACTGTGAATAAGTAATATGTTTGTTATTAAAACTAGACAAATTTCTGATTTGTGTTTAGGCTCATTATCTTGGTGAAGTTCTAAGCTTAATTCAAAGTCTCATGTGCCAGAAAGAAAATAACAACCACCACATTATATTTATTCATTAAAGATAATAAAGTTTAAAAAAATTAAAGCCATTCATTCATTTTGGTGATTCAATAGTATAACTTTATTTGAGGCCTCGTGATGTAAAATGTTGGAGGGCTATCATATTTTAGTTTTCATATAGACCGAACTGTTGAGTTTTGAATAACCTTTATTCTTTTAATGCTTATTTCTGGTAATAAGTTAAGACAGGGAAAATATAATCCAAAATGAAAGTTTTATTTGCCCAGATTCTAATTAAATTTTGCCTTGAATTTCAAATTCCTAAGCTTCATCTATCATTGAACTAAAATTTAATTTAGAATCAAAATAAATACCAAGAAATTTAGTTACGTTTTGTTTTTTGATTTTATTTCCATAGATTCTTAAATTTGATCAGCTTTTTTCTTGTTACATCTTGAAAAAACTATTGAACAAGATTTTACAACTGATATCTTCATTTTCCTCTTGCAAAGCAAGTTTTTTAGTTCAACTAAGTACCTATTAAGTTTTTTTTCTAGATGACTTTAATTATTTACGCAAATTAAAAAATTCAAAATGTTAGGTAAATTAAAAAATTAGCTAAGTACAAAGTTTAATTTGCTAGACAAGTTAAAAAAATAAGTTAGAAAATATTTTTTGCTAGGAATTATTTATTGATTTTTCTAGGTAAATTAGAAAAAAAAGTAATGTTAAATTAGTTAGGTAAAATAAAACAATTTCATAGTTAATTTAAAAAAAAAAAACAAAAAAATATGTCTAAGTATTTGCTTAGACATATTTTGCGTTTTCTTTATTCTTTTCTTGAAACATTTCAGTTCCAAAGAAGTATTGTCATCATTTTGCCACATATAATTATTTTTACACCAAATTTCAAGTTATCCAAGTTTTGATATTTTTTTTAAATCTTTATTTTCGATTATTTTTTAGGAAAGTTTAATAATATTGACTTTTTTGTAACTTGCATATTTTGTTCTGTTAGCAGCTCTGGCATAGCATTAGGTTTGATGTTAAGGTTAAGAAATTTAACTATTTTGGAAATTGCTTCGCTTGACTTTTTTTTGTCAATATTGTCTAAATGTGCATCGTGGTTCACTGATTCATAAACATTAACTTGGAGATTGTCGCTCAAATAATGCTAAAATAATTTTTTTACATTATTTTTCCCAAAATTTTGATAATTTACATCGATAATAAGCTTTTTTTACCATCAGCACAAGAACCATCTTGCCCAAACTGTTGAATTTATTGATTTTAGAACTTCTTCTTTTACTTCAAGACTATTTTAATATTTTTCTATGTATTTACAGAACAGATTTGCTACAAGGATCTGAATATATTTTATTAGTTAAATAATATATTTGTTTAGTTTCGTAAAATTACCGATTTTCAAAATGCCAAAAACTCGCTTGATTTTGGCTCTTTTTTTTTTGGTTTTTTGCATAGAAAATTTTCAATTCCAATTTTTTTATTAATGTTTCCATAAAGGATAAATTTTGTAAAATAAGGTAAAAAATTATTATTATTGGGTAAAAATTTAGTAAAATTTAGTAAAACAATGTAAAAATTCGTAAAATTCTAATCTATTAAATTTAAATTTTATCAATTTTACTTTTAAAAACTATTGCGTTCATTTTTTGCATTTTTTAAGCCAGTTACTTCTCTTACCCATGCCGTATTAAAATCTATTAATTTCAGCGTCTACAGTGGTGATACGATAACTGTATTTTACTATATTTTACGTAAAATATCGTAAATTTACGAAAGCAAAATTTAGTTCATTTTCGGTATTTTACGTTAATTTACTATATTTTTCGTAAATTTTTTTTTCTCTTCTCAATTAAAATTTAACAAAATTTACGTAAAACAGGTAAAAAAAGTAAAATTTACAAAAATTTTTTTTTATAATAAAAACCAAAAAGAAACATTTTCTTGAAAATGTAAAAATTTCGTTTTTTTTTGGTAAATTATGGTTTCTACATTTATTTACGATATTTTACGAAAATTAAAGTAAAATACAGGTATCGTATCACCACTGTATTTGATCAAATAAGCCAGCAAAAAAATTCAAAAATAATCTCCACATTTTAAAAATTACTTTTGAAAGTAACTAACACTCCATTGTCTATTTTTTGATAAAATTCTATTGTCTCGTTACTTTTAAGAAATTTACAAGTTAGTTTTAAATTGTACTGTATTATTGATTTTTCCTTTAATTTCATTTAGTCTTTAATTTTTTAAAAAATGTAATAGCTTTTTAACACAACGATGAGTTCAGATCTTTAAAGGAATATTTTGGATGAGTATCTTAGAAATTTGTCTATGAAAAATGGCAAATTGAAGTTTGAGATCAAAATCAAACGATCAAAATATAAATTGTAATATTTTTTTAATAATAGAGAAAAAAAAAATTTTGCCAAAGCAATTACTTGACATGTCATGTCAAGTTTATTTTCATATTTAAAATTTTAAAATGTCCCTTTTTATTGAACTTAAATAGGTTTAAATATTTTAATTGATTTTAGTGAAAACTTACTTTTAAAGACAAAAAAATTAACTGTTTTAAAATTTAAAAATTATTTGAGTGGAAAAATAAAATTATTTCAGTTTGAATGAATGGATATAAAAGTTATAAATTTGAATTTGTGAATTAACTTAACCTGAATTATCCAAATTATTGATTGTTTTTGTTAAATAAATTAGAGATCAAACATTTTGATGTTAATTTGATAATGAACCATTATTAGAAATAACATGTGTAGTATTTGTTTCTTAGAAATTATTAAAATCATTAGATTGTTTAAGTTTTAAAATTTTAAATGATCGTTTTGATCTTAAAATTTGATTTGAAACTTCAATTTTCCATGAAAAATATAATATTTTTTTTAAACTGCATCAAGATAACCATCCAAAAAAAAATCAGAGAAAAAAATTTTATTAAATGGGTATTAAATCTTTTTATTAATTAATTATTTTTCAAAAAAATGCTTTATATCGAAAAGATTTTTTAGTTTCTTCTACATCATTTTCAGCATCACTTGTATCATAGAAATCAATATAGTCAGGTAAAACCCAATTAGATTTAAAATTTTTGTTTAAGGACTAAATGAAATTAAAGGAAGCACTATGATTTTTTTGCATAACATTATGAATTTTAGCACTTAGCATTTAAAATTGTTTACCTAGCATCTAAATGCATGTCTTTCTAAAATACCTTTTTTCTTATAACGGTTGATCCAAAATAGTTAAAAAAACTATGTTCCCAATGTATATTTTGGAAATTGGCATGAATATTGATAAAAAACAAAATAACTAGAGAATTAAAAAGATTATGATTCGTTTGGTTTAGAGTTATTATGTCTAAATGTTAACTTAAAAAATTCAAATTTTTTAGCTATTTCGTACTACAACCCTCCAAACATTATACCAAAAAAAAATTTTTGGAAAAATTGAATGAGAGTAAAGAAGATTTTGTTTTAGCAGGCGATTTAAAAATCCACTCCGGCAAAATGTTATTTATTGTACATTTTTATATTTTTACATTTTTAAATTTTTGAGAGAAGAAAAAAAATCTCAAAATTAAAAAATCTAAAAAAATTTTCATTCAAGAAAAAGTAATAATAAATTCGCAATTACTTAAAAAGGAGTTTTAGAAAAATTTAAATGTAAAAACCAAGGATAATTTTTTGAAAATCCCTTTTAATTAATTGCGAATTTATTATTACTTTTCTTGAATGAAAATTTTTTTAGATTTTTTGATTTTGAGATTTTTTTTCTTCTCTCAAAAATGTAAAAATGTAAAAATATAAAAATGTACAATAAATAACATTTTGCCTCCATTCCTACTTTTAAAACTAGACTTTTAAAATTAAAACATTGCTATTTTATATTCTCGAATTAATTGATGAAAAACATAAGGCAAAAAATCGTCTAAAAAAATACAATAATCAGGAAAATGAATTTTAAAAATTAGTTAGGAAAGAGATTGCAGCTTTTAGAGACAAAAATTGGCAGGATTTTCTCAGTAAAATAAATAAAAATGTAGTCTTTTCAAAACCATTTTGGAGGAAAGCGAACAAAAACAGATATTGTAAGAAATCCTCATAAAAGTTGTAAATTTCCTAAATTAATCTATGATGGTAAATATTTTAATACAGAAACTGAAAAAGTAGAGTTATTTGCTAAGTTAAAGATTTATACTCAATAAGTGTGAAATCGACACCGCGGTCCTTTGAGTGTTTACTTGATGTGTTATAAGGTAATACTCGTTGAAGCGCCAGAGCACTGTAAACTACAAAAAAATTCAAAAAAAAACATCAATAATCAATCTAATTTTATTGGAATTTAATTATTTGCGATTAAAATTAATTTAAAATAAAAAAGAGAAAATTTACCAGAATAAAATAGTTAAAAAATATTTTTTGTTCATTTACGTGTGTGTGTGTGCGTGAGTGTTTACAATTTATTTTCCAATGACAATCTCTATCAAAAAAACCTGTTTAACAAACAAAATAAAAAAAATTTTTTTGAAATAAAAAAAAAAAATAATAAAAGTTCACAAAAAATAAAGGTGATTTTTTGCTCTTAAATAATTAATCAATCATTTGAAAAAAAAAAGCAAGAGAAAAACTTTAATTAGATAAAAAAAAAAATATATTTAGAATTATATGTTCATGGCGGATTGTACACCGGGCCGATTCACTTAAATTGTCAAAAAAAAAACACAAAAAAAAAATCAGTCCACTCTCTCAAATATACGTGGTCCTGTGTGCCACAAACCTGTTGTTGTCAGCGAGGCCCGACTCCACATTAATAGTCTTTCGCCTCCCACTGGCCAAGCTCTCCACCAGCCGCTTGCTCTCACTGGCTCTCTCGAACTGCTTGCGTATATTAGGCACACTCCACGCTACCCCAGCCAGCTCCAGCTCGTCCAAACACTTGCTCCTCGAGCCACTATCATTATTGTTGTCGTCCATGGCCCTCGCCTTCCCGCAGCCACCACTGTCCACACTCAGCCTGTGCTGCTCGGCACCAGGCCCCACTCTCAACCCACTCTTCTTCACGGCAACAAAACTCTGCTGGGCCGACACCGCTATCTTCAGCGGCTTGGCCTCCTCTTCATCGTTCTTTAGCGACAAGCTCCGCTTGACCATGCTCTTCGCCGGACTCCTCTCCTCACTGAACAAATCGGCCACCAAACTCTTCGAATTAAACTGCTTGCTCTGGGCCACACTCACATAGACCATGGACGAGTGTCGCCGCTTGGCCGACTCGTCTGCCATCCCTGTCATCTCTGCCACCTGGCCACATCCAACCTGAACACTGGCCTCGAACACACGGCCCCCAATGGCCGTCTCGTCCAGCCTCAGTCTGACTATTGACTTGCGGCTGGCGTGCGCCCTGCTCGTCTTGCTCTCGGTCACTGTTGACTTGGTGCTCGAGTGGGGCAGACTGTGGCACTGCTGCTGGTCGGCTGTGTGGGGCGCCAGCGGAGCCATGGACTTGAGAGAGAAGCGCTTGGAATTGTGTCTCAAAAAGGTGTCCATGGGCTCGGTGTGGGCGGTGGAGGAGCGGCGACAGGTTAGGTCGTAGCAGGCCGTGTGCTCAGAGTCCGGGTGAAGGGCGAGCATGCGCTTTTGCCGCTTCAGCTGGCTCTCTTCGGGCTTTTTGAGCGACTTTTCGCTCTCCGGGTCGCTGTTGGTAGTGGTCGGCACTGACAGCCCGGAGTCCACGCTGAGCGTGTTGGACGACAAGTCGTGTTTGTTGACCTTGACCTTGTGGAAGTTTTTTGAGTTGGACTTTATTTTGAAGAGGTTGCGTTTGGTGAACAGTTTGTTTTTTTTGGCCTGGCAGACAATGTCCTGGTCGTCGTCGTTGCAGTTGTCTTGGTGGTGGTCGTCGTCGTCGGTGGACGCCTCGTATACGGAGGAGTCGTCGGCGTCGAAAACGAACTGGTGTGCGGTGCGCGTGGGCTGGCACAGCGACTCGCTGGACTTGGACGCGTCGCTGTTGATTTGGACGAGGACGTGGGCCCGCTTGCTCAGAAGACAGAGGGTGTCGGCGCCGAACAGCTCGGCCGCCCGATCGATCACAAACTCCACGAACGCTATCGCCTTGAAGTTGGTCTCCACGTCGCTCGGCTTCTCGATCTTGTGGAACAGGCTGGGCGCCACGCACACCGAGATGTTGTGCACGTCCATTTTGTTCACAGACGAGTTGCACGCTATCAGCTGAAATAGACACACGAAATGTCTGAGGCACACATAGTTCCATTTTGGCAGGCGGTTCAAGATGCTTAAAGAGACAAAGAGGTCAGTTTAGTTGGCATGTTCGAGTGGTTCAAAGTGTCAACGTTTTTAGATGTCAAGGACAGTGCTTTTGTAAAAGGTTCTGATATGACTTGGACCCAAGCCATGAGGTCAAAGCAAAAGATTTCAGTAACATGTAGAAGTTTAGCGAAAATTTTTAATTTGAAAATGTTAGACCATTCGTAGAAGAATACTTTCACAAATATAGATGTGTCCAAGTTAACTGACCATGAACTAAAAATTATTGAAAATCATCAAAAGCACGAAATGTATTTTAAAGTCCGGACTTAAAAATTTTTTTTTTCTAAAAAAACCCAAGTTCAGAGGCAGAATGTTATTTATTGTACATTTTTAAATTTTTACATTTTTACATTTTTGAGAGAAGAAAAAAAAATCTCAAAATCAAAAAATCTAAAAAAATTTTCATTCAAGAAAAGTAATAATAAATTTGCAATTACTTAAAAAGGAGTTTTAGAAAAATTTGAATGTAAAAACCAAGGATAATTTTTTGAAAATCCCTTTTAATTAATTGCGAATTTATTATTACTTTTCTTGAATGAAAATTTTTTTAGATTTTTTGATTTTGAGATTTTTTTTTCTTCTCTCAAAAATGTAAAAATGTAAAAATATAAAAATGTACAATAAATAACATTTTGCCAGTTCAGACTTTTTTTAATTTAAAAAAAAAGACTGGACTTTAAAATTTTTTTTTTCTAAAAAAATCCAAGTTCAGACTAGCGTTGGTAATCGACTCCAATCGATTGACAAATTTAATAAATTGATTAGTTTTTTTAGTCGATTATTAAATCAACTAATATTTTTTAGTCGATTATTATTTTAGGCGACTATTAAATCGATTAATTTTTTTTAGATGACTATAATACTTCTAATTTATCTCGAAATTAAAATTTAGGAATGCAAAAAATATTATTTTTTAATAAAAAAGGTTTTTTAAAGACAAAGCAAAATAAAAAATATTTTAATAAAAAATAAAAGTATTATAGTCATCTAGAAAAAAATATTCGATTTAATAGTGGACTGAAAAAAATTAGTCGATTTAAAGTTAGTCGATTATTGAATTGATTATTGATAATCGATTGCCAACACTAGTTCAGAATTTTTTTTAATTTAAAAAAAAAGACCGGACTTTAAAATTTTTTGTTTATGACTAAGTGATAAAGAATTTTTAGAGAGTTTATTTTACGACAAGATTAAGGGCTCTATCTTAAAATAGCAATCAACAAATTAGCATGATCAATTAAGCACAATCAAAATTTAATTTAATTAATTCTTAGTTTTATATTTATTTAAACTTGTACAATTATTTTATTTTATCTTATTTTATTTATTTTTTTTTTATTTTTTTTTATCTGAAGGAGCGTATGCTCGAACAGAAAAACAAATAAATAAATAAATAATAAATAATAACAATTAAAATTCAGTTATCTATTAACGTTATCTAAACCTTGAACCCTCTTAAATCCAATATAGTTGAATTCGGTAACTCAACTATATTCAACTACTCGAATCAGAGTTTTTCATTAATAATCAAGAGTTGAATAAGGTGGATAGCATAGACTAGCATTAAAAAAAAAAATTTTTTATTTTCTTTTACTTCTCCTTAAAGGAGGTTAATTCAATTCAATTCAATTCAATAAATAAATAAATAGACTACCTTGGGGTTGCAATCAGCTCTAGTCTCAACTTCGATGTTACAACTATAGAAAAGTTCAAAAAAGTTCAAAAAAAAATTCTTTTCTATTTCCTACTTAGGTATGGAGCAAAATAGTATAAGCCCAGATCTTAAATCTTTTATTTATAAAACCTATTGTCTTTCTAAATTTACTTATGGGCTAGGCGTCTCAACTCTAAAAGTAGAAACTTTAAAATTCTCAAATACCTTACAGAACAACCTTATTAGAACCATGTTAGGCTTGAACTATAGTTGTCACATCTCTAATATTCTCAAGATTTTGAAAATTTTCAACTTTGAGCAACTTTATGTTTTTTCTAAACTCTCTTTTATCATCAATCTTAAATATAATAGCCTCACATCTTATATTTTTGAGTGTATGTATCTCAACTTTCAATCATCTTCTGTTTGTAGAATTAAATTCTTTGAACAAGATATTTTCTTTCTCGTTTCTTATCTTGGCAAAGATATATACTTTATTAAAAACAACTCGTCTCAACTTCAGTTAGAATTGAAAAAGGGACTTGACTCCAGCGATGGTTTATCAGACTCCATCAAATTGTGTCTGAACAATGTAAAGTTTACGATCTTTAAAAATCTCCTTAAAAACCTTATCAGGTCTTCCTTGGTTTATTTCTTTTTGGTTCTCTGTTCACGATTTAGCATACTTTGAAGAATCTATTTTTCTGATATTTTTTTTATTTTTTTTTTATTATGGTATCTTTAATTTTTTACTTCTCCTTAAAGGAGGTTAATTATAAATAAAATAAAATTAACGATGGCTGAAAACTCTTTAGATGATCTAATCAATGATTTACAAAATATACACATAAATACAGGAAAAATAACAATCTCTCAAAAAAATTTTCCAATGTTATCTTATGGCGGTTTCTTGTTTCGAATTTTATCTAAGTCAAAAAAAAATTAAACTGGTGTATTGAGACAAAAGTTAATTGTAAATAAAAGTGTTTCACATTCGGTTCCGAAATAGGACAAGAGTATCCAGTATATTTTAACAATCCCGGAGACGAGACTCACCAAAATCATGCTCCTAAGTCCTCAGACTTTGAACTAAAAGAACGAAGGAGAGAGATTTGGATACCTTTGATAAATTTTATGATAACTTATCTTCAATATTAGATTATTAAATTTTTTTTCAAGGTAAAACTTGCTAATTTAATTGGTGCTATTTTTATTTTGCTATTTTAATTAGTCTATTACTTTTTTTTGCTCAATTAACCTGGTTATCTTAAATAATGCTATTTTAAGTGATCCCCAAGATTAAGATGATGTTAATTTTTTTAATTTTTTTTTCTATTTTTTATTTCGAATAAAAAAGAATCAAAAAATAAAAATTCGATTTTTTAAAAAATGTTATATCGAGATTGTTTGTTTATTTTAATTATTTAAAAAAAAGGTCGATTAACAACCCTAGTCCAAGTCCAGACTTTTTTTTATTGTTTTTTACACAAGTCCGAGCCAAAGACTTTAATTTATTTTTATTTAAAAAAAGTCCAAGTCCGAGCTTTAAAATTTTGCAGACTAAAGAAGAATTGTGAAGGCTTTTATATTGAAATTGAAAGAAAATTATGAAATATGGCAAATCTATATGCATTAGACAGCCCAAGAATGTATAAATTTTTTGAAATAAAGCCTGATCTAGCAAATTTAAAAAAGTCCAAGCTTGGACTTTAAAAGGGTGAACTTGGTCTTGACTGCTACAATATGTTTGCATAAATTTTTAAGTGACATTTTGATATTTAAGATTTTTTTTGGTAAAAAAAAATTAAATAGTCTGAAAAAGAAATCATTTCCATTGTAAATTTACTTCTTTATTCCTAACTTGTAAAAAGGCCAAAAATAGTCTCTTTTTTAGCGCCTTTCTTTTCTCCAGACTTTTTTTTTTAATTTGCTAGATCAGGCTTTTTATCAAAAATTTATATGCTCTTGGGTTGTCTAATGCAAATTAATTTGCCATATTTCAGAATTTTCTTGCAATTTTAATATAAAAGTCTTCACAATTCTTCTTGACTTCTTCTGGACTTTAGAAAAAAAAATTCTCGACTTGGACTTGACTTGAGACTAGTGACTTTTAAACAACTCTGAGTCAAAGTAAAAAATCCCCAGTCACAAAAACGATGATTAATAGAAGAAAATTGTTATTACTTTATTTAGGACGACTATATAAATCGCTTTATCAAAATCTGGTTAATTTAAGGGTTATTTTCCTTTGAAAAAAAAAGATTGCTTAGAAAACTTAATAATTTATTCATTTTCTATTTAATTTAATAAAATTTTCAAGTTTACTCATTGTCATTGTTAAAAAGTACAAAAAGAACATTCTTTTTAACTGAAAGAAGGCAAAAAGGATAAAAAGAACCTTTATTCTAGACGATATAAAATAATTTTTAAAAAGTACAAAAAGATTTTTTAAGTACATATAGTACATGAATATTTATATATACATTTTTATCTATCATAAGTCATTGATTCACCAAAAAATGACTTAGATTTTGCTAAATTACGTAATTTTAAATACTGAAATAAAGTTGAAAATTAACAAATTACTAAAGATACAATTGAAATTTATTCAAGCGTGATCAGTAAAATTTTTTAAGTGATAGGTGTTAAAATTCTTGTATCACAAAATATCTCAAATCAAACCAAAATCTCATTGTATCACAAAATCGTGATTTGAATTGAAAAGTTTCTTTAAGAAAATATTTGTATTCATCCATCTCATCAAAAAACCATCTCTATGAGTTTTATGAAAATGGAATAAATGTGAATCATTTTGGTCAACAGGGTCTAGAAAAATTTAATGACGTTTTAACAACTAACAGGAACATACAGAAACAAAAATTTTACAAAGCAACTTCTTCTAAAAAAGCTCGAATCTGTCTATCTTAAATTAAATTCCATTGTTCATTTAATGTTACCAAAAAGCATTGTCGTTTTAAATCAAATAGTTCAAGTTGTTGACGAGTTTAAATTATTGGGAGATACCTTAAGTATTGGTTTAAATTATGCCAAACATATATCAGTAGTTTGTACCCAAATAAATAGAAAAAAATTTTCAATTAAAAATCTATTCTATCTCTCAACTTCTGTATAAATGCAATTTTCTCAGACATTTATTCTTCCATTCTTCCATTTATTCTGCCTTGTTTAAAATGTTTAAATTTGACACTACAAATTTCTTGAGAAATTTTTTTTGATTTTTATTTAGACTCCTAAACTTAAGTTTTAAAATATTTAAACTGGACAATGGTCCTATTTTATTAAAAGAAAGTTTTAAAGAGAATAAAATAAGAAACCTTAAATACAATTTAAGAAATAAAAATAATTTAATTGTACCAAAAACAAAGTTTGGAGAGCTAACTTTTTATGATTTTTTCCAAAAATTAATTATTCATTTTTTTATTGATCGTTTTTGTTTATCCTTCAATTATTTCAAAACATCTTTTTTTAATAATATAAATATAATTTTTGTTAAATCAATTAAAATTTTTGATAAATTTAAATTGGTTTACAAAAATTTTTACAAATCAATTAATTAGATTAATTAAATTTTTCTTTTTTTTAATAATCCTTTTATGTAAAACATTTTGATATATTGTATTTTAAACTCTCTCCTACATTTTACATACACTTAAACAACTAAGAGCCTCGAATCGACTTTGCGAGTTGAGTGCAGATATCTCAGGACAGGACTGAGTCATTCTGTACCAATGGTTGTAAGACTTTTTAAATTTATCTATTCAATTTTAAATTTTACTTTAATTTATTTATTATTTATTCTCTCTATTATTTTATTTCATTTTTACTTGTTTTTATATTATTTTGGAGGATTTAAATTTATTTAGCTCAAAACAGATAAACAAATGACTAATAAAATAAAGAAAAATGCTTCTGCTAATTTTTCTAATATTTAATTTAATTAAAAAAAAAATATATTGACTTAAATATTATAATGAACAATATTAGAAAATTGGCAATTTAATTTTTTTTTTGGTAATTGTAGTTTAAGTTCCAGTAATCTTTGTAAAAAATAATAAATCGACAAATTTAATTAAATTTTACATCAAAATTATCCTTGGTAACATATTAGATTTTTTTTAATCCTTTCCAATCTGTCCAAAATTGTATAAAAGACTTTAAAAAAAATTTTAAAGGAATCTTTGAAAATTCTTAATATTTAAAATGATTCTGGATTTGATCAAATTCCAGAATAATTTTAAATATTTAATGGTAATCATTTCAAGGCAATGTGTGAACTTTCATAATTTAAAAGGAATTTCTGTAAAAATTATTTTGCTACTTTCTTGTATTTTTTTTTCTACGATTTTAATTACATTTTATAAACTTTTATTCATTTTTTTTCAATTAATTCAATCCAAAAAATGAATAAAGGACGCAGAAGACCATTAAAAAATTTAAATCAAAAAGAATAAAATTGTGATTGTGAAATTTTTTTTCTTTTTATCTTTCTTTTCTATAAATAATTTACCTTTCCTATAAAACATTTATTTTTTGTTTTTTTTTTTATATTTTCTTTTGGTTCAAGATAAAATTTCTTTTAAAAAATAGTTATTTTCATTTATTTATTTTATCTGTTAAAGCTTTTTAAGATTAAAAATAAAAATTCAAAATAGTAAAATAAAATAAAGTAGTAAAAAACAAAAAAAATTAAAATTGATAAATTGAAATAATGAATCCTCAAAGTGTTGAAAAAAAAAGAAACAATTTCTTCAATCGGTAATAAGAGATCAATTACACTTGAATTGATAAGTGCTCTCTAAAAATTACAGTCCAAAAATTTATATATATTTTATTCAATTTTTTCAAGTTTTTGAAAATTTATTTATAACTTTAAACGGATCAATTCTTTTGTTTATTACAAGGATGTTCTACCTTAGAGCAATTGACTTTGGGTCATTCAATAAAACCTGCGCAGCAACTTTCCAATTTATTTTGGACAAAAAAAATTTATTTTAAGTAAATTTCCGCATTCTAAGGTAAAAATTCGGATAAGTCGAGTGTCATTGTTTTGTTAATTTTTTAAATAAGTAAAAAAATATAAATTCCTGCTAAATTTGCAAAAGATTTGAGAACAGTGCCTATAGGTGCTGTTTCCAAAAATTTTACAATTTAAAATTTTTTTCTTATTTAATTTAAATCTCATTTAAAAAATAATCAAGGGTAAAAAAAATTTTCGTAATTCTGAAAATTACGAAAATATTGCACACTTAAAATAAAAAAAAATGACTAATTTTCTTTTCATTCAAAACTCAGTTCCTTTTACAATTAAAAAATAAAAGAAAAAAAAGCAATTTTAATATAAAAAAAATATTCATTACTTACACTTTAATGGCTTTTAATTGTTGATCTTGACTTTTTATCGAAAGCGTTTTGACACAATCATTAAACAAACGATAGTCAATAATTCCGTCCGGATAATCTCTTAAAAATTCCTTGGGACAGAAAAAAATTAAAATTTTTTATTTAAAAAAAATTATTTATAATTTTTTATTTAAAAAAATTAAAAAAATTAAATTACTTTAAGTAAAAGGGCAGCAATGTGAACATTCATTTCATCATAATCAAACGCCTGGTTGGAGTCTATTTTATCACGGTAGGTCTTTTTGAGCTTGGCACTGGCCGACTTGCGAAAAATCATCAGAGCATTGATTCCTTCAGAGGCCACCTTTTCCATTAGACTCATGATGGGCACTGGCAGTCGGCAATTGGTGGCCGAGTACGGGCCACATATTTTCTCCAGTTTAACACCAAACAAATGGGCCCTTTTGAGCTTGTGGTACAATGGCCTGAGAGTGGACGTAGCTATGCTAGAGCTAGTCGAAATGCTCTTCTTGGAAGATTTAGATGTCTCAGTAAAACCCTGGTACACATGATGCAGACTGTTGCTTCTGATCGAATTGATGTAAGTTTTACTTTCTCTATTCTTTTTGGGCAACAACACTCCGTCCAGATCCAAAAGTGAGTCCAAATTGCGGTTCGATGAAGAGTTCTTGTTCCAGAACATCTTTTTTCTCAGTCTGTACAGCTTGTCTGTGTCTAAAAAAATTCCTTTAGTTTAGTTTGAGCCTGGTTGTCGACCTACCATTGGGCGCAGTGCTGACTCCCTTGGGCGGTGCATTGGATTTTGTCTGCATGTCATGGGAATACTTTTTGTTGTCAATAAGAACAAATTTGTAGTTGGTGTCGTTTTCTTCGATCAAAGTGGCTCCGGTTTCTCTCAACGAGTTCATTTTGATGGCATAGGGAAACTCGTGTCCTGCAAAAGAATCAATTAATTCAGCATTTAAAAAGAGTCAAATCATCGCACCTATCAGAGGTATTAGAGGCTCATTAGCCGATATCTTGAGCCAAAGTTGGTGCCTATTGTCTCCAATGTCACTGTCTAAATTGAACAAACTTTTGCATCTGGCCACTAAATGCAGCGCTGTTTCGTCAGGCTTCACTTGGACTGTTTTGGTCTAAAATGGTCAGAAAAAAATGTAAAGAAAAGATTGGTAGAAGAGAGAGTTTGTTACATAGCACTGAGAAAACTTGGTGGGAGCTGTGGTGCCCGAATTGTCCGTGTTGTAGCTGATTTTTATGTTCAAAATTGAGTTTTCCTCTTTTTCTTTTTGAATTTGAGTGAGGCTTGAATAAATTTTGAGTAAAAAAATTTCTCTAATCTTTTATTTTAGGTTTTGAGAATTTCAAAAACAAGTTGAACTAAAATTTATCATTTTTTTAATAAATTAAAATTAAAGTTAATAAAAAATATTAGAAAAAATACTGCAATAAAATGCAACAAACTATGTTGCACTTTTTTTACCTAAAATAAAATTTTTATTTTCTTTATTTTTTAAGAAATCAAATCAATAATCTATTTAAATTGATTCGTTTTTTTTGTCATTTTTTACATGAGAAAAATTATATTAGGTAAAAATTTCAGTATTTTTTCTAATAAATTTTATTAACTTTGATTTAAATTTATTAAAAAAATGATAAATTTTTGTTCAGCTTGTTTTTAAAATTCACAATACCTTTATTTTGTTACTTTTTGAGCTTGTCCAGCCACAAATGTTTATCTTCGGCGTTCCTGAAGTCTAGTATGTAGTTGGTAGCAGGCGGCCAGCCTATCACTATCGATGTATTTGCCTTGTATTGCCAATAAATTGCGTCGAAGCAATCGCCTAGCCAGATATCACTAAGCCAAACTCTATACTTTATCTTAAAATTGTTTTCGTTCCTTTCGAAAATGACATAAAAAAGATTAAATTTTTTATTTCAAACAATGACAAAAAAATTTATAAACATGATTTTTAGGTTATTCGTGATATTATTCATTTTTTTTAAATAGCAAAAAATATAGTCCTTGATAAATAAATCAATTAAAATTTTCAAAAATTTATAAATTTTCTTCCATTACTTAAATCACAAAAATAGTGACTAAAAAATAATTGAATTAGTTAAAAAATAATGTTTTGGTTCCACTCTTTATTTGTTTACTCCAATTTACGCAAAATTACAAAACTAAAAAAAAACATAGGCTTTTTTAACACAAATAAAAATAGATAACAATACATGTTTTTTAAGATTTAGATTATATATTAATATTTTATATTTTAAATAATAATTATTCTGATTCTTCTTTGCGTATAATATTTTTAAATAACAATAATATGTATTTAAAAAACCAAAATACTGAATTAGGAACAAAAAAAAAATATTTTAGATTTTTTTGGTAATTAATTTCAATTACATTTAAATTTATCACTATTTTAATTTATTAATACAAAATTAATTGAAATGAAACTCTTATACCACCAAAAAAAAAACAAAAATTAATTATTAAATAATCCCATAATGTTCAATAAAAATTGCCACTTTGAAATTTATTTTAACTTTCTTGTTTTGTATATCAAATTAGCACTTTTGATTTTACCTTTATATAAACCAATGTAGCCTTATGAGGTTTGGAATCAAGATATGTCGAATACCCGACTCCATTGAGTAATCTTACTATTCCTTCTTATTTCCTGAATTGTTCAATACTTAAACATTTTGCACCTGTCATTATTTACAATATATCTATTTTATTTTTCCATTATATTTTAATATTTTTTTATCTTATTTTTTGTTTACATTTTTTCTTCTTTTTTATTTTTCTTGATTTTTATTTAATTTTTTTTTAATCTGAAGGAGCTTTAGCTCGGCACAGATAAACAAATAAAAAATTTAATTCTAAAATAACTCTGTAATTAAAAAAATGTCTGTGATTGAAGGAATTCCTATTTACATATGTCAAGATCAGGCTTTTGAACCTAATTATAAAGAGAAAACTAGAGGAAAAGGTAAAAGTTATTTTCCTTACCGTAGTTTTCGCTCTTTGGAGGATACTAAAAATGCCTTAATCGAGAATTTGAGGGAAATAACTGGATTATAAAAAGATCGACAGAAACTTTGCAAGCAGATATAATTATATTTTATTTTTTAATTTTTTTTTTTTAAATCGTCTCTAAGGCGTTCATTGAAATAAATAAATAAATAATATGACATCAATGTACAAAATGTGCTATTCGACCTAAAATTATACCATATATGGAAAATTAATAAAGAAAAAACGCGGAAGACCAGCTCGATCGAAAAACACAATAAAATAAATTAAGTTTTTTTTTGTCCTTAAAAATTTATTCTGTTTTTATTTTTATTTTTTTGTTCTTCTTTGATAACTAGTGCTATATTTTTCTAAAAAAAAGTAATGAATAAAAAATTTTGTTCTAAATTCAGTATTTAATTTTTTTTGCATAAAATAAAGACAGATAATAATTATAAGCCATTCTTCTCTCCTCTTTCTGTATTTTATTTAATTTTTCTAATTGTCTGAATAATAAGATATATTTATCTATTTTGGAAAATAAAAAGGTTTTTTTTAAATTACACCGCGTAATTCAATTTTTAATATTTTTTATTTTAGAAAAGTTTCAGCTTCAAAGTGATTAATTTATAGAATTAAAGAATTTAAAAAAGAAGAATCTAGATTGAATTGATTATACAAAATATAAGAAAATTGTGAGTCCACAAGGTTAAATCCTTTCAGATTTTATGTGATAAAAAAAATTATTTTTTAATCTCAGAATTGATAAAAACAAACATACCTCATGATCTAACTAGCCTCAATTAATAATCTGAAAGCTCTTAATCTATCACTTTGCTTGTTGACCAAGGGTTTGAACCAAACATAGACAATTTTATTTTTTTTTTAGTTTTTTAGTAATTAGTCTCTGTTTAACCATAATACCATTTTTTTTTTACTTTGGCACGCATAAACTTCAGATTCCAAATTTATTTTTAATCTTCAAAAAAAAAAATTTTCTTTATTATTAAATTTACGTAAATCTGTAATAAAATTAGACTTATTTATTCAATTTGTTTAAAATTTTTTGGTTAAAATTTATAGGGAATATTTTTTATTTTTTATTTAAGGTAAAAAAACAGAAATTAGGCCATAATTACATTATAGTTTATTATTTTGACATTCTGAAAATATATTTTAAAAAGTGCTAGCAACCAAAAATCTTCATAAAGTCCTTAATCTTGAATTAAGAGCCTATGGTTAAAAACAGGTCTAATTTAAAATTCATTAGTTTAAAATTGTTCATTTTCCAGACACTGGTCTTGACTTATAAAATAGTAATTTTATACTTTTATAAATATGAGAGTAATGCTCTAATTAAAGTCAAAGATCTAACTTCTATTATTACTGATAAACATAACAAATAATGGCCAAAGAGTGTTGTGGAGGAAACTATGTGTCTCAAATTTTTCCGGGGCATTTCCTTAATTAGCATCTAAATGAATTGACATTACAATTTTTATTGTGATTATTTTTTTTTTCATTTAAAACTGAATTTTTTTTTGTTTGAAAAAAAAAAGATCTGAAATCTAATTTTATAAACCTACAATATTTTATCTGTGAAAAAGACTTAAAAAAGGCGTTCTAATTGAATTTAGATAAAAAATAAAAATATGAGAATTCCTGAATTTAAGCGATATTTAAATATCAAATTCTAAAAAAATCATTTATTTATTATTAACTTAATTTTTTGATCAGCATTAAAACTGATAGAAATAATTTAAAAAAAAGAATTTTAAAAATAAAAAGTTTTCTAATAAACTAAACTTTTAATTTTTTGAAAACTTGAAAAATGATTAAATAATTAATCGGCATAATGAATGTTTTATTGAATTTAGTCTTTGTTCTCCTAAGTTACCTAGTATATTTGATTTAAAAATAACGTGCACCTTTGTCATCTGCAAGGCTTGAATTTGACAAATTTTCATCTTAATCATTTCTGAATATCTAACCTGATAATTAAATTATTAAAACCCAATAATTAAAAATCTAAGACCTTGAGCGAAAATTCTTGGAAATTTTAATTGAATTTATAAAACAAATCGCTGTAAAATATGTCACTTACAACAACAATTGAATTTTAAAAATCTTAATCAAAAGGATTTATTTTGAAGACATTATTATAGGTCAACGTTTTTTCATTTAAAAAATTAAATCATGCAAAAGTAATCTTAAAGTTGATCACTTAATTATTTTCTTTAATATGACAGATTTTTTTTAACCATTCTTCTAAAAAATTTACACCTCAAGTGTTCTTAACAATTTAAAAGTTTATTTTAAATATTACTTTTTCTCATGGGATTTTTTTTCAATGCCCTACTAGTGCAAATAAAAAAAAAATTATTTACTATTGATTAGATTGACAATTTAAATCACTTTATCTTTTTATAACTGAATCAACAAAAATTTTTTTGTTGCTTGATTAATCTTAAACTATAATTAAAACACTTTTTATCTGTAAATTTAATCATCTTTTTTAACCCCTATGAAACTATGAGTTAAACTTCAGATTATTTAATAAATAATTAAATAAATTATTAATCTAACTATCTAACTAAAACCATAGATAAAAAAACATTAATTTCAACTTATTTTATTTTACTTGAAATTTACAACCTAATTTAAAGAACCAAACCTTGTTGAAAAAAAATTGCCATTTAGTGGTATCAAAAAAGTTCCACTATAGGAATATAATACTCTGATTTGATATGTTTAATAGTTTAGAATGAAAAAATTATTAAAATTTACAAAATTCTATGATAAGAATTAGCAAAAATACAAACTATTAACTTCATCAATAGATCTAATTTAATTTGATTTTATTTTAAAATAAAAAATTCAAATAAAAGTCTAAAATAATAAATCTTAAATTTAAAAAAAAAAATTTTCAAACTGGTCCCAAATTTTATGGTACCATCATGGCTTTTATTTTTGTTATTTTTAATATAAAATACAATAATTAATAACAGCCAAAATTGCTCCCAGTAAGTCAGAGCTTCTTCAAATTTAAAAAAAAATAGATTTTCCAGTGCATGATGGTCACAAAAGTGTCACAACTTAATTAAAATAATTAGTAATATATTGTTAATTTTTTGAATAGATTAAAGGGTGAATATTTTCTATCTCAATTAAAGCTAAACTATCTGTATAGAAAAAATTTTAATTTTTAACAAAAGCAGTGATATAATCGACGTATGACTGCATGAATTTTTTTACGATTTAGAATTGAAGCGATGAATACTGGGCTTAATTTTGTTTAAAAAATAGTGAGTGAGAAAATTTTATTTATTAAGGGATTAGGCCAATTATATAAACTTTGAATGGGACACTTAAAGCCGAGATTAAAATTAATAACTACTAATAAATGAATGTAATTTTAGACAAAAAAATTCAGTCCTTATCCAGAATTTATTTTATTTTTTATTTTTTTTTTTTTTTTAAGAATTGCTTAATCATGTGTTTTAAATTAGAACTTGTTTACAATGTAACACAATATTCCACCACTAATTAAAAAAAGATCACGGAAATGTGGATCACAAGTGGGGATTAGATCTAAATTTCAAAAATATTTACTTTTGTTTGGCTATTATCAACAGATCAGTGAATAGAAATAAATGTCTCTCTTGTTTGCCGTATTGCTTTCAATAAACAAATAAAGTTTAAATCCGCTCAAAGTAATGAATCTTACATTTAAAAGAAGAACACTTGCTTCCATTAGCAAGTCTCTGGAGGCCTTCAAGCTACTCAACTCGTCCAAATCTAAATAAAAAATTTAAATTTTTCTTTAAATTTTTTTTTATTTTTTTTATTTTTTTTTTTCAATTTTAGCAAAATTAATATTAAATTAAATTTAAAATTTTTACCCAATTTTTTGTCCGAGGTAATCGACGAAGAAAGAGATCTTTTGTCATATTTTTTAGGAGAAGTAGAATTTATAATGTTGCTTAGTAGATCCAAGTTTATGATGTCATGAATAGTGCGGCGTCTCTGGACCAACAGATGCTTGTTGACAAACGAGTTTTTGCCACTGGACACGACACCGCCTCCACTGTTGCTGGTAGTCGGTCGTTGGGTTACAATGGGTGTTTGCTGCACTGCCGAATTCAGCCTCTCGTTGATCAAACTTACATTGCCAGTTGACGACAGCTCCAAGTTTGAGCCGAATAAATGAGATTTGTGCGACTCTGATCTAAATTGCTTAAAAAATAAACATTATAAAAGAAAACATTTTAAAAGTTCATTTAAATAAAAAAACTCATATTTTATGCAACTACCAAATTTAATTTATTATTATATTTTTATTAGTTTAACTGTGCCAATTAAAGCTTCTATAATTTAAAAAAATAAATGTCACAAAAAGTAAAATTTAAAATTAAATTTAAAGTATAATGAAAAAAAAATGCAATAGAAATTATAGAAAAAAATCAAACAAACTTTGACAGGTAAAAAATGCTTAAGAATTCCACGGTTTAGAAAAAGAAAGTAGAATGTAATATTCATTTTTTATTGATACTCTTGTAATTTTTTACTTAGTCTGAAAAAGCTTTTAATAAAAAAACAATAGAAAATATAAAAAATGTTTTACGGTAATTCACAACTTTATTCTTAAAAACCATTGCATCAATTTAATAATTTATTGAATCCATAATTAATTATTAAATTAGATTCTTTCCTTTTAATAGATTTCAAAAGATCAAAAGATGCTTACTTCGAAAGACGAGAAAATTTTCATCTTTTTAGAATTTGATATCAAAATCACAAAGTTTTTTATTAATTTATAATGTTTTTATTTTCTGAAAAATTTAAAAATAAGAAAATTAATTAAATTTCAATTTCTTGATTGATTTTTTAAGAATGAAGCGATATAAAATTTAAACCCTCTTGACAATAAAGCAAAAAGTCGAATGACAATGATAATATTTGAAATTTTTGAAAATTTTTTTTGACAATTTATAAATTATACTAAATTACATAACTAGATAATATAAAGCGTTAAGTAACTTTGAAAGCGTTTTTAATTTATGTAAAGTTTACGATTTTTTTTTCTTTAAAAAAACAAATCGCCATATTTTGTTAAGTTTTATTGAGATAAAAATTTTCCATATTTTAAATACTAAAAATATTATTAAAAGTTTCTGTAAACTAAAAAATTACAAAAAATTTTGAAAAAAAATTTAATTTCAAGTTGTTTTTAAATCTCTAGATTAAATTTTTGATATAATTATTGTCAAATAATATTTCAGGATTCATAGATTTCTTGATTTCTAAATTGTACAAATTTTAACGTAAAAATCTGTAATATTTGGTAAATTTTGTGAAAAAAACATAAAAATAAAAAAAAATATTTTAAAATTTTTCTTCCGTAATAGTGGGTCTAAATTTAATAGGAAAAAATTTAAAATAATCCAAGTCTTTTTTTACGACAGCATGAATATTAATTATTACCAAAATAGCATCTGAATTTACGTAAAATTAAGCAAAAAAAAAATTCTTTTTTAAATTAAGATTAATGAATTTTGAAAAACTTTTCTAAAAACTTTTTTCATTTTTAAATTCTTATGATCTCATCAAAACTGTAAATTTAAATGAAGACTTAACTCAAAAAAAATGACAGTTAAATAGATTTCAATATCTCCAGGACATAAATTTAAAATAAATTTTTGAAAAAAGATTAGTTAATAGAAAAATTAAAATTGACCAGAATGGTAAAATAGGAAGCTTTCTTGGTGGAAATTTTCGTATTCTTTGATTTAAGATTTGACAAGATCATAAGAGAAATTCTTAGATTAATCCATAGACTGGCGTTCAAAATTGATTATTTAAAAAAACTTTTAGGTTAAAGCTTTATTTATTTTTTAAAAATAAAAATTTGTTTTAGAATAATTTTTCTTTTTTATAAATTTTGTTTAATAAAAGCTATATAATTTATTTAAAAAAGAGAAAAAATTATTCGGTGACCAAAGGAAAAAAGCTTCAATTCAGACTTATTTAGTAATTTTGGAAATGTTTGAATGCTTACCTCGGTAATGCTTGAGAAAAGGCTCTTGGAGTTGAGCACCGGCGTGGTGTCCATTTTGTTGGAAGGCTTTTTGGTGAGCAGCGAAAAAGACGGTGAACGAAATCGGTTCGAGTCGGACCGCTTGGGCATTTTGTGAATCGTAGACTTGAAAAAATAAGAAAAAATTTTTTTAAAATCCTTTATTCAAAATGTTTTTTATTCGAGTCGTAACGCTAGATAGAAAATTTACGACTCGTTCTACCATGGTCGATAAATACCGATTTGTCACTCATTTTCATCATCGATTTTTGCTCATCATTTTTATCTAAAATTTCTAGTTTTAAATTTAGAAAAACTGATCAAAAGTTAGAGATTTATGTGTTTAATTAAGTTTAATTTCAAAATAAAACAAACAAAATTTGTCGAATTAGCAAAACGGTCCAATGCTGACACTTAACAAATGTTTGCTTTAAATTTATCTTAATCCCCAAGATTTGCGGCCAAAACAAACTCAAACAAATGTACAACTCCTTTCTAAACCGGCCCCTAAGCCAGCTCAGCTCTTAGTCCAAATTTAGGACAGCTCTAATTTATTTTGTCAGGCCGAGAACTATTTCAAATCAAGCAAGGCATAGTGACCATTTGTTTACAAGCCATTAGCGGTCTAATTCATTGTTGCTAAGTATGTTGATTCCACTTGAATTTTGACCGGTCGGCCCAAGATTGCCAAAGTGTGTTTGCTCAGAGATTTGCTAAATTGGATTTTCAACCCAAGTTTTTTATTAGTGTTGTCATTGTTGTGGTTGGAGTTGGAGTTGTTGAAATTTCGTGATATTTGAGTTTTGAAATTAAATATCTGAGCTTTAGTTTGGAGAAAAAGTAAAGTTTATAATTTAAATGATAAATTTAATCATTTAACTTCAATTAAAAGTTATATAATAAATAAAGTTTATTTTAGTTAATTTTATTTCGTATTTTAAAGTAAATAGAGAAATCTTTGAAAATCAGCCTACATTAATTTGATCCTATTTAGCTTGACAAAGTGTTTAATTAGAGAAATAAGCATTTTGTGATTTTGAAAACGGTGAGTTCTCAAATAGGTCAACTAATGGTCCAAAGATTGGACCTCCTAGGGCGTGGAAATAATAGAATTATTTTTTAAACTTTTATTAATAAAATGAATAGATTTCTAGTTTATATTCTAGACATAACTTCCGGGACCTTTGGCTCGATTTGAATCAGCCGAATATTTTGTAGCCTTTGTTGTACCTTGGCAAAAATGCCTAGTTATCAGAAAGAATATTAAGTAATGAGTGTTTTTTTTTGTTTTTTAGTTTAGACAAAATTATTGCCTATGCAAGCATAGATTCAAAGTAAACATTGTGACTTAACTTAATCCGAATTCTTAAGCAATTGTTATAAAAATATTTATTCATTAAATCAAAGTGTTTTTGGAAGGATTTTTTGAACAAATATAAATCTCTAATTTATTTGAACAAAAATTTCCACTATAATCACTCAGAATTTAAAAATTCTCATAATAATATTTTGATCTAACATAATATTTAATGTCAGATCTAATATTTAATTCTCAAACAATTTATTTTATTTATTATAATTAAATATTTTTAATTCAAAAGAAATGATTAAAAAACTTGATAATAGTTTGGTAGATTAGATTTTTACACATTTAGAAAACTACACTTGTCACTTTTTCTCAAAAATTATAATTAAAAAAAGATTTTTTTTTTTTGATTTTTGGTTTTAAATTGTATCGCAAAACTGTTTTTTCAAAGTTAACATTCAAGCTGATATTTATTCATATTTTTATCTGTAATAAACAAATATATCAGAATTTCTATTTGAAACATTGTTGAAACATGAAGGTGCATCAGCTCAAAACAGATAAAAAAATAAATATACTCATAAAATTAATTTATTTTTATGTTTAATTAATAATTTCTAGGGAAATTGAAGTTTTAGACCAAATTCTACAATCAAAAGGATAATTTGAGATTTTAAAACTTAATTAATCTAACGATTTTGAAAATTAAAAAAAAATCATATACTAAACATTACTAAACATGTTAGGTCTGATAATGGTTCATTATCAAATTCACATAAAAATGATTGACCTCTAATTTATTAAAGAAAAAAATCAATCAATAATTTAAATAATTCAAAAATTTACACTAAAATAATTTAATTTCTTCACTTTAAAAAATAACGGAGTGTCTTTTTTATTGACACATTATGTTGCAATAAAAAATTTTTTTGACACATAACCTTTTTTTGAGAGGCAAAAATAGAAATAAATGAAACCAATAGTCTGTCTAGGCGAAAATCAAAATGGAATTATTATGGAAAAGTTAATTATTGAATTAGATTTTTCTGTAATCAATGATAATACCACTACTTTTAATATCTTTAATAGAGAATATTTTGAAATTCTTGATTTGTTTTTAGTATTATCCTCAGTAACAAATAACATAAATGACGTTCGAGTTCTCAGTAATCAGGATATGATAAATGACCATTTTCCAATCGAAACTTCCAAAGCTTTCAATTACTTAATAACTGTGAAATCTCTATCAAAGAAGTTTAATTATAATAAAGCAAATTGGCATTTACTTCGTGAAGTTTTAAATGTCTCAAGACATTTCTTAGTGGCTTCTGCAGGGACGATTGACGAACAAAACAAAATAATTACC
Source organism: Brachionus plicatilis (assembly GCA_010279815.1). Taxonomy (NCBI): domain Eukaryota; kingdom Metazoa; phylum Rotifera; class Eurotatoria; order Ploima; family Brachionidae; genus Brachionus; species Brachionus plicatilis. The sequence continues at coordinate 450,411 of QEOQ01000353.1, read as the reverse complement.
AAAAAAATATTGTCAGCTGCACAAAAAAGTATACCATTTCAGTCTCAAAAAGTTTTCAAGACCTCTTTTTATTGTAGATTTGATTAAAGAACGTAGGGAAATTACAAGATATTTTCAAAAAACTCGCTGTCAAATGACGAAACAAAGATATAATCATTTAACATTGGAAATTAAAATTAGCCTGAAAAAATTTTGGAATCAAAATTGGTTTGATTTTATTAAAAAGATGGTGAAAAACTCCCTATCAATCAGGCCATTCTGGAAAAAAATAAAAAAGTTTAGATCAAAAAAAAGATCAAATTTAATCCCGACTCTAACTCTTAACAACCTAGATTTCAAAACAGATGAGGAAAAAGGGAAATTATTTGGAAAAATATTATCATCAACATTCAGTCTTAATTCTGACAACGAAAACACTGAAAAAGATACAAAAATAACTCATTTTAATATAAAATACTTTAAGAATAATAGTCAGCCAATATTCAACGTACCGATTGGCCTTAATGAAATGATTATGGCATTAAAAAGGTTAAAGGGAGAAGCAGCTTGTGGACCTGACCTTATCCACAATTTAATGTTAAAAACCTCCCTTTAAAATTATTAAAAGAAATAATAGATCTTTTTAATCTTAGTCTCCAAGAAGGTATAGTTCCTAAAGCTTGGAAAAGTATCAATATCACAACGATACCTAAGAAATCTTCTCCTACACAAGACCCATCTAATTATCGAACAATAAGCATTACAAGCCGTCTGGGTAAACTGATTGAACGTATTATTTTTTCAAGGTTATATGATTTCTTGGAAAAAATTCTTTGCTAATTCAGGAACAATCTGGTTATAGGAAACATCGAAGAACCGCAGATAATTTAGTTTTCCTTATACAAAAAGTTGTCGAATCTTTTAATAGAAAGAAAAAAGTATGTTGCTTATTTTTTGACATTTCTAAAGCTTTCGACAAAGTTTGGCATGAAGGTTTAATTTACAAGCTGATAAAGAAAAATATACCTGCCTACTTAATTTATTGGATTAAATCATTTCTTAGCTGTAGACATTAAAAGCAAATATAAATGATCACATTAGTGATAAATTCAAAATATCTCCTGGCGTTCCTCAAGGATCAGTTATTAGTCCTTTATTATTTAGTATATTTATTAATGATATTCCTGAAAAAAATAAATCTAATAAAGAATATTCACTTCTCTTTTCAGACGATCTTGTCACATTTTTTATTTATAAAAAAAATGGAAATATAGAAAATAAGATGAATAAGTACCTAGTTGAATTAGATCAATGACTTTTCAAGTAGAAAATGAAGATTTCGGTTGAAAAGTCTTGCTCAATGATTTTTACTAAAAACAACAAAGAAAGTTCTGTGTTTAAGGATTTATGGGAATAGAATCTAAAGCTTACAAGAAATAAAGTTCCTAGGTATTAAATTTGATTCTAAATAAACCTTTTCTTCAATGATAGAAGAAATTAAAGAACGTTGCAATTCAAGGCTAAATTTAATAAAAATCTTGTCGAATAAAAAATGGGCCTTGACTTAAACACTTAAGGAAACCTTTATAAGTCTTTGATTGGATCTATTCTAGATTATTCTTTTCCTTGTCTTAACTCTCTCTCAGAAACTTATATCAAAAGGTTAGAAGTAATCCAAAATTCAGCAGTTCGTTCTGTACTATATTCTTTATATTCCAACTCAATCAAAGAGACCCAAGGCAAAAACCCTGAAGGGATGATTGAGCCCATTTATATATAAAAAAATGCACATAAGACTGAGCCATTCTGTTCCATTAACTGTAAGACTGGTGGAAGAATATAACAAAAGTTTCGAATCAAGAAACATCCAGTACCCAAATCCATTGTGTAATTGCTACTTTAATATTTCTTCTTTTTTTTCGGAATCATCAAATATTTAAAAATATGTTTTCTGTTACTCTCTATCAAAATTTATCTTTTTTTAATTTTAATATTTATATATTGTTTTAACTATATTATTTCTTTTTTTTCTTTTTATTTTATTTTATTTAACTTTATTTTAATTTTTTATTTTTTTTTATTTAATCTGAAGGAGCTTTAGCTCGGTACAGATAGACAAATAAATAAATAATAAATAATAATAGTTTTTATTAGATTTTTGGAAATTTACTTTTGGCTAAGCAATCTTGATCTTAATTTATAGCGTCATCATGTGACTTAAAAGCTAAATTTCTAATGGAAAGTTCCTAATCGAACCCAAGCGAAATTAAACCTTGGATTTTCAAGAATTCAGTGAAATTGAATTTTAAAAAGTAAGAGAGACCTGTAAATTACAACACAATTTTTAAGCAAAATGTGTACTCATAGACCTGGAATTTAAAGAAATTATCGCTATTTATTTCTCTTCAAACAAAATATGGATTGTTAAGGTCCAACACGCCTCTCCCACCTCGAAAGTTTTTGAACGTTCAATCGAAATAAATTGTGACTTTTTCAAGTTTGAAGATGCCAAAAACTAGCCAGAGACAAGAAGGTAATCTACAGCAAGATTTAACTTTCAACCAGAAGATTTCAACAAAGAATTACTTCGAGACTTTCTTGATGCTGTCAAAATCAATAGTCTCAAAGTTGAACAAATTTCAGGTGAAACATATACAGATAGATGAGTCAAAAACGGTTTAAAACGAGTAAAAGTTTCCTTTCCGAAATAATCAGATCAGTTAGTTAGAAATCTGACTGGTCCCACTGCTTTATACAGATAAAAGTGCGTAAATATCAATTCAAAAGCATATTTGCTTTTTTTGTAATGGTGGATGTCACAACATTGCAAGATGTCCATTTAAAAACCAGGCATGCGGAAAATGTAATCAAAAAGAACATTTGACTGAGAAATGCTCATTAGTTGAGAGACTTAAATCGATTGAACGAGCTAAAATTGACTTAAGCAAACAAACAATTCAGGAAGAAGAAGAAATTTCTCAAATAGAAACAAACACGATGATGATTACCTAAAACTCGAAAAAATGAGTTCTCAAAAAATGTTCTGAAATTGTTTTGCTCAATTAATTATAAATTGATTTGAGTGAAGCAAGTATTTACCATGATTTTCAATACTTTCAATCCGTAACAAAACCACGCAACAAGTATGGAGGAGGAGTAGCTATTTTAGTTAAAGAAGGAATTGAATTTATTCAAGATTATTCATATGAGGAATTCAATTCCGAACTCTTTTGTATAAAACTGAATTTAGGAAAGAATAATGAATTATTTGCATTAAGTCATTAAAATCCACTCGATATACATCTGAATTTTGAACTTTTTATATCAGTTAACAAAAAATTTAGAAACTACATTTTTGGTGTTGACCTAAATTCTAGGACAAAGTTCACAAATATATTGGGTGGATTATAAAGACTAAAAGCGAAGGGGAGAATGAAAACGGTTTGATATTGGAAAGAATTTTCAAAGAGCATTACTTTTATATAATCAATGATAAGCGTTCTACCTTTAATATTTTTAATAAGAATTACTATAAATTTATCGACCTTTTTTTAATTTCTTCCTCATAAATTGACAAAATTACCGAGTTTATAGTTAAGATATGACTCGTGACAATATACCAATCGAAGCATATATTTATATTGCCTATCAAATAAAAAATAAATCGTAAGTCAAAAAGTTTATTTAAAAGAAATTTAACTTGCGTTTATTCAGCTAAATTTTAAATGCTCATATAATTAATATCATTGAAAGTTAACTCACAATATATCAAGAAAATGACAAAATTACTTACTAAAGTATTTAGGAAAAAATCAGAAGAAATTTTCAGAAAATTCACTGTCAAAGACTCAAATAAAAATTTAATAAACTTTCATTTAAGTTAATAGCCTCTTTAAATAATTCTGGTATCAAAATTCGTTTGGTTTCATTCAGATGATGGGAAAAACCCACTGTCAAGTAGTACTTTTTGGGAAAAAATATATATATTTAAAACAAAAATAGATCAAATTTAATTCCAAATTCGGTTTTAAATGATAAGGAATTGAACACAAATGAAGAAAAGGGAAAAAAAATCGGAGAACTCTTATCTTCAATATACAGGGATGTCGTGTTTTGACAACAAAAAATCTGCTTTCTACACCCAAAAAAAAGATTATCACAACCAAACCATTGGTATCACAACAAATACGGGAGATCGAGAAAAGTGAATAAAGATAAGGACGAGTTAGTTGAGGATGTAATAGATGTTGAGACTGGAGTTGAAGTTGCCAAAGAGAACAAGCGAGGTAGATCAAAAAAATTGTAAACAGAAATTGAGCATTGGAGAAAGAAAAGCCTAAAAAGAGAGGAAGACCTCCAAGATCTAAAAAAAAGTTTAAAATACTATAAAATTAAATAATAGACTTATTTTTTTTTTGAGTGTAAAAATCATTTTTTATTTCATTTATAATTAAATTTATTCATTTTTCAAAAATTGAGTACTTTTGATAAGGATTTTTTTCTGGTTGTGAAAATCTTTTTTTTGGGTGTAGAAAGCAGATTTTTTTTTGTCAAAAGGTTTTTACCAATATATAGTCCAAATTTTGATTTGATTAATACTGAGAAAGATTTCGAAATTACTAATTCTAACTCTGTATTCTTTAAAAAATAAAATTTGTGTAGTTTTAACGATCTAATTTGCTTAAACGAATAAATTATGAATTTAAAAAGATTGAAAAGTGAAGTGGGATCAGTGCCTGACCAATTTCAAAACTTAATGTTAAAAATTTACCTAGAAATTCTCTAATCGAAATCAAAGAACTTTTTAATTTATCTTCAAGAAGGCAAAGTTCCGAAAGCGTGGAAAATTTCGAACATTACTATGATTCAATAGAAGGGCGTTATTTTAAAAAACTGGTAGATGAAATTAAAGAACGCTTTAATAAAAGGCAAAATTTTATTAAAATACTTTCAAACATAAATAAGGTCTTATTCAAAATACACTAGGAAATTTATACAAATCTTTAGTCGGGACTATTTTAGACTATTATTTTCCGTGCTTGAATTCATTTTTAGAAAATAACAGAGTTGTTTAATAGTCACATGTTTTAAGTCAAGTCCAAGTCCGGACTTTTTTTTTTTACAAAAGTCCGACCAAAGACTTTAATTTTTTAAAACTAGGTATTAGAAAAAACGACGAATAGCTAATGATTTTTTCTTCCTTATTCAAAAAATTGTTTAATCATTTAAAATTCATTTTTATTTTATTTAATTTTTTCTTAATTTTTAATTTTTTTTTATTTAATCTGAAGGGGCTTTGGCTCGCACAGATAAAACTTTATTGACAATTATAGGCGCATAAAAAAGTTTTTTAGACTTTTAATCTCTTGATCAGGGGTATGCTTAGTTTTTATAGAGTAAGTAGACGCTCTAAGGCAAAATAAAAGCAAGTAGACGCGTCTACCATGTAAAAATAAAGGATAAATTAAAAATCAAGTTTTTTTTGTTTAAAAAATTTTTATTTAAAAAAGATTCTATCTAAAATAATGGATTTAAAACGTAATTAAAATAATTATACATTTTATGGTACATTTTTTTTAAACACCGCCTCATTCATTGTTTTCTCAAATTGTTTGTTCATTTTTTTTCAAATAAATTTAAAATTAAAAATGACTTAAAAATTTTTTTTTTTTAGAAAAACACCAAGTCAAATTTTGGGCCGTTTAAAAAATCGGTAAAAAAAGCGGGCAGTCAAAGATAAGGTCAACATTGTGGCAGGGCGGTCATTTAGCCATTCAGCTTGGCGGCCAGAATTTTGGAGTGCCGCGCTGAAAAAAAAGAGGTGAAAAGATCTTAAAAATTTAAAAATTAAAGATAATTAAATATGTTTATTAATTTAAAAAAAAAAATATACAAATACCAACGGCCAGCAATCACCCACTACCAACAACCCCAAAATACAGACAACTTTCTTCCAGCAACTAATATCTAACAACAACACAACCAACTTCCAACCACTACCAACAACTATCAACGGCCAAAAACAACCACTAACAACAATACTTGTTCAGCTTTTATTTATTTTATATACAGAAAAAAAAATACGAATTGAAAAAGACTAAATTATATTGTAAGTATGTTTGAAAAAATCTCGTCTTTTGTTACGAATGTCAAAATAATCCGTACAAAAATTACGATTTAAAGAGTAAATTCAATTAATGCGTATATTATTAAGGGAGTAGGGACGGAAAAAAATGGTACGAATGTCGAATTTTACGGATAAAGGAGTTCCGGATAAAGAGCTTCGACTGTAGACATCTAGAAAAAATTATTCGATTTAATAGTTGACTTAAATATTAATCGACTAAAAAAAATTAGTCGATTTAATAGTAGACTAAAAAAATTTAATCGATTTAATATTCGACAAAAAAGATTAATCGATTTATTAAATTTTTCAATCGATTGGAAGCGATTACCAACACTACTGAAATTAAATTTATTGAATTTGCTCTAAATTTAAATTCTACTAGAACAACTTAGGAGAAAGTTCAAAATTAAAATAAAAAACAAAAAATCAAGAAAAATAAAATAAAATAAAAATGTAAAAAAAAAACTTTAACTTTCAATGTTAATCAACAGACTAGTGCCCATGCCATGAAGACCTAGTAAAATAAGTTGGTTGTGCTGTTGTTGGAATTTGGTTGTTGGTTGTTGGGAGTTTTTTAAGTTAGTTTGAAAAATTTGAAAATTTGAACATTAATTATCAAAAAACTTGTCCGAATGACATCAATCCACCAAGACATTGATCTAAGTTTCTTGCAAGAAGCTAACTGGCCAAAGCTTCCTTCAGATACCTTTGATGTCAGGGAGAATCATCATAACTGGTTAGCTAAAATGAGCAATTGCGTGAAATTACTTCATCATCGGATTGAGACTTTAGAAAAAGAAAGTTTTACTCAGAAGGACACTATCTAGACTTTAAGCACACTTGTTGACTCGCTTAGCAATAATAGAGACCAACCTTCTCAAACTTTTTCTTCTTTGGCACCTCCAATGAATTGGTCTAGAATAGCCAATTGGATGGTACATAAAGATGAAAATGCAGTCGCAATCATGGCAACTATAACCACAGAAATGAAAAAGAAAGAAGAATGAGCTTGTAATGTAGTGGCTTCAATTCCTGACACGGTTTTTGATTGCGAGGAAGGTTGCGGAACTCCTAACCAAAAACTTGCAGACAGGTTAGGAGTTCCGGAAAGTAAGGTGAATAAGGCCAGGAAAATAAATCGCGCGCAAAATCAGACAGCCAATACAACTAACAATCGAGTTCTTCTCGTAGTGGAGATGGAATCACCAGGCGCAAGAGCCGATATGATTCGAAACTCAAGAAAGTTACGTGATGATGAAAGCCATAAGGACATTTATATAATGTAGATCTCAAACCAAGTGAAAGAATCACTCAAAGGAAATTACTTCAAGAGCGTGACTCAAGAAATAATCTTCTTCCCCAATCTGAAGCTCTCAATGGACGCGTATTGAAGTATAAAACATGTACGGATGGTAAAAAACGTTTTTGGGGAATCTGAAATGGAGAGCTAAAAATGATCACATCCTTAATAGATCGTCAATAGCAACAAAAAAGTCAGATATAGGAGTTTACTGCCTCATTTGAACTCAACCATAACGTCGAGTAATTTTAGTACTCTTTCACTGAATTCACAAATTCAAACCATGTCAAGCTTTTCATTTGTATCGTCAAAATCAGAAGACAAGCATGAAAAGTTATTTTTCTTTTATGACAACGACACTAGCTTAAATAATAAGTTGCATCTCTTAGAAAGTTATTCATCTACTTTTCAACCAGTTATTATTGGCGTTACTGAAACCTGGTTTAATAAAAGCTCGGCTACTATGTTTAATGGTTATCAGGTCTTCAGATCAGACAGTTCTGACGATAAATCAGGCGGAGGTGTCTGTTTATATGTTCCAAATGACATAAGTGCATTTGAAGTATCACATAAAGATCTTCTAAGTACCGGTTGCGAACAAATTTGGGTTGCTGTAAAACTTGAGGAACAAGCTCCCATACTAGTTTGATGTATGGGAGCTTGTTCCTGTTCGATCTGTGAACCGGTTTGTCAAACCGGTTCGTATTTCGAACCGAAATACAAAAACATGGACAAACTTGATCAACTTTTGATAAAGTTTCTTGAATTGAAAGACAATGCGACAGAGCTCCTAGATCAAAACAGACAGCAACAAGAAACAATAGAGAGACAAAATGCCAGGATATAAGAACTCGAAGAACAAAATCGACAGCAGCAACAATTGATTAACAGGCAAAATATTACAATCGATAAACAGAGTGTTCAAATTCATAACTATAAAGTCGAATTGCAATCTCATGTTTTTGAAAATTTGCTAATAGCAGGTAAAAAAATTCAGAAATTAGAATTAAATTTTATTTTAATTATTATATTAATATATTTTAATTTTTTTTAATCTAACAATTAAGCATGTTTTATTTTTTTTTAACTCTTTAAAATAAATTTTTAGTTTCAAAACTTTGAAAAATTAATTTTAAAAACGTAATTTCTCTATTTAACGACAAGATACTTATATTTGTTACATTATAAAAATTATATAACGCCATGACGGTATATACATAACGGCATGTCGTTTCTTTTCTTCTAAAGTCGAAATTAAAGTCGACTCACAACACTAGACTTATTGTGCTGAGTTTACCTTAACTTATTGCTATATAACAGTTAGCGTCCCATGTAAAAAAAGATCCAGAGCCATTAATCCTTCAAAAAAAGAAATGAATAAAAATATTTTAGAGTCAATTAAACAATTTACCTTAAACGAATCAAAAATTAAAATTTGACAGTTTTTGATTCAATGATGATTTTTAATTACGCCAAAAATTAACTTTATTTCAATATTCAAAAAAGCTTAGCGTACAATGTTCAAACCTAAAATTAAAAAAAAATCTTTTACTGTTTCTTTGAATAACTGATTTTTTTGATTAGTTGTATATATAATAATTGTGTTGAAATATTTTTTGTCTTATTTTCAATTTTCAATTATTATTTTTATCTGTAATTATTTAATTATTTTTTATAGCGAATAAAAATATTCAATATTTATTGGCTATTTTTTTATTGTTAAATAATGAATATTGTGAAGAAAAGTGTTCATGAGGATTAAAAAAAATGTTCTAAAGCTTTTCTATGAATAAATAAAATTAATTGGTTATCCAATTAACATTTTCAATTCAAAATTTTATAATCAATTAAATAAAATGAAAACTGTTGTTTTCAAAAAACAAAAATATATTGTTTTTCTAAATTCTTCACGCAAGTGTAGCCTTAGATTATGAATTTAAACAAAAAAGTCAACAAAGAAAAGAATTATTTATGAATTGAATATATTTCCTCTTTGGCTTAGACGGCCGTCTCTACTTTGTTTAAATTTTAATAAAATTGATTTGGCAAATAAACATATTTTATTTTTTATTGTTTATTCACAAACACTATACTAGTTTTAAAAATAAAAACTTTTTTTTTTTTAAAGTTTTTTATATTTTTTATATTTTTATTGGTATTTTACTTGGCAAATTTTATAATTACTTTTGTACAATTGTAAATATACTAGTAATTTTAATAAGAGTACTGGAGGTCCGCGATTGACGCTCCAACTCCCAAAATCGCCCTAGTTGCGGCTTTCTTTTTTAAATAAATAAAACTAAAAGAATTCTATATTTAATAAACTTTTATTAATTAAAAATGAATAGATTCATAATTAAATTTCTTCTTATACATTTAATATCGCTTCCTGTTTTTGGTCATAACTTCCGGACCCCTTGAGCTCGATTAGAATCGGCTCAGTTCCGAAATACGGACTCATCGTGATGATTAATTTTGAACTGTAGCTCTTGTTGTCCCTAAAAAAAAACTTAGTTATCACAAATAATTTAAAAAAATCAGTTTTTTTTCATTAATTATTTTAGACCAAAATATTTGAGTCTTGTTTTAACAATGAAAAAATTTTAAAATGTTAAGCAACGCACTTGGCATTGAAATAGACATTGATTAATTGTTCACATTTGTTGATGTTCTTTCGTTTGGATTCAATAAAGCCTTGTGTCAAATCACATTGAAAAACCTCATCAGCATCATCAGCTTATTTTTTTTTTTTGAAAAATTTTGCAAAAACTTAGAATAAATAATATAAAATCTACCTATTTTTATATTCCAGATTGCTGATGAAAATGAATGATTTCGCATCCAAAACTGATGGTGTCTTTGTTGGTCAATAAGAATTTTTCCAAAATTAATTGTATCAGTCGTGACCACAAGATGAGGCGGATAAGTTTTGACCGATATTGGAATTCGTTGTTTTAAATTGTTGGCAAAATTAAGCCACAGAGAGTCCTCATAAAAAACTGGACTATTACCAGAGCCAAAGTTAAGTTTGGACACAAAATCAAAATTAAAATCAAAATTAATTGAGCACTTTAAGAAAGAAAAAAATTTACTTTTTTTATTAAAATTATTAAGAAAAATTTACTTGAATTTTTGCTTTTGATTTAAGCTGAAGTGATCTTGTAGACAAAGTTTGGTCATTAAAAGAAAAGGGTTTTTCAACATTGACATTGAAATCCACGGGAGACAATGAATTATTCAATAGCCATATTTTGCTATTTAATTTCAAATTATCTTTTAAGATTTTCTAATAAAATTTAAAAATTTTAAAAAATTTAAAAATATTTATTCATAGTTAATTTACTGTCTCAGAGTCAATCAAATCACCTGTCGATACCACAAAACTAAGGTCCTCATTTTCATATTCGACTAATAAATTTGGTGATTGTAAACATCCAGTAGCTTTGAAAATGACCGGTTCTTTTTCGAAGCTTATTTTTCGACTGAATCCGTCTCCTGTTATCAACTTAGTTAAAAAAGAAAAAAAAATTGTTTTCAAATAATTTTCCAAATTGTATTACATAGTCTGGTAGAGACAGATAGCCCACAAAAATTGCTTCATATGAACCACATTTTTCAGCATGCGTATTAAATGTGATTTCTAGCTGTTTTTTCTCTTTGGCATCAAGACTCTATTAATTAAAATAATTCATTTAAAAAAAAAAAATCTGAATTCCACCTGTTTTATTTTTAATCAATAAACTTTATTAGTTAGTTTTTTAATTAAAAAAAAAGTGAATCAAAATCTATTTTATTTTAATTTAAATTCTACTAATTTTTTTAATTTTAATTTTTATCAGAAATCAAAAAAATTCAAAACAAATCTTAGAACATTTTTAAAAGATACTAAAGCTTAAAAAAAATTTTTGGACTAGATAATATTACTACACTTTAAGAGTAAAAATTTCCAAAAATACTTGATTTCTGGAGAATTTTGGAATTTTAGTGAATTCATGAAAACACCTTTTTTTTTAATTGGTGTTAAAAATATTAAATTTTGAGCAATGGAAAAAAAAGAAGCTAAATAGAGTAATTTTAAAATTCAGGTTACATTATTTGGGTAATTTTTCTAATTTAATAAATTTCTATCGTAAATTTTTTATAATTTTTATACCATAAAGATTAGATCTGGTGGTGTTTTTTGGGCTGAATTTAGTGGCCAGCCAATTTTTGACAAATCGAAATTTTCAATTTATTTTTACCAAGCGCTGATTAACCAACATTACTTATTAAATCCTCTATAAAGTCTCTCTATTAAAATAAAATTGAATTTATGTGGAATGAGCTTAAACATTGCATTAAGAAGAAAATAGTTTATTCTGATGCTGAAATAGCTACCAAATAATTAAAAAAACCCTTAATGGAAAAAAAATACAAACAAAAGTTTGATCATTTAAGAGCTTTAAATGTTTTATTTTCTATTTTCTTTTTAATTAAAGATTCTAAATATTTATTAGGAAAATTAAAAAGGTTATTAAAAAAATGGAGATTGTTCCAATAATTGAATTCAAGAACTTCATAAATTGTAAATTATAAAATCAATTAAATATAAATTACCATATTCTAGCAAAATTTTAGGTTAAAAAAATTTAATTTTCCATGAATTCACACCAAAAATTTAAAATTGATCAAAAATTATAAAAATTTTATATTAAACAAGTATTTTTTCTTGAATTTAAAAAAATAATATATAAATATTTACCAAATTGTATTTGTCAAGTGAAAATATTTGATTATCTTTTTGCTGATCTTGGCCATAATGTGGAGTCAAATTGATTTTGACCAAAGGAAATCGTTCTTCAAACGAATAATAATAGTCATCACACATTGACTCTCTAAGTTCTTCAATGGGCTCAAAATTATTTCTGTAGACAAAATTAGATGAATTGCGTGACACTTAAAAAATTTATAAAAAAATCCAATTTGATTCAAATTTAATTTAAATACTTGTTTTGGTGTTATTCGACTCCAAAGAGCTACTATTTGAGAAGGACACTTTTATTTCTTCATCAACCAAATTAACATCTATCAACTGATCATCAGGACTTTTTACTAAAAAAATTTTCCAACTAATATTAACTGGGTGCAGACTGGTGTTCAGCATTTGAACTTTGCGCACAACGGGTTTCTGTCCCTGAGTCGATGATCCAAATCTTACCATTGACATATCGTCCATTTGCACCACTTTGCCAGTGTACAACTTTACAGGGCTTCCTGTTATATTTATTTTTACAGGCACCAGTGTTATCTTATCAATTCCATCAATTTCAATGCTCAAAGTGTCTTCGTACAAACCCCAAAAATCAGCAATGGCCACTACCGAAATGGTAACTGAGCTAAATTCTGGCAGTTCAAAATAACTTTTTTCTAAACCGAATCCAATTCCAATGTATTCGTCTTCTAGTTTAAATCTGTCGATTAAAGAAGACATCTTTTTGCATGGATCATCGAACAATCTTTTTTCTTGGATCATTTCAAAAGCTTTAAAGTTTTTCATATTTAAATTCACTGATGTTCGAATACCGGACATGTTTTGAAATATTAATTGTCTTGATGATCTCGAGCCCATCTGAACATTTTCAAAATCAATCAGCTTGGCCCGACTTAAAGCAAATTAATTAATGTATTTAGTTTAAATTTTAAGTTCCATGAATAAATTTAAATATCATTTATAATTTAAAAAAAAGAGTAGAAAAAATTGATATAAATATTTATAAATTTTATTTTTTTATTTTTAAAATTGTTTTTTTCAGGTACCTGTAAGTTTCATCATTACTGACAAAAATTTCCACTGATATTCCTTTTACAACGCCTTTAATGTTTAAGTAAATTGTCTCGTCTGTGTCCAAGAGATAACAAGGTAAGCTTAAATCGTTTATTTCTGTTGTTTTATCAGCTTTTATTCGGACTAAACATTGAACAATGGCTCGGCCTGGTATTTCGCCATCTGGTTGTTCATAGTGTATCTCGCATAATGAAGAATCTTCTCCTTTAGGCTGAAAAATTTTTAATTTTTTTTTTAATTTTCTAAAATTATTTCAAATATCCCCTAAATAATTTTTTTGCTATTAAAAGGACAATTAAAAATTCTATTGAAGAGAATTAAGTTTTAATTTTTTTTATGCAAAATTAGATTCAAAAGAAATAGCTAAAATTTTAAAACTTATTTTTGTCAAATATATTTACAATATCACAAATTTTTAATAATACCTAATTTAATTATGATTTTACAAAAAATAAAAAATACTTTTATTTTTTAATTGAGCCCCAAATTAATTAAATTAGCAATTTTTTTTACATATTTTTTTAGACTGATTATTTTTCCTCATTATCAAAATCATGGGACTCGATGTCTTTTTGAACCGTGACTGAAACTTTGATTGAATCAATATATTTAATTACCTTTTATCTTTTAACATTACTTTCCAAGAATTATTTAAGACGGAAGAGAGCATAATTTAATATAAATCCAACTAAAGATTTATTAAGGTTTCAAACAAATAATTTAGCACTTATTTTAAAAATTTATAATAATGTTAATAATAATTTTATTTTTCCTCTTGAACAAATTTTAAATTTTAAAAATTTGTTATTTTTGCTTAAAATTTTTTTTTAAATCAATTAAACAATTTTAAACCTATTAAAGTCAATAAAAAGAGACATTTAAAATTTTAGAGGCTGACCAATTTAATTGATAATTCAATAATACAATTTCAAAAAATGATAACATAGGTAAATTTAATTTTAGAAGTAAAGACAAAAATTAAAATAATGAGTATTTTTTTAATTTTTTGCAGTTATCAGTTAAGACCTGTTAAATATTTTCTTAACGAGACTTTAAAAAAATTGTTCAAAAAAATAAATTTTTATTTTCTCAAATAAATTTTAAGACCAACTGGTCTATAAATTTAATAGCGTTTTTTTTGATAAAAAATAAGACTGAGTGGTCATGAAATTGATCAGCCCCAAATTTTATTTATGAAAATAAACTTGACATAATATGTTTTAGAAAAAAATTATTATTTTTCTATTATTAAAAGAAAATGTTATATTTTATATTTTGATCTTTTGATCTTGATTTCAAACTTCAATTTGCACAATAATTGATAAAAGGAGTGCTAATCAGCCTTTCATTACAAGGGTGCCTGCTGATTTATTTTGAAAATAAAAAAATAAAAAATATAAAATTTCAAAAAATATAAAGATCAGATTGTTCGAAAAAAAATTTATTTTATATAATATTGAATTTAAATTTTTTTAATAAATATCGCCTTATAATTGGGATACAATAAGAATTTAAGATTTAATTCAAGAAAAGGCCAAAATCAGCATGAATTGATGGCTTAAAAAAAGGTGAAAAATTTTTTTTATAATTTTCTGATAGAATTGTTCTGCTAAAAAAATTCCGAGTAATTAATCTTTGTAATAAATTAAAAAAAAATTATCAGAATTTAAAAACAAAAATTAGAGAAGTTAGGGCAAGAAGTTTTTAATTTGTAAAAAATTGAAAAATATAAAATATTATTAAAAATAATTTATTTACTCTTTGCCAGATGAAGTTGGCATTAAGGGCTGAATGATTCGCTAATTCGACTGAAAACACTTTCTCAACACCAAGATAAAGTTCGTCTAATTGAATCTGGCTGTTTGTGAAGCTTATCTTGGGTAATTGAGATTGACCATGACAATTAAATGTCCTAGAAAGATTATTTTTTTATCAAATTTTTTTTTTAAATTGTCGAATTACAATGAGTTTCCATCGGTAACTTGAACCGAGAACATGGAGTTCATAATTAACTCTTCTTTAGGACGGAATGATAAATAAACTTGAACTGATTCTAGAGGTAAAAGCTCCCCACTTCGAGGATAATCAAACAAATCCTTTTGATAAAAAATACAAAATATTCGAAAAAGACTAATCAAATGTCTACTTGGTAGTCCAAGGACTCAAGGCTCCATTTAAGCGGCAAATTTGAAACATTTTCAAATGTGACATAAGAAATGGACGTGTCGCCTATGCGAACAAGACCAAAGTCTACCCCGGCCTCTTTGATACACAACTCAGGACCCTTTGGAAAAAGAAATAATTTTTTTTCTTATTCATTTTTATTTTTACTTTTATATCCGCTTCGACATGCAAATAAATTGGCTCATCAGCATACTCAACGTAACACGCCACTTCTTCAACAATTTTGCCAGGGCTAAGTCCAGTAATCAAAACATCCATTAGAGCATAACTTTTCGGAGCTTTTTTTAAATAAATTTTAAAAAATTTAATTAAATATTTTTAATTCAACAAAAAGCACCTATTTCACCATAGGCCGGTTCAACTTGAATCATATGGGGTTCTAACACTTGTTTCCAACTAAAATTAATTGGACATATACTCATATTAATTAACTTTAAAAAAAATTAAAATTAATAATAGATGATTTTTTCTTATTTACCCTAAACGCCTTTCGATTAGTTGATTGCATGTAAATGGGACCCGGAACAAAAATTGCTGGTGGATCAAGAGTAAACTGAAATGGCTCACATTCTCCCCTTAATTCAATGGCAGTGGATAAATAATCACTAGTATTGAAATCTTCTTTTGCCAAATAAGTCTTATGAACCAAATTTTGTGTATCAAGCATCATTTGTTTGTTTATTTCAGGTATTCCATGTAAAATTAGGTGAGCCACACTCTCAAAACAGCCAACCTTAAATAAAAAAAAAAATTTATTTTTTTTTGTAAATTAAAAATTTTTACTTTATCAGGATTAAATATAATTTCAAAAGTGCGAGTATCGTCTCTTTCAAGAGTTCCCTGTTTTGGTAAAATGCTAAAATTATTCTCTGAATAAGTGACATAGTTGTCATTTTTTTGAATAGACAAATTGTCCTCGTATATCGGCTTGTAGATCAGCCATGAAAAATCAATCGGACACTGACTTGAAATTTAAAATTAATAATTTAAAATTTAAAAAATTTTTTTTGCCAAAATTACGAAATATTTTTTAGAGAAAACCGCTTTCTGGTCAAAGCTCTAGGATTGAGGGTTGGAAAACGAATTATTTTTTGACTGATTTTGTCTTTAAAGTCATCGATTGCGATCAAATTTTGGTCATTATCCGAGTCCTGGGATTCAACATACTCAATTTGGGCAAGTTTTCCCTCGCCAATTAGTTTAAATTCAATAGTTGTGCAATTGTCACAAGTAATCACAATTTCTTGTTCGTATTTTTTGCAATCGGCCGGCTTAAAAACAACTTCAAGAACAAAAATGTCATCTTTGCGCAGCTCAAAAATGGATGGCTGTATCTCGAATGGATGCACATTCAAAGAGGTAGACAACACATTGGTCTATTTAGATAAATTAATTTTTAATTTGTAAACTGGTATTCTACTTTAAATGTGGATGCAGGCCACGCAGATTTGGGAAAGACTACAAAGCGACCATCTCCTCCAGTATTTTGAATCACAAAACGACATCCTTTTATTTGGCCCACCAAGGAATGACCACAATTTAGCACTGAACCAACTTTTAAAAAAATTATTTTATTTTTTTTTTATTCATTTTTAAAATTAAAATTTCATTTTTAAAATTATTTCTAAAATTAATTTGACTTATTATATATTACCTGTTATTTCTAAGCTTCGAATAATAATTAAAGAAAATTAGCAAAATTAATATTTGTGGCAAAAAATAAAATTTAGTTATTTAAAATTTAGTTATTTTTTCAAATATTTTAAGATCTTCAGTTCGAAAATTGAATTTTGTTATATTCAAGTTTTGGTATTTAAATTTTAAAGAAAAAAAATATGTAATTTTATTTTATACCTAGCTTAAAGCCTGAAAGTAATGAAGTTTTTTTTCTTTATTTTGATGTTGAGCTTATTGTCTTTTTAAATGCATGTTCTTAGAATTAGTATGTTTTTAACATTTTAAAACATGCTATGCATGGTTAGTGGTGCATGAGCTTAAAGTAAGTTTTAAGCTTTAAGTACATAGAAACCATATTAAAAATACTTTTATTTTCTGTATTTCTTTTAAAGGTTTATTTGTGAGATATAGATGTAGACCTAGTGGATTTTTACCTAAAATAATAAATAGGTCTTCAAAATTCCTTACTATTGTTTGTCGACAAAAATATAATGTTCTTTAACAATTCTAATGAAAAAATCATATTCTATAAAAAAATAGTGGTTTACCAAAAAAATAATATATTTTTGAAAAAATTATGTTCAATTGAATTTTATAAAAAATAGTAAGCTTAGTTAGAAAAATTCTTATTTATATCTAGCATGGGAAAAAGCTTTTAATTGTATCAAAAATGAAAAATAAAATCCATATAAATAAAATATTTTACTTTTTATCTTAAAAAAAAATGAAATATAATTAAAAATATTAAATATAAATAATTTTTTTAGAGAATTAATTTTGGCAGTGTGACAAAATATAGAAAGACAAAATGTAGAAAACGATTTTTTATTGGATAATATAGAATTTACCTGTAAAAAAATGTAGAATTTACCTGGAAAAAAAAATGTAGAAAAAAAAATAGTCTAATTAATTTTTATTTCAATTTTTTTCTTTGTCAATTAGAAAATTATTTCCTAAACCTTCTAAAAATGCTTCAATATTCTCACTTTTATAATCTGTCACTAATTAATACAAAGTAAAAGTCTCAAATATATTATTTTAATAATATAATTAAAATTTTCTATACTTTTTTACATATATTAGTATTCTATATTTTGTCTTTCTATATTTTGTCATGTCTATATTTTGTCTTTCTATATTAAGTCATGTCTATATTTTGTCTTTCTATATTTTGTCATGTCTATATTTTGTCTTTCTATATTTTGGAGAAAATTCTACATTTTGTCTTTCTATATTTTGTCTTCCTCCCTTAATTTTACATTTAAATTTGAAAAAGAATTTTTTAAAAATAGACTTGGTGATCTAGCATCTTGGTTATCTTAGATTAAAATCTAATAACTTTTTATATCGGATATTTTCTGTTTTTAAATAATTTTTTTCTATTAAAAAATATTTATTGTCAATAAATATATATATTTTTAAATTATAAATGATTTTTTAACGATTCTAATTTTTTTTGGTTAAAAAAATAGACAAGTAGTGTAAAAAAGAAATTAATACGTTGAAAACAAATAAAAACAATTATAACCATTTAAAACTGCTGTTGTTGGAGACAAAATAATTATTTTTGATATTTTTAATTAAAATGTCTAAATTTAAATTAAATTTTGGCTTAGACTAGAAAATTTTTGGCTATATCTTATTTCTGGGGAAGCAAAAATTCATTATGATATGTAAATTTGGAAATAAAATTGAAAGATTTAATTCAATTATATTTCCGGAAGCAAATTGAAGATTTTTAACTATTTTTATATTAAAATCTAGCATTTGAATTTTTTTGATTTCTTTTCACCATCTCTTAGGGTAATTTTGCTAAAAATAAACAATCAAGGATGCAAAAATGAAGTTGGTGTTTAATTATCTTAATTATAAAATTATATTTAAAAACATAGCAAACAAAGATGAAATTAATTTCTCAAATTTGTAAAAATAAATGCATCACACATCAAGATAAATTTTTTTAAAAAAATATAAACTCTTAAATAATTTTGATGAAGATGACAATTTAAAATAAAATTTTCTTACTTATCTAATAATAAATTTCTATATGCGTCAATTATTTCCAATCTAGAAAATTGAATTTACTGATTTATTTTAATTTCGGAGAAGAATATGATTCAAAAGTAACAAAATAATTTGAAAAAGTCAAAAAAACGATTCAGTTTTAAAGAGATTTTCTTGAAAAAATTAATTTTTTAGATTTTTGTTTGTATTCAATTTTCATTTAAAAAGAAAAAATATTTAATTAAATAATATTTTTATTTATGTTCCCAGAATCTTTAAAATTTTTATTAGATAAAATAACCCTAAAATTTTTTAAATAATATTTTTTTATAAAACAAAAGACTAGGAAGCTCTAAAAATTTTAAATTCTATTAATTTAAAACTAAATTAAAAGGCATTGTGAATTTTAGAACAAAAAAAAAAAGAAAAATAATTGTGAATTTTATTTACTGATAAATTCAATGTTTCACCTAGATTCAACTTGTTTAAATAATTTTTATTGTATGTGTATTAATTTTTTATATTTTTTGAAAAGACCGGAATTAGGAGGTTGATTAAATCTATCAGTTGATAGTTTTTAGAGATTCATCAGTTTTGCACTTTTAAAAAATCAATTTGTTTTTTAATTTTTTCTCTATTTTTCATTTCTGAAATTCACAGTACCAAAAAATTCTTTAAGAATTATATTGTTAAAATTAATTAAGTGAAGACTTTGAATAAATTTTTAATTTAATCATATTTGCTTCAAATCTTCAATTTTGAAAAGAATTTAATTTTAAATTTCGTGATATTTATTTAAAAATTTTTCCAAATTTTTTGTTTACATTTCCCAAAAGGCGTTTACTGTAATAAATAATTACAAAAAAATAAAAAATAAAAAGCCTGTCACATCGAGGCACATGTTCTATTCAGGAAATTCGATTACTCTAAATTCAAACAAAACTCTATTTATTTTAGTTTATTTAGTTAATAGCAAAAAAACGACTTAAATTGATTTCCGGTGTCATGTTTATAAATTGAAGAGAAAAATACTATTTAAATAATTAAAAATATTAAGTTCTTGTGTTATATAAACACAAATAGATTCTTTCCTTTTCTGAAAATTTTGGTTTTGTCAGGCTTAAATCACGTTTTTTTCAATAGACCCTACTTCATTTTTTTCAAACAAAACCCCCACAATTCAGACCAAAAAAAGACTTAAGATTAAATTTTTAAATATATGTTTCTTATTAGATTAAGTGATTAATTAATATAAACACTCACTTGTCAAACATGGTGATTCTCGTTTGGCAACTAGTGGTAAAACAGCCTTGCTTCCATTTGAACATTCGACCAAAATTTGGTCTTCGAACGAACATAGGGAGTCGGGTGAAAATCTAATGTTAAATTGAGCAGATAGACCGGGAGCAATCAGTGACTGTCCTTGTGGGTATTGGCCTAGACTAAGACTAAAAAAAAGCTTCTTGGGCGGAACAGCTCTAAATTGGTGCGCAACAGTGCTCGTATTGCGTATCTCAAATGTACTTTCGTACACTTTTCCAATCACATATTTATCAAAGCTTATTATCTTGGGGTTTATGTCAAAGACTAGCTCAGTATCTTTACAACTTTATAAAAAAATTTTAGAATTTTTTATTTTTTTATTTCAAAAAATTTACATCTGAGCTAATCTGTTGGCTTCAAGGTGCGGATTAGCCAAAAAATTGGTCCGATTCTCCAATTTTTTTAGATTCTCTCTCTCGTTCAGTCTTTCCTCTTGTCTCAGAGTGTCTTTCCAATAAGGTTTAATATTTAATTTTTTTTTATCCTTGAATAAAAAATTTAAAAATTAAAAATAAATTTTTTTTTTTATTTTACACTTAATTTCATTTCCTCATCCTCTTGGTCATCCGAGTAATTGCCAAGCGAAGAGCCTTCTTTGTAAATATCGCCTAGTTCCTCGATATCAAATTTTCTTGAAGAATTAATTGGTGGCAAAATTTTGTGCTTGAAGCGTTCTTTGGAACTGACGGTCTCTTCCAGATAGCGCTCAGAATCATCATCTTTTTTATCATTTTATCATTTTAAAAACAAATAAAATGATTCTAAAAATTACTCTTAGGCATTGGCACAAAAGGTCTTTTGGGCTTAAAATAGTAATCACTGGGCACTAATAGATTATGATCTTTTAGTATTGTATCATCAAGACAATAGCTAAAATAAGATTTTGCTGACAAAAAAACATCTTTATTAAAAATTGATTGAGAAAATTTTAGATGTATACTTGGTGGTACACCGAATAGGTCCGGATCTTGGCATGTTTTCATCCTTTTGTCTTCTTCACGGTCCTCGTAGGCCAAAGCTTTAGCCTGGGCCTCCAAGATATGCTTTTCGAGCATAGCGTATTCCTGTATGCGGCTTTCCTTCACCAATTGAGCCTTAATTAAAGTCAAATTTAATTTTAAATTTTTTTTTTTTTTTTTCCCAACTTCTTTTAGCTTTTGGACATATCTTTTATGATATTGGTTGTCGACATCGGATGATATGGACAAATTTTTTACCACATCGACACTCAATTTTTCTTTGTTGTATTTATCTCTGTTAAAGAAAGGAATTTAATTTTTTTTTTCAAATTTTATTTTGTTATTTAGAGGTAATTACCCGAAAATGCTGTTAAGCAGATGGGACACGTCGGGTATTTTTGCCGAGGTGGGCCTCTGCAAAAAAGTCGACGGGTCTCTGAGACTGTGAGAGCTTGGAACTTGTGGAGAAAGTGACATTTTCAGATTAATTAATTTAAATTTTTTTTTTTCAATTCTATAAGTTTATTTGATTTTTTTCCAAATTTTTAATTCACCATGACAACTATTTTAATAAATTATAGCTTTTATGAGTAAATTTGCTAATTTTGAAATTATTTTTCCTATATTAACAAAATGTAGTAGGATCAAATTCTTCCAAATTGACTTGAACAACAAAAATAAAAAAAGAAGGAAAATTTTTCTTTTCCATTTTGCATTAATTAGTTTAATTGATCTGATCGACAAAAAATTTGATTATAAAATAAGAGTCAAATTTGAAAATTTTAATAAACGCTTTATCTTTTATTTAAAATTTACCTGTAATTGTTATAAAATATTCCAAAATTGGCTCAGAAAGAGAGAGAGAGAGAGAGAAAAAGAGTGCGAGTGAGCAGAAAAGAGCTTTGCCGAAAATTTTTAATTTAGTATTATGTATGCCTAGAGAATGGTTTAGACTGAGAACGCAGTAAATATTCTCAACAAAAATTATCTAAATAATTTTGAGAAATTGCGATGCTGTAATTAGTCGAAATTAAGAGATCAGTGGGGTCCTTGTCGTTTGGCTGTCAACCAGTGCCGGCTCTTTCATTCCAAAATTATCATAAAACAAAAACAAAATTAAAATATTATTTTTTTTAGAGAAAATGAATAAAATAAAAAAAGCTTCACGATTTATTTCAATCGATATTTTAGCTAGTTTAAATTTATATTCATTTTCTCTTATTATTTCTTTTCTCTTTTTCAGACTTATATCTAGATAAAAATCTAAAAGTAAACTTGGCTAGGTCAAAGCCCTACTCAGCATTTGTTTATCATAATAAGATAAGATACTGATCCGGTCGGACTCGGACTAGTATCTCATTTTCACTCATTTACGCCACTTAAGTTTGGTTTGTTTAATAAACCAGGATGTGACTTTGTTAATTTATTTAGATAAATTGACTTTAAAAAGAGCAAGCTTTAAGAATAAGTTTAAAAATGATGTGAATAGTTTATTTTGGACTAAAAGTATAAAAAGCATATATATAGATAAAAGTAAAAAAAGTATGGCTGGCGGACCGAGGAAATTCAGCGAGAAAATAGCATTGCTAAACCAGAAAGAAGCTGAAGTAAATGCTGCCTTCAATTCGATAATGGGCGAAATAGCTCAAGTTGTAAGTAGATTTTGATCATCTAAAGACTAAGTAATTATTTATACTATGGATTAGCGCACAAACAACAGTGGAAGTCAATTGGACATGAACCAACTGGACGAGATAAATCCAAAAAAAAAAGACAAATTTGAAGTAATCCAAAATTTTATTTATTTTTAGAATTTTTTTTTTTGTAATGATTAATTTTTTTTCTTTAATTTTTGGTAAGCTTTTGATTAAGTTGAACATTTCTAGGATAAAAGCATTAAGAATAAATCAAAATAATTAAGTGCTAAATAAATTTCGAAATTTTAAAATAATTTATTTTTTTGTCTTGCACTCAGTTTTACATAAAAAATGTTAGTTGATTTGAAAAAGTTGAGAAAAGATTTTTATTCAAAAAATTTAAAAATTAATATTGAAAATTTTAATTTTTATCTTCAGGCCGAAAATTTTATTGGCAAAAATTTTCTATCCTCTGATCATCATAATTATAAAAAAATTATTATTTTATTTTTTTAGTTTGTGTATCTGATAAATACCTTTAATTAATTTTTGAAAATTTACCTTGAATTTGGTTTGATAATTTTATCTAGAAAAACAATTTTAAAATTTAAAAACAAAAATTTTACTTAAATATAAAAATTAATTATTTTCATCTCTTTTCACCTATTTTTGTCGGGAAAAAAGTAATTTTTGTATTATTTAATTCAAAATTTTATAAGATTGTTAATTTAAAAATAAAAATTTGATTTTTTTTAATTTCCAAGTTCCTTGGTTTATCAATTTAGTCTTCAAATTTGATTAGAATCATCATTTAAGATTTATCGTCAAAAAATAACTGATTTTTTCATCTGATTTTTTATTAAATAATCGAAAATAATATTAATATTGATAAAAGAATTTGAAAAAATTAATTATTTTTTAAGATTAGAGCCAAAATTAAATCTTGTAAAATTATTTTTCAACTTGTAACAAATTAAAAATACTTAAGAATTGACTCTTTAAATTAAAATAAAAATTTAATTTTATTTTCAATTTTTGTCTCCAATTCATCGTTTTGATTAATTTTTTATTTCTTTAAGTAAACAATGCTATTTTTTTCCTTTTAAAAAAAATTAAGAATAAAGAAGGATTAAATTAAATTTTCAATTTCATTAAAAAAACAAAATTTGGGAATGAGTGAATTTTTTTGAAGAAAAAATTTTGATTATTTTTTCAATCTAGGAGTCGATGAATTTCAATGAACATATTAGTGTAACTTATGATAATCAGCAAAATAATAATTTTGGCAATCAGTATCAAGCACCCAAAGTTAAAAAACGCGAAGAAAACAAAAAAGATAATTTACAGCCGATGCAGAATTCTTTTCTGCAGCTTCCGAATCAAACCGACCCGTTTAGACGGTACAAAATCTTCTCTTAACATTTAAATTATTTTAAATCTTAGACAAATTAAAGGGCATTGTCTGATTCGAGCATAAACCAAACAGTGACAAGTGCGCCAAATTCACATTCTTTTCACTCGAACAATTTACAATCAAACTATGTACAAAACTACCAACAACAAAATCAACCAAATAATTATCAAAATTATCCAAGTGCCAACTTTCATCTTAGTTTCAGCGACTATGATACACAACAATCTGCCTCGAACATGGCTCATGTGTCCACATCGAATGTGCCACAGCAAAAATTTTTTAAAAATGTAAGTAAATATAATTTTTTTTTACTTTAATTTGAATCTCAAAGTTTAACTAGTTTATCTATTCATGTATTTTTTTTTAAATATAAATGTTTATTTTTTAAACTATTTAGATTCTAAAAATAAAAAAAAAATCTAAAATTGTCACGTCAATTAATGACTGACGCAAGCAAGGATAAAAGATTAATTTCAATTTAATGGCAAGTGAGTCAAAGAAAATGTACTTATCTCTAAAAAGGTGGCTCGTAAATTTATTTATAGTTTCACAATTCATTCTTAGAAATAGGATAAGTGCTCGAAGAACCAAACCGTAAATTTCAAAATTAAATGAACCTGGTCAAAATTTGTTTCCATTTTAAATTATCTACTTGATTAAAGTTATCCTAGATAATTTTGAACAAATTAATTGCTTATTGAAGAATAAGGACATAGTGAATTTTAGTAAAAAAAACTAAAAAAAAATATGAAAAATGTCAAAGCTTAAGTTGTGAAGGACCAAAATATGTTCTGCAAATTGTAGCAGCTGAAACATCTTTTGTACCACCAATATACTGATTCTGCAAAACTCTGCTATGTGTCTGCAAAATTCAGAAAATTGTGAATTTGGGATACTAAAAAAATACGACTCGACTTTATGTGGTGGTAGGATACATCAGTTGCTAAAATTTATAAAAGATGTTTTGGTCGGTCCAAATTAAAGCTCTGGCGTCTTTATATATTCTATTCTTGTTTTATGTACTAAAATTTACAATATTCTCAATTTAGCAGAATTCTGCAGAATCAGTATATTGGTGGTTCAAAGGATGTAGGCAAAATGTAATTTATTGTACATTTTTATATTTTTACATTTTTACATTTTTGAGAGAAGAAAAAAAATCTCAAAATCAAAAAATCTAAAAAAATTTTCATTCAAGAAAAGTAATGATAAATTCGCATTTACTTTAAAAGGAGTTTAGAAAAATTTAAATGTAAAAACCAAGGATAATATTTTGAAAATCCCTTTTAATTAATTGCGAATTTATTATTACTTTTCTTGAATGAAAATTTTTTTAGATTTTTTGATTTTGAGATTTTTTTTCTTCTCTCAAAAATGTATAAATGTAAAAATATAAAAATGTACAATAAATTACATTTTGCCAGGATGTAACAGCTGCTACAATTTACAGAAAATGTTTTGGTCCTTCACGACTTAAACTTTGGTATATTTTATATTTTTTTTTTGCTTTTTGTACCAAATTTCACAATGCCAGAATAAGATGAAATTTTTTTAGGCACCTTACACGCCGGGACAGCTTAGGCAACAAGAATTGGTCATACATAAATGAGTGTTAGATTTAACTAAAAAAACAAAAAATAATAAAAAAGCTTCAAGAAATAGCTTGTTGTTAAACAATTATTATAACATTTTTTAAGACTTTATCTTTACTACTAATTTTCTCAAAAAAAATATTTCTGAAAAACTAAACATTAAACAAAACATTTGAAAAGACAACTTTTAAATCTTAGTTTAGTCATTTTCTACTTTTTCGTTGAAAATTTAAAATTTACTAAAAAAATGATTTTTTTACTGAAGTTGTGTTTTCTTTGATCGTTTTTCCCAACTTTATCATGATGTCTTTTATAAATTTTTTTGGTATAAAATCAATAAAATCAAATCTAATGAATTGGATCGGAAAGGATGAAAGGGTTTTAATACAGAGAATATATTTTTTTAAAAATTTTATCGTAAATAATAAAATGAAAAGATATTTTAAAAGAAGAAAAAAATTTTTAAATTTTTTTAAGTAATCTTTATCTTCTTTAAATATGACTGTTATTTAAGATCTAGTTATTTTTAATTTTATAATATTATGTCAAAGTTATATTTTTACAGTATCTTATAAGTTTTTTATTGAATCATTCAAAACTCAAATTAATATCTAATCTTTATAAATATATAAACTTTTAGATAGTATTTCAATTATGATGAAAATTAAACCAAAAACTTAAAATACTTTTTTGTGAAATTTTTCTTTTTTATCCTCAATTCTTCATTTAATTTTAAAATTTAACGTCTAAAATAAAAAAAATACCATTTTCTTCCCTGTTAAAGCTCGATAATTTTTATAAATGAATAAATAGTTTTGAATTATTTTTATTGATACAAAAATATCATGACTGAATCAATAGGCATTGAATTCGTCCAATATTGGGCTACTGAAAATTTTGAATCAGTATTGGATACAGATGGTTTTGGATTAATAATGAAAATAAAAACCGTTTACGTTAAAAAAAATAGATACCAGTCCAAATGATCAAGAACAAAGCAAAGATCAAGAAACATACAATTTTATTCTTTTTCTCAGTTTTTTTCTTTTTCTTAGTTCTAATCAGATTTTTTATTATTTTATTATTGATTGATTATTTTATTGTCAAAATTTTTTTAGTTTCAACTAAAATTGTTAATAATTTAAATACAGTAGCTTTAAAAAAACAAAAATGTTAAATAATAAAAAAAATTTTAATATTTCACGACTTCAATGTAATGAAATTTAGCTTTATTTTTTATATATTGAAAATTAAAAAAAAATGTTTAAATGATTTGGTCGGGTCTATAAACAAATTTATTTAATTTTTTCTTCACTTTTTACTGAAAGCTAGAATAAACTGTTTTTTCTTAAATAATAAATTATTTTATATTTTAAATTTTTTAGTGAAAAAATTTTTATTTTATTTTTATATCATATAAACAATAAAATTTTTGATATGATTTAAAGGTGCTGAATTTTTTGTACTGTTTTAAAATAATTATTTTAGAATCTTTGAAATAAAATCAAATTCAAATTATCAGCAAGCAAGATTTTATATTCTTTAAAAAAAAGAAAATTTGTAAATTTCAAAAAAAAAATCAAAAAAATCTTGATAATAATTCACAAAATAATGACCGGTCGAAATATTTCAGAAGATCTAGTTCTAGGGAGTTGTGAATTTTGGTACAAAATATAAAAAAATGTGAAAGCTCAATTTCTGAAGGACCAACAGAGTCTGAGGAACATGTTCTGTAAATTATACTAATTCTTCAAAATTGAAAAAATTGTGAATATGGGATATTATATTATATTAAAAATCTAACTAAACTTTAAGTGGTGGCACAGAGGATGTATCAGTTGCTACAATTTCGAAAAAATGCTTTATTCGGCTCAAATTAAGCTTTAATATTTTGTTTTTGTTTTTTGTATCAAAATTCACAATTTTATCAATTTAGCCGAATTAGTATATTGGTGGTACAAAGGGTGCTACAATTTATAGAACATGTCTCAGACAGAACTTGATCTTTCGAATTTTTTATATTTTGTTTTTGTTTTTTGTACCAAAATTCACAAAATTCTAATTCTAGTCTGGAAAAATTAACAATCAGAAAATTTATCTAGCGAATGGTGAATAATAAATTAAATAAATCTATTTATAGGTTCGATAAAATTAGTCTATAACCTCAAATAAAAACATTTTTTTAATAGGTGTATTAATTTAATTTTAAATTATGATAAACTTTACTAAAAAAATTTAATTTAAAAACTAAAATTCCATCGGGAGAATTGACTTAAAATGAAACAAGGAAATGAGTAACTAATTTTGATGTACCCATCATATTTAGACTTTTTTTAAATGAAATTTAGAAAAAAAATCTTAATTTAAAAAAATATTTATTAAAAAAATTATAAAAAATTCTAATCAACGCTGGTTTTTAAGCACTGTTTGCATAATACGAACCAACTTAGTGATTGTATCACTTTTCATAAACGTCATGTACTTAATTGATGTGGTGAATTTAGTCCTATTCTTGGCGCATTTACTCTCATAAAATTGTACCAAATCGCCCAAGCTCGATATTTTGTGCTCTTTGAGTCTGTTCGCATAAACTTTGCCAATACCAGGCAGCTTGTTAACACTTAGGCTTAGCGGAAATAATTTTGACACAATGTCATAATTTTTATCTCTATTCTTAGTGGCATTTTTGGCTTCATTAATCACCTGAAACAAGGACTGATTGCGTTTGTTGGAAATCAACTCCTTGGATATTTGATTTTCTATTGAATTTTCTGAAGGTACGCTGGGTATCGAGGTGCTTGACAAACGCCTAATTCTTTTGCATCTTAGAATAGATGTCGAACTGGACGAACTAATCACTTTGCCACTCTCAATTGAGCTAAATTTTCTTTTCAAATCAGTGCCAATAATGGTAGTGCACGATTTTGACATGAATTCCCTGTGATGTTTTCCCACTTCCTCCAAGCTCACATTTTTGTGATAATGTAGTAAAAAATCTAGATCTTTAATTATTATTTGCAGCTCAAAATTTTCACTTGACTCGCAGACCAGAACCAATTTTTCTATTATATTCAGCACTAATTTGTCTAGTTTTTGCATCGACTCGGCACTGAATGAGCCGCTTTTTTTTAAATTGAACAAATTTCGAATTTTGTCCAGAGTTGGGCTGAGGAATCTTTTAATAGAGGACAAAATATTCGGCTCTGCCGAGTCGATCTGGTCAATTAGAGAGCTAAGTTTTTGGTCAACAATTTCCACGTCTATGTCTTCACAATTGAGAGCAAAGCCCGAGCAGTGTTTGGAACAAATTAGGTACAAACAATTGAAAATCTCTTGCATCAGATTCAGTTCTTGGTCACTGCACAGACCATTCTTGCCAAGCAAACAATTTATTAATTTGAGCAAAATTTTTTCCTGAACTTGCCGCATGTTTTTAAGGTTCGAATTTAAAATTTTAATGAGAAGATAATTTTTAAACAGATACTCATTTTTAAGAACAGTTGAATAGGGCTCTTGGTCAGCAATGTTCTCATTTTCCATGTTAAACAATTAAATAAATTTTTCTCTTTTTAATGAAAATTTTTTAAAAAATTTAATTAATAAAGCGCCATTTATGGTAACTATAGTTTTAATTTTGTTTAAGGATGCATCGTCGGTGCAAAGCGGTGCGCGCACTCTATCGCCTGCTTACCAACCACCAGCGTCATCAAATTACACCCAAGAAGAGCTAAACTTTCACTCGCCTTACCTTCAAACCAACACGAATCTAAAACCGGACTTGTTTCTTAGTCCTAATAGCAATTTATCAAATCCGCAAAATTCAAATGGCGGATCTTTGCCAGACTTGACTGCATTCCAATTTCAAAATAATCAATTTCATCAAAATTTACAGCTGCATGACTACAGTCAACGACAGAAAAACAACTACGATAATCAATTACTTCAGGTATTTATTATAAAATTTTTTTTTTTCTAAATAAATGAACTCTTTTATTATTAAGAATTCGAACTTTTATTTTTAACTCAGATTGAAATATTTCTATAGTTTTTTTAGCTTATCTAAAAATATAATTGTACTCCACTTTTAATATTTTTTAAGTATTATCAATTTTTTTTAACTAAAGCAAAGTTAAATAAAAAGATGAAATTTGAAAAAAATGAAATTATTGTCTTTATTTAAAGTCTAAAATTTTGTTAAAATAAGGACAAATTGATCATTCTTTTTTATCGTCAATTTACAATGATGTTCTGCTTTTTGTTTTTTTAACACCAATTTACGTAGAATACTGTAAATTTACGTAAATTTTTGAATGTAAAAATCATAAATTTACAAGTTATTAATTATAGGTAAATTTTCAACATTTTAAGTAAATTGTTGTAAAAAAAAAATTTTTTAAAAAAATTTTTAAAACTTTGGCATCCTTTTTATTATTATTTTTAGTTGAGGATTATTAAATTTTTTTTTTTAATTAAAACAAAATTTAAATAATTATATGAAATTAGAAAAAAAAATTAAATTATTATCTTTACTTAAAGCCCCAAATTTTGTTTAAATGAGAATAAATCAATTAATCATTTTTATCTTTAATATACAGTGCTGTTACGATACCTTGAATTCACCATATTTTACGTAAATTATGGTAAATTCACGATATTTTACTATATTTAACGTAAAATATGGTAATCTAAAAAACGGTATTTATCGTTAAATAACGATAATTATCGTAAATTTCCCATAATTATTGTTTATTTCTGTGAAAAAAAAATTCCAAAATTTGTCGAAAAAAACTGTATATTAAAGATAAAAAAGATTGATTGATTTATTCTCATTTAAACAAAATTTGGGGCTTTAAATAAAGATAATAATTCAATTTTTTTTTTAATTTTTTTTAAAATCATTTAAATTTTGTTTTATTTTAAAAAAAAAACTAATAATACTCAAATATGCTGAAATAAAAAAATAGTATTCTTTATTTTGTAAATAGCCCATAAATAAAATTAAAAAAATTTTAAAAAATTTTAATAATTATTTTTCTTTCAGCCAAATATTCAACAGCATAGCCACATAGGACCGGTCAAGCCAACACATTTAGGCTCTGTTAGCCCTACTAGAGGCACGGTGCGCTACAGTCCGACCAACTCCAATATAAATAGGCGTCCCTCGCCACAAAGATCGCTGCCACCAGGAATCAATACTCAATCCAAGTCTTCACTATCAGCTCACTCGACTCCGACCTCCCCCCTTCATTCGAACCAGGCCATGCCAATTCTCGAATTTCCTATTAATTCATCTAAAATGAATAATTACAGTAAAAATATGATGAACAACGGGGTGTACAGAAACACGCCTGGTAATATTGGCCAGAACGGCGGCGAGTCTTTGCCGCCCTCACCTCAATCTCAGCAAAGTTGTTTCAATTCCCCTCAGGGCTCTCCTGATCCACTCGCCATCAGTCCCCAGGACATGAACCCGTTCACATCGAGTAACAATTACGAAATAATACAGCAAAAATTTGATGGCATTAAATTAGTAAAAAATTAAGTTTGTTTATTTAAATTTTTATTTAATTATTTTCAAGGACTCGAGCAATAATCAATTTAATTTTGGTCAATTTTTGATGAACAACTCAAATCAGATGGTAAAAAAAAATCGCAGTGAAAATATTGATGATTCAATGGACAGCGATATTGGTGCTAAAAATCAGTCTTTGATCAATAGTCGAAATGAGAGCCTAAGCAGCATTGGTAGTAGTTCGAACCAAGCGAATAATTTAAGCTTGTTTAATGATATTGAAAATTACCAGCAAAACACATCGTTTAAGAATAATGTTCTTAACAAAAATCATAAAAACTCTATTCCTAACATAATTTTGACTTATCCAGCAGGTAAACAGAAAAATTTGGTTTTAAAAAAAAATAATTTTTTAATTTTTATTTATTTAGAAGAAAAAGGTGAAATGGTCATAAGTCAAGAGCTTTCGAGTGACTTGAACTTTGATGTGGCAAATTTGCTGGACTTTTCAGTAAGCTAAAATTAAAAAAAAATAAATTAACTTTTTTTTTTAAATAGTTTATTTAGAACTGTTTTACAGGGCCTGTTTCAATTGATGACGTAAACTCGATAAATTTTAATGAATCAATTTAGTGTCAATCTTTTTTTCTAAATTTTTTTGTAAATTAATTATTAGGTTTTATTGTCGCTTTTTTTTTAAATCAAAGTTTGTTTTTTCCTTCGCCGATCAATGATTATTGGTTCATACAAATGAGTTCTTTGGTGTCAAATTATTGTTATATTTATAAATAAAGTTTTTAATAAATAAATTTGTTTCATGGAAAAAATTAATAATTAATTAATAAAAAAGGTTATCACACACAAAAAAATTTCATTACAGAAACAACTGAATTTTAAAAAAATATTTTATTACTTGTCAAATACAAAAAAATTCTCAATTACACAAAATTATAGTATAGTTTTATTCTGATCTGTTACTTTTTTCCTTTTTGGATGAAGTAATTTTACTTTTGAATTTTTCATGGTACAAGTTATATTTCGGTAGTTTTTCTATCTAAAGAGCCAAATAGCCATCAACGAAATCTAATAAAATATTTTTTTCCTATTATTTTTATTTTTTTGATTTTAAATTAAAAAATTTTCCAATAAATAAATTATTTTTTGAGATTATTTGTTTATTTAAAGTTAGTGCAAAATTAATTAACAAAAAAATATATAAAAAATTCCAAGATATTTTTTTATTTCAAAACATTTTAAGTACAGAAAATTGTGAAACAAAAGTAAAATTGTTGCGCAGGAAATTGATGATGGGAGTCTTTTAGTAAAAATTGAGCTTCTACATACGTAAGACTTTACTGACATAACCTAAAAAGCTCTATAGTGATAGACCATCTGTTGGTTGTATCTCCAAAATGTGTCTCTTCAGCTAAAAAGCGATATGTCCTGTTTTTGAATGGTAATGTTTTTGACAGAAGTCGTTCTGTAAAAGCTCACAAGTTTAATTTTAGAGAAGAAATTATTTTATTAGAGAGATATGAAACAGCTCTAAATCAAGTTATAGGTTGCCGGCTTTTCAGTTGGTAAACCGTAAAGGGCTAGCGAAATTAATTTAATTATTTTATTAAAATGAAATAAATAAAAAGATAAAATTTAATTTTAAAAATTATTATTTTGATAAAAAAAACAGAAATCTAAAATAAATTGGCATTGTGAATTTTGGAAAAAAGAACAAAAAAAAAATTTTTAAATGAAATAACATTTTTACCATGGGTTTAAAAATTGTTCCGCAAAATGTGTCAGCTGATAAAAACTTAGTATCACCCAAATTACAATACAAATTAAAACTAACTTGTACGCATTTTGTTCCTCGACTCTTCTTCAACTATTCCTTTCCTCGACTCTTTCTTTTCTTCAACTTTTCCTTCAACTTTTCAAAGGAAAAGTTAGCTACTAATTTGGCCCAGAATAAGTCAAATTACGTAATTTGACTTATTCTGGGTCTTTTATTGAAGCACCTTAGTATAAAGTCTATTTATCATACTTTTTATTTCAAACATTATTCCTAAATAAAAAATAAATATTATTTAATAATAAATTGCATACTGTTTATTAAAAATCAATTTGCAAATAATTACCACCATAAATCTCTAACACTGGAAGATGCATGGTTATTTTAGACTCCCTTCTCATTCAAAAAATTTTAACAAATTTAATCAAATCCCAGAAATAAATTATTAGACTCCTTTTTACCCATTACATTGAATACCCAAATTTTTAAAATCCGAGAAGTATGAAAAATTTCATCAAAATAAATTATTTTATTAAACTGATTATTTAAATTGTTTAAAAATTCTTGACTAGAAAGTAAGAATAACTACAAAAAAAGTAAAAAAAGCTTGTCGCCAGCTACACGAGTTTTAAACCTTGACGAAAATAGTTCAACAAAAAAATGAATATTTTAAAAAATAAATTTTTGTTTATTTGTTAACAAAATTTTGAATTTTAACTTAATTTTAAAAATTTTCCTCAAATATTCCTAATTGAAATATTGAATAACATTTTTTAAATTTTTTTTTTATTACTTAATAATAATAAAAATCACAGTAAAAATGTCCAGACTTTTATTAAATAGAACTCGGACTCTTGTTCCAAAAGTAACTTTTTAATAATTAAAATTTAAGAAGAATTTTTTTTATTTCAAATAGCTTTTGAGAATAGGTTCATCAAGCGAAATCTTATCTGCCAGCTACTCTAACAATTCTACACCGATTAACTTTGGAATTTTGTTTGTTCCTCAACAAGAAGCATGGGTGATAGAAAGAATGGGAAAATTTAACAAAATTCTATCACCGGTGAGACTCAATATTTTTTATTTTATTTGAAAAATCAAAAATTTTATCTTAAAGGGTCTTAATTTTTTAATTCCAGTTATCGATAAAGTAAAGTATCTGCAGAGTTTAAAAGAAATTGTAATTGATATCCCAGTTCAGAGTGCTATTACCAAGGATAATGTGACACTTAAGCTAGATGGTGTTCTTTACTTGAAAATTTTTGATCCCTATTTGGCATCGTATGGTGTAGATGATGCCGAGCATGCCATAACCCAACTTGCTCAAACTACAATGAGATCCGAGCTTGGTAAAATAGTGCTTGATTCTGTGTTTAGAGAGCGAGAGTCTTTGAACATTGCCATAGTGGAGTCCATCAATAAGGCGGCTAATGCTTGGGGCATCAATTGTCTTCGCTACGAGATTAGAGATGTGAAATTGCCAGAAAAAGTGCAAGAAGCAATGCAAATGCAAGTTGAAGCTGAAAGAAAGAAAAGAGCGGCTATTCTTGAATCCGAAGGACTTAGAGAGGCGAGCATAAACAAGGCAGAAGGAGAAAAGAGATCAAAAATTTTAGTATCAGAAGCCAACCAGCTAGAACAAATAAACCGAGCTCAGGGCGAAGCCGAAGCGCTGATGAGAGTTGCCAAAGCCAAAGCTGACTCCATCAGTCTTGTCGCCGAATCATTGAAACTAAATGTTGAAGCTTTTCATTTTTTTAAATCAAAGTTAATTTTTTTTTAGAAAGGAGAAGAATCTGCCGGTCTTTTCCTAGCACAACAGTATGTGAATGAATTTGGAAAATTAGCTAAAACCAACAACACTGTGATTATGCCAGGTGATATTTCAAACGTGAACAGCATGGTAACACAGGTAAAAATTAGAAAATTAGAATATAAGTTAAGTTAAAGTAATTTTTTTAAAGGCATTGTCTATTTATAAGACATTAAATCGAAATGAACCTACCGAAATCAAGTCTCAGACTGAATCTAATTAAATTAATTAGTTTAATTTTAAAAATTCGAAACTTTAGATTAAACATAATTTAATTAACTCCTAAAATAAATTTTAGAATCTTCTTTTTTTTTATTTAATGATTGTTCCAATTTTCATGCATATTGTTTTAGAAAATATTCTGTAAAAATTGATTTTTAAATAATATGTTAAAACAAAATTAAAAATGAAATGAAAAAATTTGCACTTTATGCATCGGTGATAGGTAACTAATTATCAAAACTTGACAATGGTCAAATTTCCTACTTAATGTCATAAAATTAATTCTTGGTAAGAAAAATATTTTTGAAAAATATCTTTAAATAAATGAGGCAAAAGAAGAGCTTTTTTTTTTATCTGTGTGCCGAGCTAAAGATCCTTCAGATAAGAAAATATCAACAAAAAATAAAATAAAAGTAAAATAAGTTAAAATATGATTTAAAAGAAAATTAAAATATTTTTTATTTTCGCTGTTCGATTCTTCTATAGAAGGTTGAACTCTATTAAACAATTTAATTTTCAATTATTCAGCTTTTTAAACACATTCAGCTAAAAAAATTTTATTAAATTATTATTGAATAATTATTAATTAATCTAATAAAACTTTTAGAATTTAATAAGAAATTTCAAACAAAGGATCATTATTAATTATTTTTTATTTTCAAAAATAATTTGTGAAAATGTAGTGATGCTAGCTCGAGGGAAAATTTCCCTCACGATTTAACATTTATTTTTTTAATTAATTTTTAGTACAAAAAATTTTTTTAAATGAGATGTCAAAATTCTAAAGGACACATCATACTCGGTAAATTGAAGCATTTATACCTTTCGAAAAATCATAATGTTTTATCATTTTTGTTTTAACAGAATTGTCTGAAAAAATAAAATAATCAAAAAAATCGACCCTGTTTAATTAATCAGCTCCGTACCGGACCCCGTTTAGTTTTTAAATGACAATCGTTTTTTTAACATGATGATTTAATCACTAATATGACGGCTTAATAGTTTACCTTTTTGATAAAATTTTTTATCAGTTTAACTTAGTTATGTATTATTTTTCTCTAAAATAGAAAATATCCCAAAATTGAGAATTTTTTCACCAATTTTCCAAAAATAAACTTAATTTACCCCAAAATATCAGAATTTTACAAATTTTAGGTGAAAATGGCAAAATATCGTTAGCTTACCTTATTTAACGTAATAAAGGTAAATGCATTATATAATAACATCACTATGTATTAATTTAAAATTCTGAAATTATTTTTGAAGTTGAGTGTTTAAAAAATAATTAAATTTGAATTGTGAAGAAAATCCAAACTTTCTCATAATAAATGATTTTTGTCGACTCTTTTATTCGTTCAAAACCCAATTTTATAAAGAAAGAACAAGTGATGGAATTGAATAATATTAAAAAGGACTTAAAAATCTTATTTTATCTTAAAATTTTAAAATTTGATTTTTTTAAAAACTGTAATTTAAAATAGTATTAAGATTTGATTGATGCTAGTGTAAATTAATGACAAACATTAAAAAAAATTGAAATAAATCAAGAATAAAGGCGTTTCGGTGTTTAAAAAATTTTTATTTTTCTAATCTCAACATAATTAAATAAATAAAGAAAAACATTTAAATATTAATTTAAGAAAATTTTTTGAATTTAATTAAAAAAAATAATAAATAATAATAATTTAAAAAGCTATTTTATCAACTCATTTGCTTGAATTACAAAACATTCATTTCTTCGCGATGAATAAAAAACTAGAGGAAAACAATTTTTTTTTATAGAAAAATTTTCATGGTCTAACGAAAAGCCATTGAGCCAATTTTTATCACCCAAAATAAATTGCTCCTGAATACTGTTGAGTAAAATTCTGAAAAATTTTTGTTTTCGGTCTAAATTCAAGTTAACATCTATTTTATTGATTGATTTTGACTTCAAATTAGCCATGTAGAACGAATGCTCTTCGTCAACAAGCAAACAAAAGCTTAAGAAAAAAATTAATTTTTATTTTAATAAAAAAAAAATTATCTAAATCTTACTTCAGACCTATGGATACAATCTCAAATTGGCCTATACCATAATTGTAAAGAAACCTATGATTCAAGAATTCCAGACACTTTTCATCCAAGGGCGACTCCATGCATTCCACTTCAAGGCACTGGTCTGGCACATTTTTTTCAATCGAATACCTTTGACAAAAAACTTTTCTGTTCTGGTTTGAATTATTGTCAGCAATTAAAAATATGTTCAATACTTTATTATTAAAACTCAGCCAACTTTTATTACTAATCAAAGCACTACTGTCACTATTTGTCTCATAAATACTTTCCATATCTATAAACTTGACATATTGATCCGATATCTTCAAATTGTATCTAAACCTGAATGTGTTCTGAGCATTGGGGTCATTAGGGTCTTGGAAGTCGTCAATTTTTTCCACCAAATTGACATAACAGAGGCTATTGGCGCCCAGAATAATCACCAGGTAGTCATTATTTGCGTAGTGGCTCACACTTATTGAGGCTATCCATGCCAAATTGTTGATGGTCCTAATTGGCTTGTTTATAATTGTTTGTGTCCGTTCTTCGGGCTGCATTGGCCAAAATTTGACAGTGCCATCGGCTGAGCCGGACACAACCAACTTTAGTTCATCGTCAAAAGTAAAACCGGTCACTGAACATGTATGACCGATGTATTCGTGCAAAAATTGCTCTGATTCCATTGAATAGAGGCCTATTGTCATAAAATAGGTGCTTGCCAGCAAATGTTTGTCATTAAAGCTGAACTTCTGGGCTCTTGATTGCAGAGTCATTGTCTTCTGGTAGGTCCATTTTGAACTGATGGTGTCCATTGTCCAAAATTTGACTACATGGGTAGCTTAATATTAATTAGTAAAGAATTTGATTAGATTTGGTGTGAATATGAGAATATGAATTGTTAATATTATTTGTTAATAAACTAGGATTTATCTCACCAGTGGCAACCACATTTTTGTATGTTGATATGGCTTCTATTTCCACAGGCCCAAAGCTTGTTGAATTAAAAATTGCGCCGTGCTCCAACATGCTGGACTCTTTCATGATCCTGACAAAAATTTTCTTGTAATTTCTCTCGGCAATGTCCGGATGGAAATCGTTTTGCTCAATTAGATTTATAGGCAGGTGCCTCAGACACATCTGATACCAAAAAGTGTTAAAACCAAAGCTTATTTTTTCATTCCAAGTTTTGCTGACCTGAAAAAAATTGTCAACAAAAAAATTCAAAAATGTTTGCCAAGTGGCTTTACCAGACAGCAGTTGAGCAGACTTTTCCAATCCAGAAAGCCGATTATAATTTCGACTATTTCGCTTGGTAGAATGGCGAAAAAGTCGCGCTTATACTCGGCCAGACATTGTTCCACTAAAATCAAGTCGCTGGGCTCACAGATCTTTAGATATTCCATGAAAAATTGCTGACGTCTCTTTGGATTTGCTTTCAGCTGGCTTAAAACAGCTTTATCTATTTCGCATTCCATTTTAAACTAAACTTAACTCTAATTTATGCTAATAAATATTTAAATCTATTCAATAATAAAAATAAATATGCTTGGTTGGAAGAGAAAAAAAAAAATTTATTATATAACTATGAAATATTTCAAAAAATAAATTTGAAAAAAAAATAAAAATATTTTATCAAAAAGTAAAATCAATAAAAATGAGCCTAATGAGCAGCAAGTTGGCCAAAGGACGCCAAATGCTCAAACTTGGAGCTTTGACACAAAAAAACTCGATCAGATCAAACTATTATTTTTTGTATGATTTATTAATAAAAAAAAAATTAATTGTAAATGATGTTTTTAAAAGATTGCCAGAGATTCCGTCGGACACTGCTGAAACTAATGAAATAATGAGAAATGAGCCGATTCCGGCATTTAATGAAATTACACCGAATAAAGTGCAGACCGGAGTGCAAAAGTTGATCGTCAATTTTGATACGGAATTTAATGAAGTTCTCGGAAAATTTGAAAAAGAGCAAAATTACGAGACAAACTTTGACAACCTTTTTAATCCCATTGAAAAATCAATGGCTCAATTGGACCATGCGTACAAAACTGCGCGACACTTTTCGTTCATTTATCCCTATTCAAAATACCACACAGGATATTTAAAAGTAAACCAAAATAAAAAATAAAAAATTTTAAATAAAATTTTAGAGATTTTTTTTCTCTTAAGTTAGATTATAAAGTAAATTTGACCAAAAACGAAAGATGGACAAACAGATCATTTTTTAAAATTCTAAAAGTATTTTATTTATTTTTTTATTAAATAAAATTTTTTATTATAAAAAAAAAAAAATAAATAGGAATTAAATTCAAACAAACATCTAATGAGTGATTCACAGAATCGATTAATTGATCGATCAATCCGGAATTGTGTGCTAAACGGTCTTAATTTTACCGATGCAGAGTACAAGATTTGCCAAGAGCTGAACAGTAAGATCCAGGAAAAGCAGGGCATGTTCAAGCAAAGACTTAACCATGCGGACAAAAAATTTGAGCTCAGAATTTCCAACCAGATGAATTTGAGCGAAATTCCGCTTAGAGTAAAAAGAAAAATAGCTAATGATCGGTATAGTTGGAAATTAGTTTTTATTCTTAATTTCTAGTTTTTATTTTTATAGAAAAAATCCTGAAAATGGGCCTTGGACCGTGATTCCCAATGAAGAAGTTTTTGAGTCATTTATGAAAAATTGTAGCAATAGGACACTGCGTAAAACGCTCTATGAGACCTATTATTCACGGGCGTCCTATCTAAACGAACAATTTCAGACAAACAACTCTGAGATAATCAAGGGCCTGCTCGAGTACAGGACAAAACAAGCCAATTTGTACGGGTTCAAAAACTTTGCCGAGCTAGTTATTGAAAATAAGGCTGCTGTAAAGGTAGACAATGTCATTGATTTATTCGAAAGGTTGATATTTTTATTCACTAATTAAATTATATTTTTAATTAACAAAAAATTTAGAATTAAATTGAATATTAAACCTTTGGTTGAGCAAAATTTGGACAAGCTTCAAAAATTTTCGGCTAATCACGGAAATTTGACGCCTTTTGAAAGCTATGATATTGAATTTTGGAAAAATAGATACATCAGTGAAAAATATGAGTAATTAATTAAAACTAAATAAAAAAAAGGTTATTTATTTTTTTTTTGAATTTTTCTCTTCAAGGGTTGATGAAGCAAAATTAGCCGAGTACTTTCCGTATAGAAAAGTTCTGGATGGATTGTTCGATTTGACCAAAAATTTGTTTAATGTTGAATTTAGGGTGATTTTAAAAATTAATTAAAAATTTTTACATTGGTTTTACATTTTTTATTTATTAAGAAAGATGATTCATTTAGAGAAAGGTTATGGGATCCTAGTGTCGAAGTGTACAGTGTAATTGACGAAAATGGACATACTTTGTCGCATTTGATCTTAGATCCGTACATACGTAACCTTAAAATAGACAATATATGGTCCTATACCGGAAGAAGTATAAAATACATATCTAAATTATAATATTAATAAAATTTGAATTTTTTTTAGATTCGAGTGAGATCACAGGTTCTAAGCCTCTAGTTTACTTGAACATGAATGTGAGAAATCTTGGCGAATATAGCACCTTAACCTTAAGTCAAGTTAAACAATTGTTTTATGAGGTAATTACACTTTTATTATTTCTTATTCAGAAATACCAAATAGAAAATTTAAATTTTTTTCTGGTTAAATCAAAAGTACCATTTAGTTTTTGGGAAAAAATTTTATTTTAAGAAATTCTAAATCTACTAAAACTATTGAAGATTTTTTTTTCAAATCCTGACATCATATTAGAATTTTCTTGCTTATTTCAAAAAAATTTATTCAAATTTTTTTATTCTTTAAAAAAAATTATTCTCATGAATCTAAATATGTTCATTAGTTGTAAAGCTTTAACGATGATTGTTGTAAAATTTGAATTCTTTACTCTTCAAGTTTGTGCCAAAAAAATTAGTTAACTATGCATTAAAATGCGGTGTGTAAAATTAAATTTTATAGATAGTTTTTTTTTTCTTTAATTAAAATAATATACAAGAAAAGATCGAAAATTTTAACTTTTAAATTTTATCTGCCGTTGATTAAAAAATGGTGATCCGTACTTTCAATCTGTGAATACCACAACCATAAATTATCTGAATCTGCTTTTAGAAATTGACTTTTTGAAATTAAATAAAGATATTTAAATAAAATAATTAAAAATTAAATAAATATCATAAATTGAATGTATTATCTGATTTAATTTAGAGAATTTAAGATTTTTCCTGTTTTTATTGAATTCATGTCCTTTTTTCATCTCTTTGTGACCATTTAAAAAGCTTTTTCATTTTCCTTTTTAAAAGTCTTCCATTTAGATTTACAAAGTTCCATGCCTGATTTTTTTTCTCCAAGATATCTGAGCTTTTTATTTTATAATCAAATATAATATTTTGAATGTGCATTTCGAATAACAAGATCTAGAGTTGGACCTGAAAACATTGAGTTATATTAAGAAAAAAAAACAAAAATTTTAAAATTTTTAATTTTATAATTTTTAGTCTGAAAAATTCAAGGCAAATTTCTTTATCTTCTTTTTTACTTCTTAAGTAGGGCTAAATTTCAAATCACAGATTCAAATTTAAGAAAATTTTTATGATCAAAAATTTGCTTTTAAATTTTTTTAAAATAGTGTTCAGAAAAAATTTAATTATCTTTAAGTTAATTGCTTCTGTTCCATCTTTCTTTACTTCTCTCTTTCTACTTTTACTCAAATTGTTAATTATAAGTGTTGTAAATTAATTATTATTATTAAATTAAAAAAATGAACAAATAAAGCAAAATAGTGCTTATTGTATCAAATAAATATTTCAAAACAAATAAAATTCAAAACTATTTTAGATGATTTAAAAAAATATAGAGCCAAAAAAAATTTTAAAAAAATACTGACAGGGTTTTTAAAAAAAAATTCAGTCAAAATTTTTACCAAACAAAGTAAAAGTTGAAAAATTGTATTTTCTGGGGCTATTTGATTCAAAGTGAACCTTTATTTTTGTTAAGTTTGGTGGTGTTGTTCAAACTTTGCTAACTAAAACCGACTACATTGAATTGTCAGACTCAAATCTAACAGAAACAGATTCCCTTCATTTAACTAACAAGCTTTACAGCCGTTTTTTGTTTGTGCCACAAGTAATGAAGAAAATAAGTTCAAACAAAAATGGCCAAAGTATTCCAGATGAAATATTGGATCGAATAGTGAATGGTAGATTATCATTTAATAAGAAATATAAAGAAAATAAAGAAATTTTTTTGTAGCTAATGAAAAATTCAAGGCGTTCGAGCTTATGAAGCAAACTTTTTTGAGCGCTTTTGACATTGAGTGTCACATTAGTGAAAAATTTTGGTACGATGTGATGGAAGAGTTGTGGCCAAAATACATGCCTGTCAAATTGAACCAAAACGACTTCAGACCGTGTCAATTTTCAAGTATTTTTGGTGAAAACTTTGGCTGCAATTACTATTCCATAATATGGTCTGACGTAAGTTCTTCTAAATAAAATCAATTTAATTTCACTCACCTGAAATTTTAAAATTAAAAAATAAATAAATTTCTTTAAGGACTTTTAAAAAATTAATTTAAAAGTTAAATTTATTTTAAAGATGCTGAGCACTGATCTATTCGATGCGTTCAACGATGTTGGTTTTGATAATGAGAGCAAGTTAAAAGGTGTAGGTGAAAGATACCGTGAGACATATTTAAAAAATGGCTCGTCTTTGCATGCAAACGAAATGTTTAGGAGATTTCGTGGCAGAAATCCATCACTAGATCCTTTTATCAAGTCATACATGAATTAAAATTGTATTCTAAAATTTGAGATTTTGTATTTTTTAAATAAAAATATTCTAAATAATTTTATTTAATAAAAAAAATTAACTAATCTAAAAAATTGACCCTAATTTTTTGCCATAAGTTCGCCTTTTACAATTATTTCAGGTTTTTCTATATCACTCTTGCTCTGAATTAATTTTATTTCCAAAAGTTCGTCGTCTCTTGTTCGACTTTCTGTAAATAAAAATTTCAAAAAAATTTTTCTCTTATTAATCAAATTACCATTGGTACGTCTAAGAATATGCAGCATGGCTGATATGGTATGCTCACAAGCACTCTAAACATAAAATATAAATAAATATTTTACAATAAACTTTATTTTACTTTTAAATTATTTAATTTGGTAAGCCATGATAAAAACATTGCCGCAAAGGCATCGCCTGTTCCATAAAAAGTCCCAGTCAGCTGATCAAATTCGATTCGGATGACATCTTTTTCAGCCTTTGAACTTGCATAAAGAACTAATTTGTCACTTTTGCTAGCTTCAAAAGGTTTACTGCTAGATATGATAACTGTTTGGACACCTTTCGAGTGACAGTACTCTATTGCTGTGAACAAATCACTAGTACTCTCAATTTTCTTCCCATAAATCACTCTATATCAATTAATTTAATTAAAACAGATTTTTTTTAAAATAATTTAATCCAAATTACTAAAAATTTAAATTTAAAAATTAAAAATTAAAAAAATATTTTTTTAAACTTAAGATTTTTTAATAGTAATTGAATTTTTTTGATAACAAAAATTTACTCTAATTCGAAGATATTCGGGGTAATGATGTCCGCTAGGGGTAATATTCTGTCAGCATAAATATTAACCAAATCTTTAGATACATACTTTAAAATATTTATTTAAGATAGAAAAAAAAATTTTTTATCAAAAAGCCCACCAGTTTTCCATTATCGCCCATAACAGGGTCACATACTTGAACCAAAAATTTTAAAATAAATTTTTTTTTGTAAATATGGGTGCCTACAATAAATTAAATTTGGATTTTTTGTCTTCAATTCTTGGATCAAGTCTCCTAGTTTGTTCAAAAAAGTCGGGTTACCCACATAGCCTAAAAAGGGTTTAAAAAATTTACTAAAAAAAAAATTATATTTTTACCTGTTAGTAAATGAGAGTATTCTAAAAGATCATTTTGTCTTAAACCTTCTAACAACTCTTCCAATTGATCGGCGTTTAAGCACTGTCCTTTGAAACACTGGTACTGAGTGTGGTTGGAAAATTGAACTGAATTTATAAAATCGACTTCAAAACCTAGCAACTTGAGCAAAAAAATTAAAATTTTATTCAAAATTTGTGCAGGTCCTACTTGCATTGGAAAAACAGCGGCTCGATTTCCGACATAGCCGTGGACTACATGGGACTGAATGGACAAAACTTTGCCAATCGACATCTTATCTAACCTAAATTAAATTTTTTATTAAATAACAAAAAAAATGCTTCAACTCGTATGAGTCGTAAATTTTAAACATTTTTTATGTTTTTTTTGCCAAAAAAATACAAAATGCATTAGCATGTGA
The DNA here is from genome assembly GCA_010279815.1 of Brachionus plicatilis. NCBI lineage: Eukaryota > Metazoa > Rotifera > Eurotatoria > Ploima > Brachionidae > Brachionus > Brachionus plicatilis. Next base: position 405,609 of record QEOQ01000353.1, on the reverse strand, counting down.
ATTATTAAAAATTGAAATTAAAGCCGAATTTTATTTTTTTATCTTAAAAGAAGATAACAAAAAATGGAATATCCTATTTTTCGACAAATAAAATTTGGACATGTATAAATTCATTCAGGTTAATTTAAAAAGTAATTAATAAACATGTATTATTTGGACAGAATTATTTAGACAAAAAAATTTTAGAATAATAAAAAAAAAAAGTCAACACAATTATAATTGTAATCAATTATATTTTTTAATTTTTATATTCAATTAAATTACACAATTTTTTTAGAAAATTAAATACTTTTTCATTCATAAAATCAGCTATCATTTATCTATCATTACTTTTTTAATTTGTCTATTTTAATTTTTTTTATTATTATACTTAAACTTATTTTACTTCTGTTTTGTTTTATTTTTAAGTTTTATTTTGTCTTGATTTTTTTATTTATTTTTTTTAAATCTGAAGGAACTTAAGCTTATGATAAACAAATAAATAAATGTAAAAATAAAAGTAGCTTCTCTTCTACTTAAACATAATATTCCATTATTGCCATCATAACTAGACTTGTATTCTTAGCTTTGAAAGTCAACAAGCAGCCAACTTGGACTTCAATCTTTTTTATATCTGGAAGACTTAAGTAAATAATTATTGAATTATTCTAAGAAAAATTAACCAAATTGTCAATTTAGATATTTAGCTTAGTATTGAAAAATAGAAAAACTTAATCAAAAATTTAATTCGAAAAAATAACTAAGTCCAAAAACATTTTGTCGAAATAAAGATCTACCCAAAAAATGATTAAAAATGCAGCACCAAATCTTATATAACCAAAATTAATTTTTTATCAAATAGCAAGAAAAATGCTCCAACTCGTATGAGTCGTAAATTTTAAACATTTTTTATGTTTTTTTTGCCAAAAAAATACAAAATGCATTAGCATGTGAATTATTAAAAATTGAAATTAAAGCCGAATTTTATTTTTTTTATCTTAAAAGAAGATAACAAAAAATGATTAAAAATGCAGCACCAAATTTATTAAATTTAAAAGGTCTGTCTCACAAAGAACTGATAGACAAGTAATTTCCTTCCATTTTGTCTGATTAAGGTCTATTAAAATGAATTTTTAATTTAAGATATAAAAGTCTTTTAGACCAAGTAATCGTGATCCAAAGTACTGAAAGATTTGAAGAGTTAAAAAGCTTGATTGATCTGTTAATTAATGAAAATGTTGGTCTAGTAGTTTCAAGACAGATATTTGGTGATTTGTGTACCATGTTACCGAATTTGCCCAACGAGGAGTCCAAACACATTTCCAACTATGCTTTGGCAAAAATTCAGCCTCGTAGCATCTCTTTCGAGGATCAGGTGACCAGTTTTAGACAATTACTTGCCGAAATTTATGAATCAGAGGGTGATTGCAAACAAGCTGCCAGCGTTTTGTCCGGAATTCCGCTAGAAACATCCCAAAAGTAAAAAATAAAATATTTTTTTTTAATTTTAATTTTTATTCAAAGACAATACCAGAATGATTTTAAGCTAAAAACTTACATCAAAATAGCCGAGCTGTTTTTACAAGAGGCGGACTCTGCTCAGGCTGAAATAAACCTGAGCAGAGCGGCAGCGTTGGAAAAAGACAGCAAGGATCTATCGCTGCAAATTAAGTACCGAGCAGCACAGGCCAGGATCTGGGATTTTAAGAGAAAATTTGTCGAAGCAGCCTCTAAATATTACGAGCTATCGCTGAATAGTCGTCTTACCGAGTCGGAAAAAAACCACGCTCTAAACAGTGCCTTAAATTGTACAGTCCTGGCTCCTGCCGGTAAGCAACGCTCTCGTTTACTGGCAACCTTGTTCAAAGATGAGCGCTGCCAGAAACTACCTGCATTCAGTATTTTGGAAAAAATGTATCTAGAACGAATAATCAGACCAGACCAAGTCAAAGAATTCGAGTCCATACTTCAACCGCATCAGAAAGCGACAACTCAAGATGGATCAACCCTGCTGGACCGAGCTGTCATTGAGCACAACCTTCTAGCAGCCAGTAAATTGTACAATAATATAAGGTTTGATGAGCTGGGCAATTTGTTTGGCATCTCGGCACAGAAGGCCGAGAAAATCGCATCCCAAATGATTTCCGAAGAAAGAATGAATGGCTCCATTGACCAAATTGGTTCTATTGTTCACTTTGGAGGTACTTAAATAATTTTTGAATTTTATTTTTTTTTCAATGTTTGCCCTAAAGTGCCACAATGTTTGCCAACTTGGAACAAGCAGATGCAAAATTTGTGCACTCAAGTGAATTTTATTATTGAAAAGATTCAGCAAAGTGAGCCAGAATGGTCGCGAGTAGCTCTCGCTTCTCAAATAAATTCAAACTAAAAAAAAATGTAAATTTAAATCGAAATTATTTATTAAAAAATTTTAAATAACAGAAGAGTTATATTCTTGGAAAATTTTAATAAAAGAGTTTAAAAAAAATATTTAAATATTTAATTTTTTTAATTATTAAAAAATTATGAATTTAGAACTAGATTTTCATGATAGGTTAAATGATCCCCCATTAAAGAAAAAACAAACACAGAATTTCATTCTTTTAATCTTCTCTCTTCAAATTTTATAACTAGACAAACTTTTGTCAAATTTTTTTCTTTTACCTTGTTTCAACAAATATTCTAATCTCAAAATATCTACCTTGTCATTTAAACAAGTTGATTTGATTTGGCAACTCTTCAAATTTTTGATAAAGTTTCTTTAAAAAAATTCATTGATAGATAAAGCCATTAAAATTTTGTTGTTCAAAAAAAATTTATTTAGAAAAAAATAGAAAATTTATTATTCTTTATTTGGTTTATTGAAAAAATTATCTCCAATTTTGTTTACTAGCCATTTGAATCCAGAGTGACCGCTACACGCAGCAATTAAAATATCAGCTATCTTTAAATGAGCATTGGCGGCCAATTCAATGTATCTTCCTTCGCATATATTTAAGGTTTCTCCTTTAAATTTTATGTATATACCAGTACCAAAGTCGCTGGTATAATAATTAGTCGCATTGTTTTCGCCTAGATCGCCTTCAGCTAATTCTTCGTCATTTTTAGGAAAAAATTTATTCCGCAAAACATCTAGAATATCTCGTTTCTTGGTACAAAAATTACATAGGAATAGAATTATTTTAATTTTACTTTTTTGTTTAAGACAAGCTGATCCTCAAGCGATGCACTCACTAGACTTATTAAAAGGAAGTAAATGCACAGATTTGTCTTTGTTAGAAGCATTTTTTTAAAGAAGTAAAATATGAAAAGATTCTTTATGCGTAATAGAAAGTTCCCAAACTAAGTATTATCTTTAAACGTAATAGATTTAAACAGATTAAAGTAATTTGTTATCTAGACAGCACTGAATGCAGTTGCTAAATTTTATGGTAGTTTTGTTCTTCTTAAATTCAGATAATTTATAAAGAAAGTCGATTGATGAATATCATATTTAAAATTAATTGTTTTAAAATAAAATTAATTAAAATAAATTTTTAGATAACAAAATTAATTTTTTACTTAGTTTGTTATTCGGAAAAAAATTGAAATAAAATTTTTTAAAATTTTCTGCTAAGCAATTTAACGCTTTTATCATTAATTCAAATTAATAAATTAAAATATTACCTCTAGCAAATAAAGCAATAATAGCAAGTTAGTTTTAAAAATTGGTCTAATAAAAAATATATGTAACTAAGTTTTTTTTTTTGTAATAGAAAAATAAAATTTTTAAAAACAAATATTTTATTTGTAATTAAATATTTAAGGTTTTATTTTCGAATCAGATCATATCAAATATAGTGGCATAATGAAAATTTAGATATTGATATTAGCTTTAAAAGTAATTTCAACTAGATAATTGTTATTCAAATTTATCTAGGATGAATTTGAAAAACAATTCAAATATATCTTTTAAATTATTTTGTCTAATAATTGCTTAATTTGTAATCGTGAAATTGATATGAATTTTTATTGAGGCTTTAAGTAAGTTTAAAATAGTTTTCATATTTTTTTTCAAAAGTTAATTAAATTAAGAATTTTAACTACATTACTTAATATTTATTAATTTCAATGATGAAAAAAGACACATTTTTGATTTTATATTGCTTAAAAAAGTACCTATTGTCAAATAACTTTTCATTTCGAAAGACAATTCAAGCTAAATCATTTATTTATCTGAAATTATACAGAATTCTTTTTTTTTTACTAAAAAATATCCGACAAAAATGATGTCGACTTCTGCCACAATCTCTTCAAAAAAAATTTTTTCTATGCTATAAAATAGGTCAAAAAATTTGAGTTGATTAGGATTGTTATTTTTCTACCGTCTGTTAACATTCAGTACATAAAAAAAATTAATTTTTACACTCAAATGATTTATTTTTAATTATCAAATTAAAAAATGAATTTTTTTTTCGTTTTTTTTTTATTAGTTTTTAGGATCCTGAATAAGATTTTAACAGTTTTAACAAGTAAATTTCTTAATTAATTAAAAAAAGAAAATATAAGTAAAATATTTCTTTCAAAGTATTATTTTTTAAAAAATCTACAAATAATATTTAACAACGGATTTGGTAAAAATCTGCACTAATAAAGTTAAAAATTAACTAAATAAATAGACAGCTATCTATTTCAGTATTTTTTAATAATTTCATAAAGAACCGCTTATTCATTTTAATCTTTTTTAAAATTTTACTCGGATATCAAAAAAAACAAAAATTCCTCTTTTTTAAGCATATTTATGTCACTATCGTAATTTTTTTTAATAACTTAAATCTTTAAAATAAAATCAATTTAAGGTAAAAGAATTTTTTAAGCAATTAAATTTACTTTTAATAACATCAGCAGAGTTTTTTAACGAAATGATGAAAAAATATTGTATTTAAAATTGAAAATTTTCAGTCAATAAATTTTTTTAACTAAAGGCTAAAAAGAGGACCAAGTTCGATTCATAGCAGTCTAAGACTCCATTAAAAACTATTCATAAATAAATAATTAAAATTTTTAAATTATTAATGTCAACAAAAAATAAGTTCTTTTTCCACTATTTTTTATTTAATCAAATCATTAGAAATTTATCTTGGTAGTGACTTTTTAAATTAATTTTTGACATTTCCGCTTGTTAGAAATATTTGTTTTTTTTTTGTTTAAAAATAAAATAATTGTCGTTAAATGATAAATAATTTATTATTAGCTGAATTTTGTATATATATTAAATATCAAAATATTCAAAATTTGTTGACAAGTTAACTGACATTTAATTAAAAAAGAGAACAGAAAAAAATTGCTTTAACCATCTCTGATTAATTTGGAAAGACCTTTTGAGCTATAGATTGATTCATATGCAAATTCATTGAGTATTTTGAGTTACATTTTTTCTATAATTTATTAACAAATTTAGCAATATATAAGATTCATTAGCATTCAAATATTAACAACAAAAAAAAACAATTTTAATTAGATAAAAAAAATCAATTGATTTAGAATCAATTTGATAATTTAATATTAGACAGCATCCAACTTTATAAAAAAAAAGAATCGAATTTTATAATTTTTGAAATTTTATTTATTTGACTTTAAAAAATTTTTTTTTAATTCAAAACAAATTTTAATAATTGTCTAAAAATCGAATTAAATCCATGGATAGACAATGTGTATATTTTTAAAATACAATTGTCTTTACACTTTTAGTCCTTCTTGGTTTTTATATTTTTAAAACCGCACAACTTGAGTGCTTTTCAAAAAAAATAGACTACAAAAAAAATTTAAAAGAAAGTAAAAAAGGAACATGGTCAAAAAATTCAAAAAATTCTAATAGAATTTTAATTTTTTTTATATTCCCAGTGTCTACATTAAGCTCCCTATTAGTCTAGGTTAAATTCAAAACTGTTTTTTTAGTTTAAATCGATATAAATTTGAATAGTTATATTGATCTTTGAAATGATAGATATGTAAATTTTATGAGTATTTTGAGTTACATTTTTTTTATTATTGATTTACACATTTTGCAATATATTTGATTTATTAGGATTAAAATTTAAAACAAAAAGAAACAATTTTTAATTAAATCTAAAAAAAAAGTTTGGTCTATATCAATTTAATGATCTTTGGTTCACAAAATTTACTCGAAAAATTAATCTTGTAAATTTTATGAACTTTAGATCAAATTTTTTATGAAAAAAATTTTTTTTTAAATTTTATGATCAAAAAGAAAATATTTTAAAAATATTTGATCATAATTTTACATTTAATCACAAAATCAAAAAATCTAAGTTTATTAAAAATAATTTCATACTAAATTGTCTGGCTATCAATACTAACTAAATTTTTAAATTCATTCATTTCTTTTTTTAATTAAATTATCTCGGTTTAATTAACAAAAAAAACTCATCAGCGGTATATTTTAAAAAATTTGAAATTTTGAGATCTAATTTAAATTAAAAATGATCAAATTTTTTTTAAAATATTTTCTTTTTTTGATTATAAAATTACCAATTAAAAACTTTATCATAAAAAATATGATATAAAAATTTTAAAAGATAAATTTTCGGAGAAAAAAATTTAATCTAAAGATCATGAAATTAATTAGACCCAAAAATTTAATTAATCATCAAAATATGTTTCAAATAATATTTTAATTTGAAAGCTTTTTTCAAAATTGTTGTTAATTATGTTCGAATATTGAGTGTCTGTATCAAAACCAGCTGAGATACTTTAAAGAGCAGAATAAGCTATTTTTCAAGCAATAAATTAATAATTTATTATCTAATGCTCACAGTCTATTAAGTTAATTTATTTTGCAGTTGCTCATTTAAGATAAAAATTAGCTTTTAAATACTTCTGAAGCAGAAAAAAAAATAAGACAAAAAACATGTCGACATGTTACTTTTTTGACATGTAGTGCTTTTTGGGCTACACATTAATCCAAAATTTTTGTGTTAATTTTAAAAAAAAAATTTATTTCAGTATCACCTGTTAGCATTTAACCAAAAAAAATAAATAAATTATTATAATAGTGTTTTATTCATTCAAAGATAAACTCTCAGCTCACATAATAAATATCTCACATCATGTGTCGGCTGAGTTTTCTTTTGTAGCTTTTTTTCCTCTCTAATTATCGATCACAATTAAATTCCCAAAATAGACAAATTGATAATGAGTGGGAAGAGAAAATTTTAATTTGGCCTATTTTTGGCAGCATTAAAAATTCTTTTTCGTCTCGAAAATTTTCTAAATGTACAGGTGAAAATTTTTGAGACGACGACAAATTGTGTAGTTGACTTAAATTTGAAAAATTTGAATTTTTAGATTCATAGATGAGAGCCAGGCATAGGATGTAAATAGTTTGAATATGACACAACCAATACGCCTGAAGATTACGGCGAAGAGCGCTCATGCCGAAAAGCCGCCGTCTATTGAAATGAAGCTTTTGATCAAACGAATTGTCCTAAGATGCTTGCCTTGTCTGCGTTTTCGCAGCAAAGACGAAAAACTGCCACTTACACCGAGGGATCTCACCGAGTCCGAATAAGCTTCGTCTGTCAACTCAATTCTGTTTGTAGGATTTTTATGTACATTTTTATTTTGACATGTTTTAATAGAATCGCTAGTTCATTTGTTTATCTAACTATTTCAAATTTAAGACTAAAATTTAAATAAATTTTTACTCAATTTAAAATTTTGTTTTTTTTTTCAACATTTATCAAATATCAATCTGTTGCTATGAAACAAAATTTTGAATCTTACGCGCTTTTTTTTGAAAAATTTTTTTAAAGTTTTTCACCCTCAAAAATCTCAAATATTTAAAAATTAGAAAAAATTAAAAAAAATTTCTTCAAACTGACAGCAAAATTTTAAAATGTAATCCCCTTTTTTTTCGACAAAATCTTGATTTACATTTAATTTTTCAATTGACTTTTTTTTCCATTTATTATTTACCTACAGTGATGATTTGATACTAGTGTTTTTACCAAATTTTACGTAAATTAACAAAAAATTTCGAAAAAACTTGTAGAATTTTTTACAGATTTTTACGTAAATTTACGTAAAAACCGAATTTGAAAAGGTAAATTTCATTAAAAATTTGTAAAAAAATTAAAAATTCAATCAAATTATTTAATAAGACTATTAAACTATTATTCATTATATTTCCTTATTATTCATTAAACTTTCAATCTCTTCTTTATCTCTAATATGAATTAATAAATATTTGAATGTTAACATTAAAACAATATGTGAAAGAATTTTTATTTTTTTTTGAATATTAGCTTTTCTTTCCTTATTAATTTGGTAATTTAAATAAAAAAATTGATTCAAAAAATTTTTATTTTTATTTTTGAAATTTAGTAATGAATTAATGGGTCTAGTGGAAAATGTGAACAATTGTTCACAAAAAAATGTGACTATGAGTATCAAGTCCAAAATGTGAACGTTTTGTTCACATAATCTCTGGTCACATAAAAAAAAATGTTCACCAAATTTTAGATTAAAAAAATAAAAATTAAATAATTAAAAAAAGTTTAAATCTAAACGCAGGAGAAAAAGCAATAAATTATCGTGAAAAATCAATGACTAAAATTACTACTTCTCAAGAAACTTTGAATGCAGTAAAAACAGCACTCAGCAAACATGCAAACCCTGTACCGTGTGATTTATGTGGAGAATTAATGAAAAACATCAAGTGTGTAAAGTTGCATATGGCAAAAAAACATAAAAACTAATAAAAAAAGGAATTGGAATTTATTTTTTTTTTATTTGCATTTAAAATTAAACTTTTATTCTAAAATTAATGTTCACAAAAAATAAAAACTGGACTCGAAAAATTTTTTTATTTATCTATTTTGGTCACCAAATATGTGACCAGAGATTATGTGAACAAAATGTTCACATTTTGGACTTGATACTCATGGTCACATTTTTTTGTGAACAATTGTTCACATTTTCCACTAGACCCGAATTAATCTATAATTTTTTAGCTTTTAAAACCGAACGATTCGTTTTTAATAAATTTCTCGCCTTCTCAAAAGCTTTTTTAATTTTTTCCAAATTTTTAATGAAATTTACCTTTTCAAAGTTCGGTCTTTACGTAAATTTACGTAAAAATCTGTAAAATTTTTTTGATTTTGTTAAATCTACCAAAAAAACGTAAAAATGGCCTAAAAACAGCGTTTTTTTGGCATTTTCCTTTTTACAAGTTTTTCGTAAATTTTCGTAAATTAACATTTTTTTACATGTGCAATTTTACGTATAATTAAGTATGAAATGGTAATTTTACGTAAATTTTCGTAAATTTACGTAAAATTTGGTAAAAACGCTAGTATCAAATCATCACTGTATATCGGCCAAAAACTCCTAAATAATTCTTCTCCTCTAAAAAAAACATCAATTAGATTTAAAATTTGATTTGATTTACTCAAAAAATGACAAGTTATTATTTAAGCAAAAAAGATGCAAAAAAATTTTCGTATCTGATGAGGAATTAATTAAAATTAATGAATTAAAAATTTTACCATGTATTACATTCATAGATCATTTTAGAAAATTTAATTTCTATTTAACTTAATTTTATTACGTATTTAAATTCCTCAAATGATAAGCCTAATTAAATGGTAGCTTTTTGAAATAAATCGAGACCAGAATACAGAAAATTCTACACATGTTTTTTTGGGTAACAAAATTTAAAAAAATTTAAGAAAAATATTTTTCAGTTCAAACTTTTCTATTTCTCTAAAAATTTTCACAGCTCCTTATATCTCATTTTTTGAAATTTTTTTACGTGAATTTTTTTTTCTTCTTTAAATTGACAAATTTTTTTCCATTTTTTAGTAAAAAAAAATCCTTTTAAAACGGGATATAAAAGGAAACTGGAAATTTTGGAGATCAATGCTTACAACAATTAGCCAAAACAAATACATCAAATAATGTCATTTTCAAAAGTATTTTTTTACATGAAATTGAAAAAAAAATGTCCATTTTTTTTTGTAAAAAGAAGATAATATTGAAATTATTAAATTCGATTTGGATAGTAAAAAACTTACATTGATAAAATTCAAAGAAATAAATCTCTTTTGATTAATGCAAAACATAAAAAATCGGAAATTAATTAAAATGTATATTTCTTAAAATTTAGAAAGGAGCATCTCACAGACAATAGAGCACTTTAGTTATCTCTAAGTATGCCCAAAAGAAAGCACTCGGACTGAATATACAATTTGTTTTCTCTGTAATTTTATCATTTGCCAAGTCATTTTAGGAATTGACAGCAATATATATATAAGCTCAAAGTTATAATAAATATTTTACTTAAAATGGAAATTTCTTGGTCAATTTTGATGATGGCATTAATGAGGAATTAATAAAAATGACAAAATTTTACTACAGTGCTTTTAAAAGGGTACAGAATGGGCTAAATTACGTAATTTTACATTATTTTTAGTAAGTTTAATAACCTTACGTGAATATTAGTCGGTAAGAATATGTAATTTTACCAAAAATTACGTAAGCTTAAATTAAAATACGTAAATTTATTTATTAATTATAAAATACTTATTAATGCTATTTAAAAATATCTATTAATTATAACAATTTAGTAATTGGCAAAACTTTTTGCTTTATTTTAAGTATTTTTGATACCGTTTGAATTTAACTTTTTTTTATTTCTAAATTATTCGATGATTTATATTTTCATTACAAAATTTTACCAAATTTTACCAAAAATTGTGTAATTTTACGTAAAATTAAGTATGAAATGGCAAGGAATGCTGAATTTTTTAAAAATTTTTCATAATAAAATTAATTAAATATTTTGGAAAAGAAGTCAATTTTTATTTTTCTTACCAAAATCTTCATTTTTTTTGCTCGTAAGTATTTTAGAACGATTTTACTAAAATTTACGTATTTTCATGTAATCTTACGTAATTTTTGGTATGTATTACATTCAATTTAGAAAATTTGATTGATGTTCAACTTTTTTATTTATTATATTTAGATTCCTCGAATGATAAGCCTAATTTTGGTACCTTTAACATATTATATGGTAGCTCTTTTAATTTAATAAAATAAATTTTGGCCAGACTCCACGCATTTTATTTTAAGTAACAAAATTTTAAAGCTTTGATTAAAAAATCCAATAGAAAATATAAAGTGGTTTTATGATTAAAAAATTGTTTATGATTAAATTAAAAAAATTTGAAACATGCTTTAATATTAATGAATTGGATTGAAATTTTTGCATTTTTCAATTGTAAATATTGTACATTTAATTAAGTATGAGAAAATTGGCAATTTTGAAATAATTTGAATATTTTTCTTTGCTTTTTAAAAATTTTTCTTGTGAATGAAAATAATTGAAAATTAAAATTTCATTTTCATTATTTAAAAAATTACAGATTGCGTTTTCAACTTGATTAAGTTCAGTTAAATGGCTAGTTCAAATATCAATAATGTTACGATATTTTTTGGTGGCAATTTTGAAGATCAATGCTTATTACAATTAGCCAAAACAAATATATCAAAAAATCTCATATTTAGAAGTATTTTTTTTCACTTGAAACTAAAAAAAATTCAGTTTTTTTTTGTTAAAAGAAAATGGAATTGAAATTTTTAAATTCAATTTTGAAAGTGAATTTCAACTCCAGAAAATTCAGAGAAATAAATCGCTTTTGGTTAATGCAAAACATGAACAAATAACAATGTATTTTGATTGTCTTGAAGGTGACTAATTCTAATATTTTTCTGATAAAATTCTTTTTGAAAATCATTGCCATATTTCCTTGAAAATAAGGGGTCCTACTAAAATACTGAGCCCCAATTTTTTTGAAAAGTAAAAATATTTTTAAAAGTTTTAATATATCATTTAGTTTGAATTTTTTTCTATTTTTTGAAAACCTGACCCTTTACTGACTACCACTTTTCTTAAAGAGAATTTAACGGGCTTTCTAAAAATTTGCTTAGTTTTTCTCCAGGAAGTATAGCTATTGAGATATTTTGATTAAAATAAAAAAGCTTAGTTATTTTGTAATCGGATTTAAAAATTTTAATACGACATACCATTCGATTTATTAAAGATCCCAAATTAAAGTCCAAGTCGGGCCACATGAATTTTTTGCCGTTCCAGGTAGTTAATGTGGCCGTCTATTTAAAGTCACATGCACTAAAATTAACTTTTTTTCTACATAAAATATGTTATTTGCCATTTATTAGCCTGAATTCTTTAACACAGACAAGTTTCAAGTTTATTGATAATTTTACCATATTATCCGATCAAATAAATATTTTAATTTTTACCGTACCATTCAGTCATGATCGCGTCTACATGAATTTTTTGCAGTTCCAGGTAGTTATTATTGCGGCCACTTTTCAAAACGACTTGACTTCAGAAAAAAAATTTAAATTTAAGTCAAATGACTTGAATAAGTTTTTTGGAAATTTCTTTAAAAATTTTTATTTTAATAAACAATAAAAAATTGACAGCTTTAAAAAAATAAAAAAATACTTGATATTTTCCCTTTATTATTGCCAATTTTCAAAACAAACATAAAATTTTTATTATTTAAAATTAGTGTTGGGTAACGGCCGTCTATCTCGCTCGCGTTTATCATAAACGCGAGCGAGACCGACCGCACGAACGACCATTAAACGGCTGACCGACCGCTTAGTGGCCGGCAAAAATTGGCAAATTACCAACACTATTTAAAATTATTTCTCTTTAGATTTTCTCAAATGTGTTGACTGGTTTGAAAATAAAAGACAGAATGAAAGACAGAATGAAAAAAAGCAGCCTGAAGAAAAACTTGTGATGCAACTCATAATAGATAGTTTTGAAAAAACACTCACTCTTGAAAATACGAAATTGAAATTAAAACCAGAAGATTACATCTTTGAAAAAATAGTCGATTGTTGGAAGAATACATCTCAAGTTTATGGATATTTTACAACAGTTTGTCAATCGTCAGGATTTGGGAAATCAAAGGCTTGCCAAAATTTGTCCACAAAAGCCTATGTAGTTTATTGCTGTCTAAGATCAAATCTATCAAAATCAGGCTATCCTAAACGAAGCTATTTGGCGAAAGACTTGACCGAATTTTTTCCTAGTGAACAATCAGCGAGAGAATACTTTATTTGTTATTTTAACATGTTTTTTCATTTTTTAAACCAAAATCCATCAATTTCACAAAAAGAGTTTTTCAAAAAATTTTCAAATGGATTTGATGGTCAGTCCACTTATTCTGAACATTATAAACTTATAGTAAATAACATTAAACAGCTTCAAAGTAACTGTCCAAAAACTGACCAACTAATTGATTATGTGAACAATAAGCCTTTGGTATTTGTTTTTGATGAAGCAAGTTCTCTACTTAAACCTGAGTCCGACCCTAAATCAGATGAATTGTTCATGAAGCCAAACTATTTTATATTGCGCAGTCTTATATCAGAAATGAATCGAGACAAACAAATATTTGTGCTTTTCTTGGACACCTTTTCAAGTCTGAGCAGTTTTATGCCTAGCAAATGGTTTGATCCGTCTCAGAGAGCATCTCAATCTATCTTGATAGAACCAATTTATCTTCTTCCAAATTGGGATGTATTTGTTGATATTGAGGCAATAAAAACTCCAAAAGACTCAATGAATTTCGAAAATATTTGCTCTTTTGGCAGACCCTTGTGGGGCTCTTTGTTAACGACTAAAAAGTCAGACAAAAAATATAACCAAATAAGCTGTAAAGATTTTGTTAGTTTGGCAAAAGGAAAGCTTGTTGGTGGCGGAATCAAAAACCTTAATGAGTTCACAATTAATGACTCTTTAGCTATTCTTAGTTGTCGCATTGGGACAATCAGACCACTACTTACTTCAACATGCCAGGATTTAGTGGCCAAGAACATGGCTGTTTGCACATATGCCAACTATGAAAAGAACATATTTAAAATTGAATATCCTTCGGAACCATTTTTGTCCAACGCTGCTGCAGCTTATTTCAACGAAACAATAAGAACTAATAATATGATTCAATCTGGTCTATTTTTTTTGATAAACAATCTTAACCAAGCTGTGTTGAATTCAATTGTTGACCAGGGTGATAAAGGTGAAACAATAAGCAAAATTCTCCTGTTGAAAGCTTACGATGCTTCTGTTAACCAACTTGAATTAGATGACACTTTAGACTTAATTACAAAATACTGTTCCTATATCAAAGTTGAGTGTTTTATCAAAAATTTATATGGTCGAATTGGTCTGGAGACGATAATAAAACAGCTTGGCCTTAAAGAATCTAACAAGTTACTCAATGGCTTTGTTCGATTTAATCACTTTGTTCGGGCTAAATGTAGCAAAGAAAAACTCAACTTAAAAAATTTAATTAAGCGGTGCTGTGCTATCCAGTGTGTCAAAACAGAACCTGGAGTTGACTTTGTAATTCCTGTCATTTATAGTCTAGATGAGAGCAGTTTTGAACAAATGTCAGTGATATTGGTGCAAACGAAATTGCATGCAACAATCACGCCAATACAAATGGACAAACTGAAAAAGATCCAAATCTGTAGATCAGATATAAGCACTCCATTTCTGGTAATTTACATGCAGTTAGGACAAGTAGAAAAACCCATGATATTTCAAGATTTTAATCCAAATTTAAAAAATAGAGCAATCATTTATTCAGAAGGAATTTCTTCAAAAGTTTTTTGTTCAATAAATGATGACGAAGAGAACAGTTTGCGTAATTTTTCAAAATCTCAAAATTGCTCTTATTTGACTGGACTTGAGGAAAAAATAGCCGAACAAATATATTTTTCATCGGACAATTTGATTATGGATTAAATAATATTTTCTAGCAGATTATCAATTTTTAATTTATTCAAAAAACTTTAAGTCAAATATTTAGAAAAAATTATTTTTATGAAACTATTTTTAATAGATTAATATTTATCCACTTAGTTAATTTAATAAAATAAAATTATTTATTTAAAATTATTTTTATTTTCTAAAAAAATTTATTAGCAAATTAAGTGCAACTGAAACATAAATTATTGGTTTCTAAAAAATTATGAAGATCAAAATTAAATTAGATTAAACAGAGAACAAACAATCCAAAGTTAGGACATTTTTGAAATTCAAAAAGAATTAACATTTTTATTTTGTTATCTTTTATACTTTTTTTGATATTATTTTATTAAATATATGGTTATAGCAATTAAAATATGGTTTAAAATAGAAATTATTAGTGATATAACTACATTAGTGGAAAAGAACTAAATGCGTGATTGAAAATTTAATTTGTGATTGTGTTATTTAATTAGTGGTATAATTTACTATTTTTATGGTATTACTTACTATTTTTGTGGTTTGATAATATTTTTGCTCCTATTTTGTTTTTAATATTTTAATTTTTTTATAGTTAATATTTAAATCAATTTAATAAATGAAGTTTTAATAAATCTCTTGAGGCATGGGTACTTGCCTATTTTTTAACTATATGTAAACTGAATATTGTTATAAATATTTTTCTAATTATATAAAATAAATTTCATAATATTTCAGAATATTTATTTTTATTAAAAAAAAATATTTTATTTAATAAGAAAAAAATTAAGCAAGCCAATTCATGGTGGGTGAATTTTCCTGTAGGGCAAAAAAGCTGTCAAACTTAATGTTATACTCGTTGGATCGTTTGCTTGGATCTTTGTACTTAAGCGTGGTTTGTTTGTACAAATAATCAATTAGATCACACTTTTGCTCATAATAGGCCAACTTTTGCCTGTATTTTTTTCTTCTGTACTCTGTCGATTTTGGATTATAAGCTTAACACAAAAATAAATAAATTTTTTATTTTTTTCCCCTTATTTTTTTCCAGAGTTGTTTAATTAAAAGTCACAAGTCTCAAGTCAAGTCCAAGTCCGGGCTTTAAAAAATTTTGAATACTGAAGAAGAATTGGGAAGACATTTATGCTAAAATTGTAAGAAAATTCTGATATATGGCAAATCTATTGCATTAGACAACCCAAGAGTTAAAAAATTTTTTGATATGAAGCCTGATCTAGTAAATTTTTGGGTCCGGGCTTGGACTTTTTTTTGGGACTTTTAAACAACTCTGTTATTTTGTTAAATAAACCTTTTAGATAATAGGCCACATAGAGCAATGCGGATTTGGTAGGTGTCAAGAACGGAAATTTAGGCTTAAAATTTCCCACTTGACTCAGCGCTTTCTTGAGCAATTCAGCCACAGTCTGCTCCAAATAACCAGTCATTGGCAACTCGAGCAAATTTAGATTTTTCTTGACAGGCGGCAGTTTATGCGGCAACTTGAGGGCACTGTAAACTTCGGGCTTTTTCAAAAAAAGCTCGAGCATTTCACCATTAGCCATAAAATAAAGCTTGGTCTTGTACTCGGCCGCATAATCGGCCAGACCCTGTTCCAACGCCTCATAGCGCATCTTTCCATTGTAAAAAGTAACTGGACAATATCCGTTCAGCTCTACCGGCTTGGGAAACATTTCTTTAACCTGAACACCACTTCGCTTTCTGGGCAGTAAATTTGGAGCTGGAAGTTTACGCGGTGCCTTTGGCGGCACGTACTTATCTGGCTCAGCCAAAAACATGTCCAGCTCTTTTTTTGACTTCATCTTGTAGTAAAAGCCTTGATACTCTGCCACATGGTTCATGCTTCTGTCCTCTGTGCAGTCTACCAATTCATCGTTCTCTGCCAATGACACCGGACAATACTGTTCAAAGTTTCCCAATCTGCTCACCATTTCATCATAAGTAACACACAAATGGGCAATGCATGCCGCCTCATGCCGGCTAATCCGGTCCAAATACACTTGAATGGTGCGCACTGAGTCGAAGCCAATTTTTTTTGCCTGGTGCCACAAGTTCCACTTGGACTGTGTGGCGTCAAGTTGAACCAAATTTTTGTGCTCATTGGAATACCAGTCTCTCAAAAAAGCTATTTCATTTTTCCATTCCTTGAGCTTGTAGCCGATTATTTCGGGACTGTCATTTAGGATGAGACCACTGGTCATTCTGTCCGCCGCTGTCCGGTCCTTGATGCACCTCTGCATGACCTCTTTGATGTGGCACTTCAGCTCGATCACCTTGACTGGTATCAAGCTTCGCTCGGTCATTATTTTGACCTGTTCCTTGGTGAGCGGAAAGTTGTCCAAAACAAATCCGCGCAGCTGACACCTAACGTCCAGAATGGCCAGCTCGATGCACTGAATGGTGAGCTCGTCGGGCACAGTCTTTCCCTTGATCAAGTACGAGCGTATGTTCTCGGCCAGCTCTGTGTAAGGCTGGTTGTCGAGGACTGCGCGCACTGCCTCGCCAGCTGACAGTCTCACGCAGCCGAATTCGTTGGCAAATCTCTTGGCCAGGGTTGTTTTGCCGCTCTTGGGCGGTCCAATGATGCTTATTTTGAACGGCACCACTGACAGTGGCGACGGCTGGTTCAAGTATTTCAAGGGATCTTGGCTGAATGACTCTCTGGACTCTTTGGATGAAAAAAAGTAGACAAAAGAGCGGTAAATGGCCGGATAGGGCTTTTTTTTTTCATTGTAAAATGTCTGCACTGGCTGCTGTTCGGATTGTTTGACTGGACACCATCGGCCAAATCGGCTCAGTTGTTTGTAGCCAAAGTCAATTAGTTTGTTGGCAACGCGAAGTTTAACTGGGTACACTCTTTCGAAAAGAGACTGCCGGTTGTCTATGAAGCGTTTTAGTCGCTTTTTGACCAAGTATCGGACAATGTTCGGCTTGCGGTTCGAGTCCACTGTGAATCTTGGAACTAGGACTTCTTGCATAACATCCTGATGTAATTTTTAATTTTTATTTTTTCCAATTAATAAGAAAAATTATGAAGGATTTTTTTTTAATAATTATTTTTTCCAATCAATAAGAAAAATTTTAGTAAATAATTTTTTTTAATTATTATTTTTTCCAATTAATAAGAAAAATTTTGGTAAATAATTTTTTTAGGCAAATTGAAGTTTCAGATAAAATTTTTAGATCAAAACGACCATTTAAAATTTTAAAACTTAATTGATCTAATGATTTTAATAATTTTTAACAAATAAATACTAAACATTACTAGACATGGTATGTCTAATAATGGTTTATTATCAAATTACCATCAAAATGATTGATCTCTAATTTATCTAACAAAAACAATCAATAATTTAAATAATTCAAGTTAAGTTAATTCATAAATTCAAATTTATAGCTTTTATATCCATTCATTCAAACTGAAATAATTTTTTTTTTCTACTTAAATAAATTTTAAATTTTAAAACAGTTAATTTTTTTGTCTTTAAAAGTAAGTTTTCACTAAAATTAATTAAAATATTTAAACCTCCTAAAGTTCAATAAAAAGGGATATTTTAAAATTTTAACATGATATGTCAAGCAATTGCTTTTGAAAAATTTATTTTTTCTCTATTATTAAAAAAAAAATATTACAATTTATATTTTGATCTTTTGATCTTGATCTCAAACTTCAATCTGCCTTTTTTTAATTATTATCTTTTTCAATCAATAAGAAGAATTTTAGTAAATAATTTTTTTAATTATTATTTTTTTCAAGGCTTTGTGAAATTCAGTAAAAAATGATAAAAAAATTGAATAACTTTTTTTTCTAAATACTTAAACTTAATTCTGTAAATGCATCAAAGTGCAACATTCAAAGTTGCATCAAATATCAAGGTCTGCTAATTTTGCAAAGTTTAGCAGAAATTAAATTTCAATTTAATCGAGCGGAGTGCATTTTGCAGAGATTTTGCATATCATTAGCAGACTTCTACAGTTAATGCAACTTTGAATGTTGCATCATTCTGCTTTCACAGAATTAATTTTAAACTTTTAGAAAAAAAGTTATTAAATTTTTTTATACTTTGCTCTATTCTTTTGTACTGAACTTCACAAAACCTATTTTCAATAAATAAGAAAAATTTTAGTTTATAATTTTTTTTTAATTATAAAATTTTCCCACTTAAACAAATTCTAAATTTTAAAACATAAAAATTTGTTTGTCTCTGATAGTTTTCATTTTAAATCCATTAAAAAATTTAAACCGATTGAAGAAAAAGTTTTGTTTTCTTTGTTTAAAAAAATATTAAATTTTATATTTTGATCTTTTAATCTTGATCTCAAACTTCAATTTGCCATAAGTAAATTGAGATTAAAAAGACTGCATTAAACAAAGAATATTCAGTTTTTGTTCTTTTAAAACAAAATACTTTAAACTTTACCATTTTCATTCAAAAGTGAAGCTTCAATTTACACCAAGTGTTTTTTCGCTTTTTTTTGATGGATTTTGTTTTTAAAAAACAAATTTTCGAGTAGATAATGATGAATTAAAATATTGCTAGCTCCTTTTAAATTTTTAGATAAAGATTTTTAGTATCTTAAAAAATTTCATAGTTTATTAAGTATAAAAATCTTTTGTTAAAAAATTGAACTTATTTTTCCGCATTATAATACTCATTCACCAACTTTATAATTTTAATATTTCCTTTATTTTTTAAATGACATTGAATGTTTTTTTAAAAGATTATTTTTAAAGCAAAAAAATTCTAATTTACTATAGTATTAGATATTTTTTATTTTTTAAGAAAGTTATTTATAACTTGTATACAAAAGATGAAATTTAAAGTATTTTGTTTTAAAAAAACAAAAACTAAATATTCTTTTTTTGATGCAATCGTCTCGAACATCGTGCTTTTTTCATGTTTTTTGAAAATAGTATGAAATTTTTTATTTGTCGATGAAGAAATGCACCATTTAAAAAAATTTTTCTTTAATTACAATTTTTTAAATAAATAAGAATAAAAATTAGAAATTTTTTTTTTAATTTCCAAATTCATAAACTGTAATCTCAGAATTCTAATTTTTAATACTTTTGAAATTTATACTAAGATGACATAAATTTATAAACAAAATTTTCATTCATCAAGATTGATAGAATCCTACTGGGATTTGTTAGACTCGAAATTAATATGTCAGATTACAGTGTATGATTTTGGGCACTTTAAATAAAAAAAAACTTTGTAAAAATATTTTTTTCTCAAATTTTTAAAAATTATCAAAATAAAGATATTTTTTGAATTTTTTTAATAAAAGTTTTTTGTTACCTTAACCAAGTCCAAATAGCTTAATTCGTTGTCAAAGCGAGCTTTGATGTCATTTATCATGTTCTCTTTAACTTCGTCTTCTTGTGCCTCCTCAACATCTTCCTCTTCTTGTAAATGATCGGCAAATTCATCCTGAATTAAGGCATCCACGTCAAATTCTTCGTCGTCTTCATATTCTTCCCCGTTCTCCGCTGCCTTTAAAACATAAATTAACTTAAATTTACTTATTAGATAAAAAAAATGATCTGCAATTACTTAATTCAATTTATCAAATTTATCAAATTTATTTAAACTCTTTTACATTATTTTAAAATTTTCTTTATTTAAATTTTGTTTTGAATGTGGATCAAGATCAAAAAATGTTGAAAAAACATTTAAATATGTTTATTCAAGATTATCGAATAAATTAATTGTTGATAAATTGTTACTAAAGTTTAGTACATTTAAATTGTCAATGTTTAATAATAATAACTTGATTAATGAAAAATCAATTAAGAGTTTTGGTAATTTAAATTTGAATTAAAAAAACCTTATTTTTTGAATTATAGAAAAATAAATTAATTGTTTTTTTTTTTATGAACATAAAAATTATTTTTTAAAAATTTAATTTTTTTTATGAATAAATAAAGTGTTAATCAGTCTAGCAATAGATAAGGGCACTAGTCTGTTGACTAACCTTGAAACTTTTTGAAATTATTTTTTTCAAAATTAAAAATAAAAGAAATTGTTCTTCATTTTTTAGCGAAAAAAACATATTTTTTGGCTTAAACCATTTCAGAACGATTTTACTTAAAAATACTTAATTTTACGTAAATTAACTTAAAATATTAAATTAAAATAAATAAAGTTAATGCAAATTTAAGTTATCATTTTCAAATTAGTTATGGTAAAATTTCCAATTTTCTATTTAAAAAATTAGAAATTAAAAAAATTAAGATTTAAAATAATTATAATAACCTATAATTAAAATAATAATAAAACACTTAAATTTAGAACAAAGAAAAATTAAAAAAATTTTTTAAATTTTCTAAATGAAAAATAAACCGAAATCATCCTTTTTTAAATATTTTAAATGAGATATTTATTGATTTTAGAATTTAAAAAAAAAAATTTTTCAGATCCAAGTTTTTACAGTCATATTAACGAGGTTAAATTTTACAAAAAAATTAATTTTTACCTCTTCCTCTTTCTTTTGTCTATTTTCTTCATATTTTGCTATTTCCTCTTCACGTCTTTGCTTCATTTGAAGCAACTAAGAAAAAACATTTTTAAAATCAAAATTTATTTCAAAATTAATAAAAAATTTTAATTACTAATTTTTCCCTCTTTCGCTTGGCCTTTTGCATTTTGCGTTCTTTTTTGGCGTTCATTTTAGCCCTCCACGACTCAAGTCTTTCAGGCAATAGGCGTTTGACCACATCTTCATCCTCTACACGAAGTATAATGACTGCATCAGGAAAAAATCCTTTGTCCATCAGATAATGAGCTTGACTGTCATTATTAGGAAATCCTTCCAACACAAAGCCTCTAGATCTATTCGCCAAAGATATTTTAATAATTTTATTTCAATTTATTTCTCATTTAAATACCTGTAGGGCTCTTCGTTCCATAATTGTGGCAAAATTTCGTCCATTATTTCAGTTGGTAGTACTTCATCTTTTTCCAAATAGGCCTTGATTGTTTCTTCACGTTCAGTCAACTCTGGCAAAGGCTCAGCATTTTTTTCCTCTTTTAATCTAATAAAAAAAGTTGATACTTTTTCAGGAGGTATATTAAAACATAGCAAAAAAAATATATAATGGACAAAAATATTGAATTGCCAAAAAAAAATAATCAAAATAATATAGAAAAAATAAATAATTTAGGAAATGTAGAAAAAAGAAAATTTTTTTTATAAAAGGACACGCATCTTTATTTTGAAAAAAAATTTTTTTTCAAGAATTGATTAAAAATAATAAAAATATTAAGCTCAATTAGAAAAAAATCAAAAAAATTGTTTCAAAATACGAATCCAAAACAATTGAATTGTATATTATGGTATTGCTTGTTTATTGTTAGATAATTAATTAATTATATTAATTTAAGAGTAAGATTTGTAGTTTAAAATATTCTATACTACATTTTATTTTTCAACATAATTGACATTTAAATATTTTTAAAATTCTATATTTTTCATTCTATATTTTTTTGCCATATATATTTTTTTTCTATGTTTTGATAGATCCCCACTTTTTCAGAGAAATTGTGCAATTAAAGAAAAAAAATAAAAAACAAACTTTTTCTCTTCCTCATCATCTTCGTCATCATCAGGTTGGTCCTCTTCTTCCTTGTCCTCTTCTCGTTCATAGTCAATCTTTTTTTTTGTTTTGCCAATAATCAGCTCCTGTAAGTAGTCGCGGAATTTCACATGAAAAAGATTTAATTTCTCTGCCAAAAATCTGGCTTGAGTGCTTTTGCCCGAGCCACGCGGTCCCAAGACCAAAATCCTTGGCGGTGGCATCTTTAACTTGCGGCGTGAGTTCGGCAAGTACTTAAGCGGATTATCCATGAACTCTTTTTTGGCATCTTCACTTGAAAATCGGTAAAACCTTTCCCTGTACTTGCACTGAATTTCCGGGTTGCCTGGCACAAGGGTATACTTGGAATACAAAGCGACAGGACAATAGTGACTAGTCTCTCCGAAGGAGATTTTTTTCTCCCTAAGGCTAGGATCAAAAATGTTCTCGTCGCCATCCTCTTCGACATCTTCGAATTCTTCCTCTTCTTCCTCTTCTTTTTCCTCTTCCTCCTCATCATTCTCTTCGGGCTCTTCTTCATCAATTCCGTCAAAATCAATTGCACGGAATTGAAAAATTTTCTCAACTATATTTGCCGACTCAGCAGCCAAATCTTCAATGCTTTTTTCTGGCTCAGAAGACTTTTTGTTTATATCAATAAAAGATGGATCTGAACCGGTAATTGTGGACACTGAATTTTGAATACCTTTGATTGTATCCAAAATAGGCTTTAGTTTATTCAAGAATTCTTGTGTCTCTGGGCCTTTTAGTGGATATCCCGGTTCTGATGATTTTATTGATGACTTCTTCTCGTCCAATTTTTTGCGATCTCTAAGCTCATCTTCCTCGACTATTTTTTCCAGTAATTTTGGATCTTCTTCGCTTTCTTTTTCCGCATTCTCATCCTCTTCTTTTATCTCCATTTCAATGCTGTGAACTTTTTTGAGCTCAGCATCTCTTTAAAAAAAAAACATCTTAATATTTGAAAAATCAATTGACAAAAAAAAGTTTATAGCAAAGATGAGTTAGGCTGAAAAAAACATAAAAAAAGTGAAAACCTAAAAACAACACATAAATAAAAAAAAAAAAAATGTACCAAAAATAAATTCACAGAGTTGAAAAAAAACATTAAATGAATTTTTCAAGAAAAAAACTTAATTAAATTTATTTCAAAAAAAGTTCCGGGAAAGTGAAAAAAGCATAAATGAATGTTTTAGTCATTTTTTTTATTCTAATTTTTTTCATGTTTTTTTCACTTTTCTACAAATAATATAAAATTAATTCAAAATCAATTTATGTGTTTTTAACTATTTATTAAAATAAGATTATGTTTTTTCACTTTTTTATAAAAATAAAATTTTACTTATGTGTAAGTCACATAATTTATGTTTTTATAGCTTTTTTATGTTTTTTTCAACCTTATCCAACCAAGATAGAATTTCTGACAAAACTCTGAAACCAAGATGGTCTGCTATTTAGAAAGTAAGTTAAGATGATAAATTGTTTGTGCCAATTTAGTTTTTCCGAACTATTTTTTTAAATTTTAAACAATTTGTTTGTCAAAATTTTTTTAAATATTATATTAAATTAATTAAAATTATTTAAGAAAAAAAATTAGAGGACTGGTGAAGTTGAGAGGTAGAATGTCTTAGAAATAATAATGAGGAATTTGCTTATTATTAATTCAAAAAGATTTAGTTTTTTTACTAGTCTTTTCGCAGTTGATTCTCTCTGTAATTTTGAAATTCTTATCATTTTTGTTTTGTTACAGAAAAGAGCCAATATAAAAGTCTTTTAAAAAAATATCAATATCTCATTAATGGTTCGACCACCTACCCTTTCTTGAAATTATTTTTATTACCTTTTTATTAATGATTTTACTATTTTGAGAAGAGTGATATAATTTTGACATTTAATAATATTAATTTTTTTAATATTTTTTTGACTTTAATTTGCCATTTTTTAATTAAAGTTCATTAAAAATTCAAAATCATTTTCACTCAGAAAATCATCAGTTTCATTTTGGAAAAGCTTTGCTATGACTTTAAACAAAGTTTTATTCCAGACATTAGAATGAGCAATTTTTCACTCACGGTAGGCATTATGTGGCCTTATCTAGAATATCACTTATCATTAATAAAATAATATAGAAATTTTCTTTCCCAAAAATAATTCTAAAATTAAACCTTAAAATTTGATAAAATTCTAAAAAATTTTAAATTTAGTCAAAAAAGTGAGCAACTTGAAATTCATGATCATAATCAAATCTTAATAAAAATGATGAAATTAGATTTTTTTAATTTTTTTTAAATTAAAAATCAGATATTTATTATTTGCATTTAAAAAAAATTTTTTTTTCCAATTGATCTTTAATTGAATCTTCTAAAATCTTTATTTGAAAACTTTAAGAGAATAATTTAAAATCGACATTAAGGTATCCAAATTATGACTTTAAATGATATTTTGATATTAATTAAAATATACTACAGCGAAAAAAAGTTAAATTTTATATTGCAAAATTTCAAAATATTAATTAAGAATTTCAGATAAAAATTCATCTAATTTTCTATCTAATCATAGATTAAATAAATATAGTTTGGTCATTCATTATTAAAAAATTGAAAGAGAAAATTTTTAATTAAATCAAAAACTAAAAATTTTGATTTGAAATTTACATTTGATCATGAACTTCAATTTGCCAAAGAAGCGATGCTTTAGGTTCAAATTGTTTTATTATGAAAAAAAAGTTTTCATTATAAAAGAAAAAAACATTTTTATATGTTATATGTAAACAAAAAGAATAATTTTGTGATCCTTAAATTCAGAATATAATTGTATTATCTTACATCTAGAAAGACCAACTAAAGTTTCAGTGATTCGAACAAAAAGCATATAGTAATTTGAAAAAAAAAAACTAAAATTTTAATTTTAGAAAAAAATGACTTAATTTTTAAAAATGACCCAATCTTTCAAAAATATGATTTTTTTTTGTTAAATAAATTGGGCTCAAAAAAGAGTGGAATGTTGGATGTTTTAGTAAGATCCATAATTTTGATTTATTCT
This sequence comes from Brachionus plicatilis, assembly GCA_010279815.1. Classification (NCBI taxonomy): domain Eukaryota; kingdom Metazoa; phylum Rotifera; class Eurotatoria; order Ploima; family Brachionidae; genus Brachionus; species Brachionus plicatilis. The sequence continues at coordinate 380,137 of QEOQ01000353.1, read as the reverse complement.
TAATTAAATTTTGCTGGCAACAAATTTTAATTTTTAAATTTTGGCGATTATAAATTAAAACAAAAACAAGCAAAGAGACTAGAAAATTTTTTTTTAGTAAAAATCTAAAAAAAATTAGTTTACTTTTTTAATTTTTCCGCTTTTTGACTAGCTTCATCAGCAAGCCGCTTGGTAATGCGCTGATCAATTTCATCCTTATTTAATTGATACCATCGCTTGGACAAAATGGACGAGTCATCACTAGAGTCCTGCAAAATAAGAAAAGTGTCCGGAATGATATTGCTCTCGGCCATGGCGTTCAATTGCTCTGAATCATTGGGAAAATTGTCCAGAATCCATCCGCCATCATTGGCAGCAGTCGGATCAATTTTAGCTCTATTTTTTCTAGTCCTGTCCAACTCATCCTGCAACACTTTGATGTACTCCGAGGGCGGCAAGTTAAACTGCTGCTTGGCCAAATCCTCTAATGCTTTATCAATGGCGAACTGGATATCTGGATGGTCTGGGTTCACTGTTATGTCATTCTCTTCGGAATAAGTGACATTGGGGTCCAGTTTGGAATAATCAATGGGTTCATTGACAATCGATTCTTCTTTTTGAATATCAAAGTTGTCCTCGTTTTGGTTTTGTTTGTCCTCAGGCTCTTGTTCGGACAATTCGGTCTTTTCCTCTGCTGGCTCCCGTACCTCTTGACTCTCTTGATCCTGTTGGGCCTCCTGTGACTCGGCAAGCATCGCAGCGCGCTCAGCTTGCTCCTGCTCTCGCTTCACCTTCTCTTGCTCCAATTTTTCCCTAAACTTTTGTTTTATTTGGTCAATGGCGCTCTGTGTAGCCTCCACAGTGACTCTGTCTCTCAGTTCATCGTTGGCCTTTTTGATCCTAGGCTCCATCAAACTCTTCATGTCAATGACGCTGGCGTTGTATTTTTTGGCCAACAGTGCACTCAAGCTTGTTTTGCCAGAGAATGGCGTGCCCAAAATGCTCAGCTTACACGGGGCTCTGGGCTGAGGCAGTCGGAGATAGGGTCTTGGATTTTTGAGAAAATCTCTGAGACGATTTTCGTCAGCCATTAGATAAATTTTGTCCAAAAAAGAGGCCGCATAGTCCGGCTTTCCGCTCACTATCTTTCCGTCCTTGAGGCTCACAGGACAATAAAAAGCGCACTTGCTGCGTCTCCATTTAAATTTGCCAGACAGCTTTTTCCTGGACTGTAAAGAGCTGAGGTTCTCCTCAATTTCAATGGTGTCTACAAAATGGTCCGTATTTGCGGCCTCTTCCTCATTGACCTCAACAGGCTCGCTCATCCTCAATACCTTGGCTGCCTTGCGGATCGGATAGCTTTCCAATCGCAGCAGCAATTGCTTGATTAAAATGGTAGGCGACAAGTTGGAGTCAAGTTCGATCAAGTAAGACTGGTCCATGTTGGCCATTTGATCCTCCAGGACGCGCAACAACGCTTCTTTGAAGGTGCCAAGGGATGATTGTACATAGGAGAGAGTGTCCTCGGGTCGAATGACCAGTCTTTCGACCACGTCATTGGCAATCACGGCAAAAAACTCGTCCTGAGCCTCCTCTGGTCGCTCTTCTTCCATCTCTTCGGCCTCTTCCTCATCTCCTTCCTCGGTCTCTGTCTCTTCTTTTTTCACAGCCTTTGGCTTGTTTGGTGCATACATTTCTTTAATGTACAAATTGCCCGATATCGGGTCCACCTTTTGGTGCACTCTTCGCCGAGTCAGGTCTTTGTCCGGTATCTAAATGCAAAAATAAAAAAAAAAATTTTTTTTTTTTTTTTTAAATTTTTATTTAATACTCTTAGATTGATTATAAAATCTGGTTGAAGTTTCCAATTTTTCATCATTTCCATTTGTTGACCAATGTCAAAATTGTTTTCGCTCTGGGACGGAAAGCCGTCCAGAACGTATCCGTGATGAGCCACTTCTGGCGAGTTGATCTTTTCGTCAATCATGTGGGCCACTATTGATTCTGGTATGGCTTCGCCTTTGAGCAAAATGTCCTGGGCTTTTTTGCCCAGGTCAGTGTTGTTTTTTATGCTTGTTAGAATAAGATCAGTGGCTAAAAGAGAAAAAAGTATTTTGGTGCCAGGAGAAAAAGTGAAGTTTTACGGTTGACCAACTCTGCCTTCCATTCAGCAGCTAGTTTTTTGGCAATTGTGCTCTTGCCCGAGCCCGGCTTTCCCACCACCAGGAAACAAGTGGGCTTTGATGTCAAAAAACGCTGCTCTGCCTATTTGGTAAGTTTTTAATAAGTTTTTGGCTGAATTTTTTCAGCAATTACTTCATCTTCGTCAAAAGGGTCCAAGTTTAAGAAATCCTGCAGAGTGAACTTTCTGGGAAATTGATTCTTTAATTTAAAATTTTTTTTATTCTAATAAAAAAAATTAAAGGAGATAGATGTTTTTACTTTGAGGTTTAGATCGTGGACAGAGGCGCCTGTTTGTACATGTATTTCCTGAGACGGCTTTGTCTCAGGATTAGCCTCGTCTGCCATTGTAACAAACAGATAGTATCAATGTATTAATATAATAATTTATGTAATGTTTATCCAAAAAACAAAATTATTAGTTAAAATAAAAGCTCGAGCCGATCAAATAGATTGAAATAATAAATTTTGTTTCTATGGAAATTTTAGCTTTTTGTGTATTTTTGTGTCCAAGGTAACTGTGGCAGAATATTGCAGAGTGAATTGGAAATTTTAAAAAAATTTAATTTATTTTAGAATATTAAAATTTATTAGTTATATGACAAAGATTTAAAAAATTTTAACTAATTAATTTCAGTACATTAATTTTTGAATATTTGAAATATGATCGATTGAAAAATTATAAGAAATTGGAAAATTTTTTTTAAAAAACAGAATTCCGACTTAACTAATGCTATACATATTTTGAAAAAGATAATTTTAAAGAAAAAAAATGTGGTCAAATTTAAAATTTTTTAAAAAATTTGCAATTTTTTTAAGTAAAAACTTTTTTTATTTTTGTTTTTTTAAATGATTATTCCTTATCAAAAATAATAATAATAATAATTAGCTCATGCAAAAAGCATGAGGAGAAGTCTTACACGGAAGACTACTATGGTATCTAAATCTAATTTAAAATGCATTATATGTATTGATTAAAATACAATAGCATTTTTTGAACCATAAATGATAGCCAAAATATTTTTAAATACATCTTGTCATTTGAGCTCATATCAAAACTCAATCAACACAAGATAAATTAAAATTTTAACAATATTTATTAATAATCTATCAAAATCTATAAATTTAATTCATCTTATTTATTTTTTTTCAATTTGCTTTAATTCTGGATGACAAAAATTTATATGATTTTATATTACATCATCTAATGGTAATTTGTAAAAATCATTTTCAATAATGATAAAGATTCATAATTCTATTAATAATTTTTCGAAATCCAAAATAAGTATTTCGGTAACAATACTGATTTAAGGGCTAGTTTATTGATGAAATTGAAAGGAATAAAAATTGTGTTAAAAATTGGACATGAAGATCAGATCTTGTGAGAAAAATTCTAATTGGAGACAACAAAAAAAATTAAGAATTTTCCGATAGATATAGAAGCAAATCAAGTTATTATTTTTTTTTGAATATTCTATAATTTTATTTTATTTTCACTCTTTTTTAATCATCAAAAAATTAACATGGTTTATTTAGAAAAAATTGGAAACAATTTATGATATTATTTTTTTTATTTTCAATAGAAATATTTTTCTTTACAAAAAAATCAAAATTATTTTTTTGTTTACTGATTTTCTTTATAATAAATAGTGAATCCGAAAAATGATATTTTCAAACGAAAACAAAAATTTTATAAAAAATTCCATCAAAGCAAGCAAACTAAATTGGAACAACATTTTCTTAAGTCTTCTTATGCACTTATCAAATTTTGTAATTATAAGAAACCCATTTTGACTGATTCTCAATATTTCAAAATTTATTTTATCACAAGCAGACAAAATTTTAAATATTCTAAAATGATAAAGCCATAATATTATTATACCATAAAAATTGTAAATTATACCACAAATTTAATAGAAAAACCATATTTTTAATATTATTTATCTAATTTTTTTTTCAACAAATATAATTAGAAAAAAACAAATTTTTTTTTTTAAACTTTATTTCGATTACAATTACCATAAAAGTACCAAAAAAAAAACAAAATTAATTTATTAAAATAAAAGGATCTTTTATTAAAAATTTGTTTATTTAAGAATTAGAGAAAAAATCTTATAAATAAATATTTCGACTTTATATTTAGTTTTTTGTCATAGATTATTGTTAAAATATTCAAATTTTTTTACCAATCGACATTAAATTGTTTAGTCTGTTTGCACAATCTTTGTTTCTCTCTATTAACAAAATTTTTTAAATTTCTAGAATAATCTTCGAAATAGATTACAACAATAAAGGCTTTGTGTATTAAAAAAAACATAAGTTAAATGCTTTGAACATAAATAAAATAATTTAATCAGAGAAAAAAACATTAAAATATTCTAAATATTTTTTGAAAAAATCCATGCTTTAATCGGCAAAAATTCTTTGTAGAAATTAATTCATTTTTTTGCAATTTAAGTAAATATTTGGGGATTTTAACCTGCTATTGACCATAACCAGCAAAAAACATTATTTATCCATTTTATCCATTTTCGACGCCTTCCGGTCTTGTACCCAAACTACCGTTCCATAGGCACCACAAACAATTATTATTTATTCGTTCTATTTTTTTTTATTCTTGCAAAAATTATTTAACTTTTTTTAACCCTAAAAATTTTATTGTATATTTCTATCAGTGTTTATATCTCATTATGTGCAACGAGCTACCATAGGCG
>QEOQ01000353.1:345397-375049 GCA_010279815.1 Brachionus plicatilis | reverse complement strand
ACTTGACTTGAGACTTATGACTTTTAAACAACTCTAAGCTTTTTTATAATAATAATAATAATACTGTAATTTTGATATTCATATTTGTAATTCATATACTGTAATTTTGATATTCATATTTGTAATTCATATACTGTAATTTTGATATTCATATTTGTTATTTCCAAAAAATTAACTAGTATTAGTTAAAGCTGATCAACTTTGAAAAATTAAATTTTCTTTTTCTTATTATTAATTGCATTTATTTCTAATAAATAAATGAAAAAAATTAACAAAAATCTTTTGAGGTGGTCAATATATTTTTGATTCAAGTCTTTAAAGGGTTTGTGAAATTCAGTATAAAATGATAAAAAGAACAGAAAAAAATTAAATAACTTTTTTTCTAAAAGTTTAAAACTAATTCTGTAAATGCAGCATGGTGCAACATTCAAAGTTGCATCAAATATCAAGGTCTGCTAAATTTGCAGAGTTTAGCAGAAATTATATTTCAATATTATCGAGCGGAGTGCATTTTGCAGAGATTTTGCACATCATTAGCAGACTTTTATAGTTGATGCAACTTTGAATGTTGCATCATGCTGCATTCACAGAATTAGTTTTAAACTTTTAGAAAAAAAGTTATTTAATTTTTTTTAACTTTGTTCTGTTCTTTTGTACTGAACTTCACAAAACCGTCTTTAAAGATAAGTAACAATATTAACGATGGGATATTTAAATTGTATCCAAATCGTTTTAAATTCGAAAATAAAGAGTTTAAATGAAGTATCTAAATATAACTTAAATTAATGGCATCTTGAAGTTAATTCAATATATCATTTCAATTCAAAGAGTTTATCATTTGATATTAAAATTAATCTTTGAATTAATTGAAATAATTTTAATTTAAAACTAACTTGTACGCATTTTGTTCTTCGACTCTTCCTTTCCTCGACTCTTCTTCAACTATTCCAGTGGGGAAAGAAAAGTTGAAGAAGAGTCGAGGAAAAGAAATGTACAAGTAAGTTTTACATTGTACTGTACATTAAAATTATTTAAATAAATTTAAATTTTTATTTTAATATCTAAAAATAAACTCTTTGTATTGGAATGATATTTTGAATTGATCTTCAACTTCAAGATGCCAAATTAATTGACAAAATTTTAATGCAATGAAGAAGTCAGAAAAGAGAGTGATGTTCCTTGATGATGAATTTAAAATTTGAACGAGAAGTAATAAATTTCATTATTTTTTTTTAAAGAAGATTAAATAATTTTGAAAAGTAATATATTAGAAAAATAAATAAATTAAAAAGTTTTTATATGAAAAAAAATTTTCAATCATCCATTCGTTTAATTCATTCTAGACACAGTAGTGAGTTATTACTAAATTTTCTTGAGTTATTAACTCCAAAATTAATTTCTTTTTAAAATTAATTTTTTTTTCGTACATAAAAGCCTCTTGATAACGATGTTACACTTCATTTATTTAAATTAATATAAAAATAAAAAATTTTTTTTTAAAATAATTCGAAAAAATCTTAGACCAAGTTATGAAAGTTAAACAAATTTTAAACTAATTAATGATCATCGATCTCCAAGCATTATTAATTCATTTATTTTTAAATTAAACTTAGTAAATTTATTAAATGAAAGTTAATAAAGCATGATAATTAATATTTGATTTTATCACTAAAAAGAAATAGACAAGCATGTTTTTGTGTGAATATTTGTTTATTCAACATTATATAATAATTTAAAATAGGGAAAAAAATACAACATATAAACTAAAATAAATTTAATTTACAATTAATTAATCAAATGCCAATTTAGTTTAAATGTGATTTGGGTTCTTGATATTTTTACTCGGTTTCGTCAGACAAATAATTTAAGCATTCTAAAAAATGTGCAGCACAACAGCATTATTGAGCGAGCGCTCGGAGACGTCCATCTCGGGCGTCACTAATAGCACCCCAAAGATCAAACACAAAATCTTCACTAAAACCAAAATCGCATATCTCCGACTTTGAAATGGCTTCGATGAACTCATGAGGATTTTTGTAGTCCCGACCCAGTTCCCAAATGGTCTGGGCCAAATCCGAGTCATGTATACCCATAAATGTTTCCAACAAACTATTTATCTTGGCCACAGCCAAATCAACAAACTCGTCCTTAAATAAAATTTTAAATAAAAATTCATTTTTTTTTTTCACTAAATTATCCAACTCTTTCTTCAACTTTTCCGGACTTCATGCGCATAGTCTGCTTGCCATTGGAAACAGATTTCTGAACCTGTTTGGAATTTCTGGCTCCAATATTCACTTGAAAAAAAAGTTGAAAAAAAAAAAATTTTATTTTTGTGGTAGTTACAAAATCCTTCTCTGGTCGGCTCGACCAATTTGAGAGTGAACGTGGAGCCTACCGGAATGTCCTTGAGCATTTTGGCAACTTCAAAGTGCCTCGAGCCGATCAGATCTTGGTCATTTATCTTTTCGATGTGATCTCCCACTCTAATCTGATCGCTCAATTTATCTATAATACTTCCTTCCTTGATTCTTTTAATGAACGCGTATCCAGCACCATTGTCTGTGATGGTAAGTCCCAGAGCCGCTTCGCTCTTGAACACCTCAATTGTTTTCACACTGCCTTTTAGATGAGCGAATATAAAGTCCTCCAAACCGATTTGACCACCTAGCAACTTATTCATATCAACTTTATGAGTATTCAAAGTGCAGAATAAAATCTAGAAAAAAAAAAAAATTTTTTCATTTTTTTGGCTCTTAATTTTGATTGTTGTTACTTCATTTGCTTGGATATCATAGCATTCGGCAATTTTGGAGTAGAGCTCTTTGACATTAGAGAAGCCGCTGATGAGGCCGGTGGGGCTGCCGTGCGCCAATTGGCAGTGAAATACCAGCTTGGGCTTTGAGGGCTCGTCGCTTGGTTTCTTTTTTTCCGGACTGGTTTTGCTCATGGTGCTCTCTGTCAAGCCAGTGTGCTCGTCTTTGGACTTTTTTTTCGACACAAATGGCATTCTAAAAATTGACCAGAAAAAAACTAGCTAAACAACCTAAATAGTCAATTTAAAATAAAATTATAATCTTTTTTTTTTTATTTTTATTTTAATTATAATAAATCAATAAGAAAATACAGAGAGAAAATATGTGCTTGTAAATATTGAATGGGTCAGCTAGATTCAGTTGTGTTGGTCATTGACATAGTCGTGGCTAATGAATGTATTTGGACATGGATTAACTATGCTCTTTGGTATGGTTTGAGTTTTTTTTTCTAATTAATCTATTAAAAAATTTGCAAAATAGGCGAATGGTAGTTTTAGGGCCAGCGAGGATTAGATGCTCGTTATCTCATTTGGCCAAAACTCGTCAACTCTTCATCTAAATGTCACCATTTCCTTGTCGATGAGGCCTTAAACTATTTGACTATCTAGAACAAATATCTCTATTTTTTTTTTGGTTTTTTTTGATTTATGCAGTTTTAATTTCTGGAAAATAAAAATTATAATTTTTTATTTTTTTTGCTCAAAGGTATTGTTTTGTTCGACAGATTTTCACTCACTTAGAATAATTTCTATAAAATAGCTCACAATAGCATTCTAAGTAAATAACTGTAAATTAATTTCTTCTAAATGCATTGTTAATGATTCAATTATTCTCTTTTTTGTTTGTTAGATGATCAAAATATGTCGTTCAATTATCATAATCGTTTGTAAATTCTAAATTTGAATTCTAAAAAAATTAAAAAAAATAAAATTTTTAAGATTTTTTTTTTCAAGTGGTTTTTTTGAGCAAACTTTTGGTTCTGCCCTGAATTTAAAAACTTGAGGAACATTTGTTTTTTTAAAGAAAATTCTACACAATTTTTTTTTAAATTTTCTAAGTGAATTTTTTTAAATAAATTAAGTTAATCAAAATTCAGAAATTTTAATTTTTTATTTAGAAAAATTGATGATTTTGCTAGAAATTTTGGTAAAAAAATAATAAATAATAAAAAAACAGAACAAAAATTAGAAAAATCTACTTTAATTTATGCTGTTAATTGTGTCAGTTGGTAAATTAAAAAATCAGCTTTATTTCCACAAATTTCATAAATTTTCTAAAATATATAAGTAATTTTTAAGAATTTATGCTCAATCATATTTTAAAATTTTTACTCTATTTTTAATAAAAAGGTAACAGCAAATCAATTAAATTTTTTAATAATTATGACAGATTTGATAAATTTAAATTTTTTTAATTTTTTGATTTTTCATTTCAGTAATGTATTGCAATAGGCTTCTTCTCAAAATGAAAAAAATTAACATTGGCTTTCTGGTACAAAATTTTCCACTTAGTGGTAAATTAAATTCAAAAATGAGAGGATTTTTTTATTAAATGTTTTTTTGGGTCTATCCGATTATGTTATCAGTTGATTAAACAAAAAAATTACCAACCTGATTACACTATCATTCGAAAATGTTAATAAGTTTTTATTTAATTTAAAATTTAAAAAATTATGCAATAATTTAAAAATTTGGTCATCAAAAAAAGAATTTCGTTATCATTTTTTCTTATTTTTAAGAAAAAAATTTAAAATATTTAATTTGAATGTATAATTTTTTGTCAATTTAAATTGAAGATAAAAAAAGATAGATAAACTAAAATGGTGAAAAAAAATTGAAAATTAGACAAACAACTTGATTCCTTTCCTGTACCATTCATGGCTTTAAATCTAAAAAAACTACCTTTTCAAAAAGTAAACTATTGAGTAAAAAAGATGATCCGAAATAAAAAAATACAGAAAAATGCTGCATGAGGAATACCATCTAGCTCTTCAATTTTTTGCATGGTTCTAGCTTTCGGATGACCAAAGTAGCCTATTTTTCTTGAATTGAAGAAGCTAAAGTTAAGATTATCCACTAAGAGTCAACATCAAATTCAAGTCTTAGCTAGAAAAGCAATTTTTTTCCATTCTCGTTTGGAAAATTTCTAATTGTATATTTTTAGAAGACTTTTTTTTTAAAAATTTTTATTAATTTTTTTTAAATGGTTAAATCAAATTTTTTATATATTTTTTTTATTTATTTCTTAATTTTTAATTTCTATTTTTGGGTCCTACTAAAATACTGACCCCCAATTTTTTAAAATTTCCTGACCCCCATTTATTTTTCAAAGCAAAAATATTTTTAAAAGTTTTAATTTTTCATTTAGTTGGAATTTTTCTCTTTTTTTTGAAAATCAAACTAGTTTTTCTCCAAAATTTTTATTTTTTGTGGAAATTGAATATTTTTATATTTTTGAAAACTAGGCACATTTTTAGAAAGCTAGTTAAATTCTCTTCAAGAAAAATGGGGGTCAGTTAGGGGTCAGGTTTTTAAAAATATAAAAATATTCGATTTCCACAAAAAATAAAAATTTTGGAGAAAAACTAGTTTGATTTTCAAAAAAAAGAGAAAAATTCCAACTAAATGAAAAATTAAAACTTTTAAAAATATTTTTGCTTTGAAAAATAAATGGGGGTCAGGAAATTTTAAAAAATTGGGGGTCAATATTTTAGTAGGACCTCTATTTTTCGATACAGAAATACAAATTCAAAAAATTTAAAAATGGAAAATATTGAATTTTTACTTTTAACTAAGGTAAATCATTGTTAAAACATATAATAAAAAATTAGAGCATTTTTTTTAAAAATAACAAAAATTAGTTCGAAAATCGTTTCTAATTAAACTCCCAAATAAGCTATCCCATTTTGATCCAAAAAAGTCTTTTGAAAAATATTCAACTGGCTCGCAAATTAGATTTTTCTTTAGATAAATAAAAATAATAATTACTGCTCTTTTTATTTAAATTTAATTACTCTCATTTTGAATGCGCAAATTGGCTCATTTTTATACCATTTAAACATTTTCCATATATCTATTCTTTGAGTAGAATCATATAAAATACTCAAATTTCGTTTAAATTTTTTAATAAAATTTTTGGAGTGTATTTTCTAAAGTTAAGAATTATAAAACTTTTTTTCAAAATTAATATTTATTACTTGTCCAAATGTGATATTGGATGGTAACATACGCAAAGGATCAATTGAATCAACCATGAATTCCATTATTTGGTTTGATTTTTCTATCAAGTCTAATAATTGAGAAAAATAGTCTTTTCTAATAGCAAACAAAACTAACTATAAATTTAATTATAACATTTAACGATTTGATCTTTTTTTCTATGTTACTTTATTTTTAATTTCAAATTCAATTTCGTTTAAAGACCGATCTATTAAATGTATAAAATGCTCTTTAAAAGAAAAATATTTGCGATAAAGTTCCCTGCATTCAAACTTAAATTAAAAAATTTTGAATTTAAAAAATTTATTTTTACTTAAAATAGTACCTTATTATTTGATTCACAATTAAACTCGAAAATTATGCCTTTTTGACTAATATCGCCAATTAAATCAATAATTTGTGTTAAATATTGGTAAAGATCAAGTAAAAAGTAATCACAACCAGCCAAATGGATCTGAGAATTAAATTTAAAAAAAATTATTTAAGAAAATTTACCTGTTTAAAAAATATACTCGTTTATTTAACAAAATAAGAATCTCAAATGAATATTTTTTTATTTTTGAAAAATCAAAAAATTCAAAATGATGACAATGATAAAAATCAAACTAAATTCAAAAATTAAATGTTATTGATTACATTGTTATATTACCTCTTCTAATTTATAATCATATTTTGAATATATGGTGTTGGCCTTTTCTAATGAATATTTAATGAGATTTGTTAAATTTTTTATTCGTATAAAATTCTTTCGAATCATCTGCAAAAATTCTTTAATTTCACCTTCAAGCTTTTATTTTTAGGTTTAAATAAAAAATTATTTAAAAAAAAAAGCCTACTGTCTGAATGATTTTATTTAGAATTAAATTCAAAAAGCTTTGAATTTCAGCATCTAGAAGATCAAAAACTATTTCCGAATAAAAAGTAAAATTCTAGAAAAAATTATTTTTACTCAAAAATATTTATTTTATAAATATTGTACTCACTTCGTCAATGAAAATTTTTGGGTTTTTCAAATCATATATTTGATTCAGTGATGTCCGAGTTTTTTTGATTATATTTTCATGCTAAAAATATTAATAATAAAATTAAAATAAATTGAAAAATTTTTAGAAAAATTATAACATTAATAAAATCAGGATAGTTATTGTATTCATATGTTATTTCTTTCATCAGTCGAAAATTGGCAATAATAACACGAGTGTCAATAAAGTCAAAGATTTCAATAAAGGTAGATCTTTTCGGACTGAATGATGAAAATTGTCTCTCGATTTTATTTTCTGATAGATGGAACAAACTGTTGAATAAGTCCATCTTTGAATTAAAATCAATCATTTGGTCATCCACTATATCAATACCCATACAAAAATATCTTATCTTTTTGTCTGATCCTATCAGTCCATTGAAAACATTTGTAGTAATCTTGTCAAGTATAGTTGAATTGGCTGCTCGAATGTCCAAATAATCAAGTGAACTCAAATTTTTGAAACAATCAATCTCAAAATCAGTGACATCTTGAATTTTAAATGCTTTCAATCTTTGAAAACTTGAACAAAATGTAGGCACTTTTCCAGTTTGTTCCAATATCAAAAATTCCAAATATTTAAAATTGAAATTTTCAAATCCTGTTACATATGGTGCATTTAAAAATCTCAAGTTAACAAATTTTGGCAAAATTTTTCCCAAATCTGCTCCGGTAATTGAAGACAATTTGGCGAACTCATTTACTGTTAACATTTTTTCTTTTTCGCCAAAAATTTCCTCAAGTTTTTCAATTTGTCTTAAAAATTTGTAAAATTTATTCAAAACTCCAAAATCAAAATCATATTTTTTATTTGTATTTAGATAATTAATTTCTCCATATTTATCTAGACATTTATTAGTCGTAATAAATAAGGAACCATGTGTACGTGAATTTTTACCTAAAACAGCGTAAATATCAAATTTTAAGGAGCACAAATTTTTTAAATCTTTAAAGGCCAAATTATCTATATCTTCAATATGATTTATGCTTAAATCTAGCTGTTTTAAATTAAACAATCCATTGAAGGCTCCATTTTCGAGTTTCTTAATAAAGCAACCAGACAAAATCAAATCTTCGAGATTAAATAGATAATGGAACATGTTTTTGTTTATTGTTGGAATAAAATGTAAAATTTGCAGACGAGTAATATTTTTTAAAGGTTCAAAGCCAAGAAGATGACACTTTAAATCTACTAGTTTATATTTGTCATTTTCATAAAATTTTGATCTCAATTTAAAACTTTCGATTTTGTGCATATCTATGAAATTTGAAATAAAATCAAAATCAAGATCGGATAAATAATCAACTGTAAGTGATAAATTTTTCATTACGAATTCCTTTCGACTAAAATCTTTTACTATATTTGTATTTAAATCCAATAAATTGGCTAAAAATTGGTATTTATAGCCTAAATTAATTTTGCGGCCATTTCTCCTTTTTAAAAACAAAAAATTTACAATTTTTTTTTAGTTAGAATTGTACTTTATTCCTTGGATGATAAAATGTTCTAAAAAAAAATTGGTAATAAGCAAAGCCACTGCTGTTTTTCTTATTTTTCCAGTAATGGAGCATTTGGCCAACTTATTTTGAATTACATAGCAATATTGATAACTCTTGGAATTTGATTTAAATCGTTCCAAATTAAATAATTCAATTTCTTTTATTTTCGATATTATTGTATTACGATCTGTATTGTCCGTCTCTTCATCATTATAGTTTTTGTAATTAAGTTTTCTAGTCTCGTGTATTGTATCGACTCTGAAAACTAAATTTTCATGATATGCAACAATTTCTTTTTCAGACGAAAACATTGCTTAAATTAGAGATTTATTTTTTTTATTATTTTTTTTATTAATTGCTTATTATAGTTTTTTAATGTTTGTTAAAAATTTTGGGAAAAAACCAAATTTTAATGATAATTTTTAATTTTTTATTATTTAAATTTTTTTGTTTCAATTTTAATTTAACAAAAGTTTTAAAAAAATTTTTTTTATTTAAATCATGCGTAATGTTACGTTTTTTGGCATATTTTGTACAAGTTTTTTCTGGTACTAATATTTAATTTCATGAAAGATTAAAAAATTTACACTAATGCGAAAATCGAAAAATGTCAATAAAAAAAACCTTTTATGGTGAAAATTCTTCTTTTTTCAAAACTGATAAATCAAAAGATAAGATTTTTTATTTTCAAAGCAAAAAAATTAAGATTTTACCCTCTTTTTTCATATATTTTATTTATCATTTATTGTCAATGATCTTTACTCTTAAATATATCTAGAAAATATGTTAGGAAACAATTTAAATGAACTGGTATTAATTTTAAGCGACTTTATAATTTTTTTAAGACTTGGGAATGATTTTGCCAAGTCTTTGAATAAATTTTTAATTTTTTTTCATCAGATTCTAGTTCAGTTATCTAATTTTTATATTTTCCATATCAAAATTAGAATTGTTAAAATATTGAGGCTTTTAAAGAAATTAAAATTTTAATTGTAAGATTGATTGAGTTTTATTCAAAAAAAATTTTAAAAAAAATTCATTTTAAAATTCGAAATTTACAGTATTGATCAGACTTTAAGTGTTAAACACAAAATATTGGCTATTTTTTTTAAGCTTAAAAATATATCAAATGTATTTGGTAGAAGTCTGTTGTATGAAGAAAATATCAGATCAAAAATCATTAAAGTCAATTAGTTCCTATCATCAGGTCCAGTCGAAATATAGGCTTTAATATATATAATAAAAAAAATTGAAATTTAATTGAAATTAAAAAAAAAGCCCCCAGGGAGGATCGAACTCCCGACCCCCAGTTTACAAGACTGGTGCTCTAACCACTGAGCTATGGAGGCTTCAATTCAATTAAATTTTTAAATAAAATAATTTTAATCAAATAAATTTTTGAATAAATTTTTTATCTCTTTTTAATTTCTTTAAAATTATCATATCTCAAATTGAAAAAAAAGAAGAAATTTAATTTTTTTAAAATAAAAAAAAATTAGTAATTTGTTAAGTTAAATAAAAAAATTGAAAAATTTTAAAAATTATAATCTTAGCGATATATAAGTACCAAAAATAATTTTAAACACATTTTCAAAAAAAAAATTAAGAATATTTTTCAAATGGACGTTACTATAGATAGTAATTAAAGTCAAATTAATTTCGTCCCAATTAACTTCTTTTATTAAGATTTTGAGCAAATTCTACCTGAAATAAAACAAAAAATAGAAGAATGCACATTTTGTTCAATTGATTGTGAATTAACCGGCATTACTCAGTACAAAAATCTCAATTCATTCGATACACCAAGGATCCGATATGAAAAAATCAAAAATGTAGTCTTTTCTAATTTCTAATTTAAAAAATTCATTCAACTTTTTAAAGAATGACAACAATTTTTTAATACTTCAATTTGGACTATGTCTGTTTAAATATAATGAAGGCGATAAAAGGTAATTAAATTTTGATTAGAAATTAAAAATTAATCTGAAAAAAGCTATGAATCCAATGCTTATAATTGCTATTTATTTCCGCGCTCTGTCAACTGTAAATATTCTCGGGATTTGTCATTTTCTTGCTTGGTTAGTATAAATCTCAGTGTTGTTTTTTTTATAAAAAAACATTTATTTTTAAATTTAAAGAATTCTTCATTGGAATTTTTGATAGAGCAAAATTTTGACTTCAACAAAGTGTTCAAAAAGGGCGTTTCGTTTGTGAGCAAAGACCAGGAAGAAATTCTGAGACATAAACTCGAGTTGGACCTCGAGGAAAGAAGCATTCCCAAAGGCACTTTGTACCCATCTAAAAAAGAATTCCACCAACAAATTGATACTCTAATGACAGAGATTGATGAGTTTGTTCAGAACGAAAACGAAACTCGTAAAGAAATAAAATTTACCGAATTGTAAACAAGAAATAATTTTTTTGTTGAAAATTTTATTTTATTTTTCTAAAGCGTTGTGAGAATTTTTATAGAAAAAAATATTCGTCAAAAGTACCAGAAGCGGTTAAAGTACGAGAATAAATTTCTAGAAAATAAAGAACGTCTTATGACAATTACCAAAGTTGATTCTCTTGACATAAAATCAGATCTGGTAAAAAAAATCTAATTAAAATTTTAAAAAAATGCTTAATTTATCAAAGGATGATTTCGAAAAAGAAATCGGCTTTTCAAGACTTATTTGGTTCCTATCTCAATCAGTAAATAATTAATAAATACTTTTTTTTTTTTTGATTAATTTTTTTTACAAAGCAAAAACTCATTATTGGTCACAACATGATGACCGATGTGATGCAAATATTGCGCCAATTTTTCACATCTCCTCTACCTGAAGTATTTTTTATTTTCATTCACAAAATAGCAGAATTTTATTTTTTGACAAGAATTTCGAGGATTTTAAATCAATGACAAATTCTTTGTTTCCAAAAATTTTGGATACCAAATACATGGCAAGTGTTCCGCCACTCAAAGAATTGGTCACAAACACTACATTAGGCGACATGGACAAAATACTAAGCAAAGACCCATTTCCTACAATTAAAATAGGTTAATTTAATTTTTGAATTTAACCTAAATTCAAATAATTAAATTAAATAAAATAATTAAATAAATTTAATTAAGAAAATGATGTTTATTCGGTGAATGATGAAAAGCTTCACGAAGCAGGCTATGACGCTTATTTGACCGGTTGCTGCTATGCCCGAATGATGCACTATCTAGAATCACTTAAGGGCTCTAGATCAACTTTTGAAGAATTCTACATCAATAGGTAATTAAAAAAAATAAAAATATTTTATTCTAAAAATTTTAATTTAAAAATTTTAACAAGGCTTTACTTGATGAAATCTTTTGACACAATCTATATTGATCTGAAAAATTTTCAAGAAGAGCCCAAAAGAGACAACGTATTCTATCTTGAGTTTCCGTCAAGTTGGGAAACTCAGGATCTGTACGATTTGTTTAGTGCTTACGGTCCGATATTCATAGGCTGGATAAATGACCGGTCCGCGTTTGTTGGACTGCAAAATGCGGACAATGCTAAAAAAGCCGCTGGACAGCTTGTCGGTGTGTCAGGACGAGAATACAAAGTGTATTTTTACTCAACTTTCATAAACCAGAAGAACAAGTCGGCTCTAGGAGAAAAAAAAGAAAATGGAAAAAATAAGCAGATTGACAAACGTAAGCGGAATAAAGGAGGCACTAATCAAGGAGCTGAAACAACCAGTGATGAATCGTCAGAACTCAAAAAAGTCAAGACTGAGTAAGATAATTTTTGTTTTATAAATGTTTTTTTAATATTTTTTTTTAGGGAAAATGGATCAGTTAACACTGGTAAGAATGTAAAAAATGAAAAAAAGATTAATTCATAATTTTTTTTTGTGTAGAGAAACCATTCGAGCAAAATGCAGATTGGTAGAGCCTTAGAAAATTTTATAATTTTTAATAGAAAAAATTCCAATTAAATTTAGAATAATTAAATAAATTGTTTAAATTAATACGTTTTTGTTTGTTTGTTTTATTTCCACATTTAAAAAATATGAAATATAAATTTTAGGAATATAATAAAATTAAAATAAAAAAATGAATATGCACAAAAATTTATGCTAGAAATAGAAAAAAAAGCCCCCAGGGAGGATCGAACTCCCGACCCCCAGTTTACAAGACTGGTGCTCTAACCACTGAGCTATGGAGGCCCACGGTTAAATTATAACTTTAAATCAAACATAATAAATATTAAACTGAAGACAAACAATATTAAATTTGCCAAAATTGGGCTTTTTTTTATATTTAATTAATGAGCATACATATGGTATTCAAAGCTAAAAAAATAATTTTACTATCTGATTAGAGATTTAATATAACTTTTTAATTAAATTCAAAGTTTTAAAATTATTTTTATATTTATTTTCAAATTTTATGGTGTTGTGAATTTTAAATACAAATTGAACAAAAATTAAAATAAAAATTAATAAAAAATAAAGTGCAACATAATTTGTTGCGACTTTTTTGACGTAAAATATACTTTTTACTTTCTTTTTTTAGTAAATCAAATCAAAAATCTATTTAAATCTTATTGATTCTTTATTTTTTGTCTTTTTTTACTTGAGAAAAAATATTTAAGGTAATAAAGTGCAACAAAGTATATTGCACTATGTTGCAGTATTTTTTCTAATATTTTTTATTAACTTTAATTTTTATTTAGAAAAAAATGAAGAATTTTTTCAATTTATATTTGATATTCACAATACCAATTTTATTATATAATAATATTTATTTCATTGACAAAATTAACGAAATTTTTAAAATTTAATAAATCTATCGAAAAAAAAAATAAAATCAAGAAATAATAGTACTCAATAATACAAATAAGCCATCGTATATAAGGTTTTTAATATAAAAAATAATTAATATTAAATTTTAATCTTTTTTACTAGATTTTTAAAACTATCTTTTTTATAACTATACAAAATTTTGGATTTCGGCTACACTTTTAGGTTAGATAGGCTGATATAATTTATATTTATAGATGGTATGTTTCAAAATTTTTTCTAGTATACAAGAAATTACCATAATTTCAATTTTTATAAAATTTACCTCAAAAAATTAGATATTACTTGAAATAATGTGAGACTTATTAAGGTTAAGTAGATTAGGTTTTTTTTGACTAATTTTGTACTTGAAAATTTTAAATATTTCAAATAATTTTATTTTATAATAGAGTTAATTATTAATTATTATAAATTCAAAAATTCGTTATGAATTCATGACTGTGAAGTTAATATCTCATTTTATGTGGCATCATTGTTATTTCTTTATTATTACTAATATTTATTATTTTTATATTGCAAACAAAATTCTTCAATAAATAAACAATTTTTATATATTTAATTTATTTTTTTTTCTCGGATCAATTTAATTTGTTTAATAAACAGAAAGAAATATCACTGTACATTTTTTGTCCGTTTAGTAACCGATTTTCTATTAATAAAAAGAATAATATATGTCGATTAAAATTATATTTAAAAAATTTTTTTGAAGCATTATTTTTAATTCAAATTATGTTGTCAATTGTAATTTATTGCTTAATAATGCTTTTATGGTGATTAAATATGAACATTAACGGCATGGTAAAGTTTTATTTTGTTTTTTGGTCTTCTATTTTAACACTTCTGTTAATTATTCTAAAAAATATAAAAATTGAGCACTCAATTTCTTCATAAAATATTCTAAAAATGGATTCTATAAAAAATACAATTAATTATACTAGTTGATTTTTCCTTGTTTAAAAATAAACATTCATACATAAAATGAAAAAAGCCTGTCTAAAAGCATCCTGATTGCTAAATACATGTTAAAATTCTTAATATATATACTTTCTTTATTTATGATAGATGAATCTTTGAATTTGCTAAAATAAATCAAATATCCTGCTAGTTCTAATTAATAGCAACTTTTAGTGCTCGAATATGAAGAAAAGTGAGCTAATTTTTCAATATTATTTGCTTAGGTAAACCATTAAATTTTAACTCAATCTTAAATATTTAAGTTACTGCATAATAAAAAATTTTTGAGTACTTCTGATCTATTTTTTAAATTTTCTTACCATAAGTATTTAAATATATTTTTTATTTTTGCTAAAGGATTTAAATTTATCAGAGCTTTTTTATATATTATTTAAAAAAATAAATAAACTTGAAGATAAAGTAATAAAAATAATAATAAAATAGGCACTAATTAATTTCTTATAGTCAAAAACCGAGATTTTACAAGACAAAAATATTCAAATAAAATCCATGATCCACGATTTGATCGATTAAATGTACATTTAAAATAGTTATAAATGTTTTTGCTGAATCTTTGGTAATAAATTGAAAGACCATTTTTCAACAAATTTTTATGAAATTTTAAAAATAAAAAATTCAATTTAATTTGTTTATAATTTCTTCTATAATTTTTTTGTCAACTTCTTAAATTCAAACCTCTAGGCAAAAAGGTAAACAAAAAAAAATTTGCGAAATTTTTTAATTTTTTGTAATATAAAATCCTCATTTGGTTACTTAGCTTCTAGGTGATTTATCAATGTGTTTTTGTCATTTAACCGATTATGCTGGCAAATGTATGGCAAATTGTGTACCTCTACATCCCAATTTTACCGACGGGAACTTGTTTGCAGATCATAATCAGTGTCATTTTGCCTTTTAAAAACTTTGAAATTTAAAGTTTTTTTTTCACACACAATCACTACTATTGTCCTGAATTAAAACAATCAAAAAATCAAAAAAAAATAAGATTTTAATTTAAATTTTGATTTTTGGATAAAGTCATTTGAAAAAAGTAAGAATTTGGATGCGACTTGAATATCAATTTAGTTTGAATGAATAATTTAATTCTATGAGGTTTCAGATCCATCTGGGATAATGTGAGTTCAAAAGAAGATTTGAAGAAGTTGATTCATGCATCAGAAACAAGAAAAGGATTTAAAATTTAATTTACTTAAAATATATTTTTTAGATTTTTTCTAAAATTTTTGTATAGATTAAATTGAAGAATGAATTCAAAAATAAGAGTTTTTTAATTTTTTATAATTTTTACATGTTTTTTAATTTTGTCGATTTGAATAACTCAAAAATAAAACAATATTATTACAGTATCATTTTTTTTAATTTATATAACTCTTATCGGAAATAAAATTTTCAATAATTAAAAAATTAGAATAAAATCCTAAAAGTAAAAGATTGAATATTTTTATAAACCAGTATGTGGTAACTAATTTAATATAATTTTTGCCTGAACAATTCTTTTTAATTGCCAAATTTTTATTTTTGTTTTAAATTTTTTTTTGTAAAAATTTAATTTTTTTAAATTATTTAATGTCATAAAAAAAGCCCCCAGGGAGGATCGAACTCCCGACCCCCAGTTTACAAGACTGGTGCTCTAACCACTGAGCTATGGAGGCCCACGGTAAAACATAATCAAAATCAAGTTCAATCAATGTACTTTTAAACTAAACAACAGACTTTATCTATCAGTAATGACGCCATGGTTCAAAATGAATCCATGAAAAATCAATAAATAAAAAAATAAAAATAATTATTTATTTTCAAATAATGACCAAAATTGTGGTAATAGACAAAAGAAAAAAATCAATACAAATTTAAACCTTGATGTGTAACCTAAACTCTTGAATTAATTGGCTAAAGATAAGCTTTTGAGCAATAGCTGCTATCTATAATTATAATTTTAGATACAACATGTTTAACTCTTAGATATTACTAGAACAAAATAAAATATATAAAAAAATAAAAAATAAAAAAGAACCTTTGTGTATGGTAGAGCATAAATTATGAATAAATCTCAAACCATATTTTAGTTCAACTTTTAAATCCAGATAATTCGATAAGAAAAAGCATCTTCAACAATTGATCTTCGATTCCAACCTTCCAAATTTTTTCCATTAAATTAAATTATTATCGTAATATGATACCAATAAATTTATTTTTTTTTATTGTTTAAAATAAATTTTTTTGTAAACTCATCTCTAAATTTTAGATACAGCAATGGTCATTAAATTGTTTGTTTCCTCTACGCCTGGAAACCAAGAAGTAATCAATGCTGACTTAATATCCTTTTATTTTTTATTAAATGGTGCTTTGTCCAAAGGTCAAAAAACAGCAACAGCATGCACAATTCGTTCTATCCAGTCTGCTGAGCAATGATCTCCTAACAATTGACATATCAGATCCCTCAAATGAACAAGACAAACAATTTATGGTTGAGAATGCACAGTCCAACACAAAGGGTCTAACTCTACCTCCTCAAATATTCAACGAGAACGACTATTGCGGCAATTACGACTCATTTGCCATTTCCATTGAGAATGATGAGTTGTTCCAGTTTTTGAAGTTGGCAGAAAAAAAACCAAAAATTGTCCAAGCTGTAAATGAACCTTAATTTTGTTCGAATTTTTTTGTTGCATGTTAAATAAAGTTTTGAAAAAATTGCATCCTGTTTGCCTTAATTTAGTTTTTTTTTTAATATTTAAAATTTAATTTATTGTCCCAGGTGGAGAGTGAGACTAAAGAAGAAGGTGATAAAGAGGAAAATGAGGCTGGAAGCGAGGCTGAGGAAAATCCTGAAGACCCAGAGTCTAAGGATGAAAAAGAAAATGAAGAAAAAAATGTGGAAAATTTTGAGAACGAGGCTGTCTCAGGAAATCAAGAGGACATCAAGGAAACAAATGGATCTGAAAAGAGTGAGGAAAGTGAAGAAAATACTGAAGAAAAAACTGAAGAAAACACAGAAGAAAGGGTATCAACAAGGAGAAAAGGCAGGGGTTGGGATAATGATGAGTCTGAGAAGAAAGATGATGATGCTGAAGATGATAAAAAAGAAGAAAATGAAACAAATTCTGACGAAAATAAAGAAAATACTGAAGAAAATACAGAAGACAACACAGAAGAAAAGACAGAAGAAAGTGTTTCGTCAAGAAGAAGACGAAGAGGTTGGGATAACGAAGAGACCGAAAGCAAAGATGATGATGCCAAAAATGAAATTGGTGAAAATGAAATTGAAAATGAAGCTGGAGATGAAAATAAAGAGGATAAAGAAGTGAAAAATGTAGATAATTCTGAGGAAAAAAGAGAGAATACTGAGGAAAAGACAGAAGAAAGTGTACCATCGAGAAGAAGACGTCGAGGTTGGGACAATGAGGAATCTGAGAGGAAAGATGATGAAATAAAGGAGGAAAATACTGAAAATTCTGAGGAAAATAAAGATAACTCTGAGGAAAAAACTGAGGAAAAGACAGAAGAAAGAGTTTCATCAAGAAGAAGACGTCGAGGTTGGGACAATGAGGAATCTGAGAAGAAAGATGATGAAATAAAGGAGGAAAATACTGAAAATTCTGAGGAAAATAAAGATAACTCTGAGGAAAATAAAGATAACTCTGAGGAAAAAACTGAGGAAAAAACTGAGGAAAAGACAGAAGAAAGTGTACCATCAAGGAGAAGACGTCGAGGTTGGGATAACGAAGAGACCGAAAGCAAAGATGATGATGCCAAAAATGAAATTGGTAAGGAAAATGAAGCTGGAGATGAAAATAAAGAGGAAAAAGAAGTGAAAAATGATGATAATACTGAGGAAAAAACAGAAGAAAGAGTTTCATCGAGAAGAAGACGTCGAGGTTGGGACAATGAGGAATCTGAGAAGAAAGATGATGAAATAAAGGAGGAAAATACTGAAAATTCTGAAGAAAATAAAGTGAATGCTGAAGAAAAAACCGAAGAAGGAATTTCATCAAGGAGAAGACGAAGGGGTTGGGATAATGAAAATACAGAAGAAAAAGGTGAGAAAGCGGAAGATTCTGACAGTGTTTCTAATAGAAGAGGTCGTCGTGGCTGGGATTCTGAAGATAATAAAGTTGAAACATCAACACCAGATTTGAAAACTGAGGAAACTGATCAAACTAGTTCACGTAGAAGGCGTAGAGGCTGGGATAATGAAGAACCAAAGCCAAGTGAGGCACAAGAAACCAAAACAGACGAAACAGAGAGTCAAAGTACTCGAACCCGTCGAAGGAGAGGTGATTGGTGATACTTTTAGAATAGAACAAATTTTTTCTAGTTTTTTTTTTTTAATGTTGATTTGAGCAAAAAAACAATGGTTAACTTATATCCAAATGTTTTTAATTATTATTTATAAATGTTATTAAGTATTTATTAAATAAAATTTAACAAAAATAATTTATTTTTATTTTTTTGGAATAAAATATTTTATATTTTAAAAAATTTATTTTTAAAAATTTAAAATCATCTTTTTTATTTTAATATATTTAAGCTTTTTTGCCGTCTGTAAAAGCTTGTAGACCAGTGACCGCTCTACCAAGTATCAGAGCATGAATATCATGCGTTCCCTCGTAAGTATTAACAGCTTCCAAATTCATACAATGTCGAATTATGTGATATTCATCCGAAATGCCATTTCCTCCAAGTGTGTCACGTGCCAATCGAGCAATTTCCAGCGCTTTTCCGCAATTATTACGCTTGATTAGTGAGATCATCTCAGGCGTAGCTCTAAGAAAAATATTAAAAAATAAAAATAACTAAAGAAAAAAATCTAAACTACTTATTTTCATCTTTAAGCCGTCCAACCTGAATACAAGCTTGCAGACCTAGCGCTATTTCAGTGACCATGTCAGAATATTTTTTTTGAATTAATTGATTTTGAGCTAATGGTCGACCAAATTGTATTCTAAAAGAAATTTTTTTATTAAATGGTAAATTTGAATTTAGATTTGGATTTGGATTTAAATAAAATTATTATTAAATTTTTGATGATGTATGAATTCATAGAAAATTAATAAAATAAAATAAAACTCATAGAATAAATTTTGGTAGAAAAATGTTTGATAGAAATAAACTCATAGAATTTTTTCTCATAGAAATTATGTTAAAAACTTTAATAGAAAAAAATTAAAGATTAAATTAATATAAATCTTTTTTAGGAACAAATTTTAAATGTATTTACGTTTAATTGAATCTTGAAAAAATTTTTTTTCATCTGAAATTTTCGTTTTTTGCTGATTAAAAAAAAATTTAATATTTTTTCAATCTGATGTCAATCAAAAATTAAAAGAGATTATTATTCTGGAAAAAAATAATAAATTTTATTAAATTATTTTTCTTTATTTAATCTCTTATAAAAATTCTATGAAATAATAATTCTACGGAAAAATAAAATCTATGAATTGAATTTTCACCAAATTTTTGGATTTAAAAAAATCATTAAAAACAATATTATTGAATTTTTAGTTTTAAAATATTATTAAAAAAATTATTATTTAATTAATAAGAAAAATTACCTGTCTAAAGTATATTGCCTACTTGTGTGAAAACAAAACTCAGCTGCTCCCATTACACCCCATGCTATTCCATATCTAGCACTGTTTAAGCATCCAAATGGACCTGCCAAACCGTCCACATTGGGCAAGAGATTCTCTTCAGGCACATGAACATCTTCCATTACAATCTGACCAGTTACCGAGGCTCTTAGAGAAAATTTTCCCTCAATCTTAGGAGTCGAGAATCCTTTCATTGCTCTCTCTAGAATAAATCCCCTAATTCTTTTATCTTCACACTTAGCCCAGACAACAGCAATGTCAGCAATCGGAGAATTGGTTATCCATGATTTGGACCCGTTGAGAATATAGCACTTTTTGTCCGCATCATATTTAGCCCTGGTTTCCATTCCACTCGGATCGCTTCCATGATTCGGCTCGGTCAGACCAAAGCATCCTATCAGGTCGCCTTTGGCCAATAAAGGCAAGTATTTGTCTTTTTGAGCCTGAGTTCCGTAAGTGTAAATCGGATGCATTACCAATGATGATTGAACACTGAATGCCGAACGGTATCCACTGTCAATTCTGAGAAAAAAAAATTAT
This sequence comes from Brachionus plicatilis, assembly GCA_010279815.1. Classification (NCBI taxonomy): domain Eukaryota; kingdom Metazoa; phylum Rotifera; class Eurotatoria; order Ploima; family Brachionidae; genus Brachionus; species Brachionus plicatilis. The sequence continues at coordinate 354,558 of QEOQ01000353.1, read as the reverse complement.
TTATCAAAAAAAAATTAATTTTTTTCCCTTAAAACCTTTCAATTTCTCTGGCTAGAAGTCCATAAGCAACTGAGGATACACCAGCGCATCCGTATCCTTTAATGGTCGGACCAAAATAGCCCAAATTGCCCATCTCTTTCATTATTTCCTTGTGGAAGACTTAATAATTATTTTAAAAATTTATATTTATTTAACAATTATTTTTTGATAATAAATACTTTCTTTTCTATTAGCTTCGAGCACTCTTGGCATAAGTTCTTCCTGGCAATAAGAGCGAAACGAGTCTCTGATCATTTTTTCTTCGTCGGTTAATTGAGACTCCAAATTAAGCGGATCCATAAAATCAAATTTTGCATCTTTTTTTTTATTTTTAAATTAAATTTCGTATTTAAAATTTTTTTTATGTTGCCTACTTGTAGATGCGTAGCGAGTTTGCATCAAACATTTGACCAGATCTAATCAAAAATTGTTTAATTAAATAAAAAATTTAGAAAATTTAAATTTTACTCTGTATTTTTGATTTTGACAACATTTTTAATTAACTGAAAAATTTGAAAAAAAATTTAAATTAAATATAAAAGGTGTGTCAATGTTATATAAGAACTTTGAGCATCGGTTCTATAGTTATTTAACAATGTTATATAAATTTTATCTTTATTTAAAAAAAATTATAATAAATTCTCTAAATCTAGACATTTAGATTTAGAGTATGCAAATTTTAAAAGAGAATTTTTTTTGTCTTTGAAAAAACATTTGGTTTTGGTACCACAAATTTACGATAAAATTCCAAAGATAAAATTATGAATAAAACCAAAGTATTTTTGAACAAATTTTATTAAATTGAGAAAAAAATTTCGATTTTTAAAATGTACAAATTGTCTTTTAGAAAAAATGTTTGCTATTCATTTACATTGCGTCGGTAGATTTGAAGTGCTCGTCATCAATGGTTGAATATACATGACCTTCGGTGCTTAAAAATTCAAGCGCTTCCCTTGAAAAAAAAATATTGAAAAAAAATAAAATTTTTTTTTAAATTTTAATCTTGCCTGATTTTATTTTCAGGATAATTGTTGAAATGAGTGCAAATTTCTCTAATGTGAACACCTTCACTAGTCCTGGCTTGTTTGATTAAACTCGAAATCTATTTAACAAAAAAAATAATTTCATTTTTAATTTAGTTAAATTTAGATACATTTAAATAAAGACCACTGAGACCACTGGTTGATGGGCCACCATTGTCACCAAAAGTTGGCACACTGTTCATCGGATTGCTCATTTGCATGTCAAAATTCTCATTTCCCTTTGTTATGTAGTAGATGCTGGCATTCATGCAGTCCAAGATGTGATGGGAAATTTCGTTCAACTCTTTGATGGGAAGGATGCGGAATGCCTGGACATTTTTTTGGTTTTGCAAAGACTTGATAATGCCGAATACCTTGACGTATTGGTTTTCGATAAATTGAGTGTGTTGTACTTTTGATTCATCTGTTTCCATGTCATCATTATCCTTAAAAAAAAGAAAACATTTAAAAAAAATTTAAAAAAAAATTTTTATTTTTATTTTAAAATTACATCAGTCTGAAGCTTGACATGTATTTCGTTAGTGGTCATGTCATCGACCAAATAGGTTATATCATTTGCTCGTTTGATAACGCTTCTGATCACGCCAACGATGCATATCTGGAAAAAATGTTAGTCATTGCTTTGGTATAAATTATTAGCTTTATACTTGGTTAAATCTTAAATGGTTGTATTCGAAGATACTGCTTTCTCCTTCGACTTGTGAACACAAGCTCACGGTTTGACCAGTTACTGGGACGATGTATTTGATTAAATTTTTCTAAATTTTTATTAAATTTTTAAATTAATTTTTGTTTTTTTTTGTTGGGACCACAAACTGACTTTAATCTCTTTTCCAGCGTTGGCATTTGGTGATGAAAATGTACTGTTGAATTCGTTATCGTTCCACATTTTGTTTTTTTTTAATCAAACTGAATTTTAAAATCAAATCCTCTAACTTTTATTTTAGCATGATTTAAGAGTTGGCTAAGCGGCAAAATTAACTCAATTTTTTGTTTAATTTTTGAATGATTAATAAATTTTTTTTTATTTTTTTTTATAGTTATATTAGAATTCAAGATTAAAGACAAAGATTTATTTGTATTTTAAATTGTCTTTTATAAATTTTTGATTTTTTTAATTATTAAATTTAATAAAATAATTTAAAAAAAAATTTAAATTTTGACTTGAGTAAAATAAGACTAAATAAATTTAACATAATGTTGAATTTCAAAAAATTATAGTTTGATGGGTATTCAAAAGTGATTAAATGAAAATGGGACATTTATTTGACATGATACAAGCAAAAAATGGTATAATTATTTTTTTTTTAATTCCTGTTTAATAAGCCAAAATAAAAACAATTAAATCGATTAGAATTTGCCTAACCAAAATTCATTTTTTCATTTATTGTTTAAACTGCAAATTAACTAGGGTTCCATTAGAATAATTATTTACTTTGCTTATAAGATTTCAGTCCAGTCAATAATTTAAATATTTGTTTAGTTATTTTCATTATTTTAGATTTTTAATCAAACTCCTTAAGGATATGCTTAAATTAAACACAAAATCAAATATAAAATCTTCCAGACAATTAGTTTTTACAATAATGGATTTATTTTTTCTAAAAAAGATTAAAATCTGATTCGGTTATTTCTAATTTATCTATTTTATTTGTCTTTGATAATCCATATATTTAAAAAAAAAATAATTTTTTATCTGTATTGGGCTAATAAATTATTAAATTAAAAGATAAGATATTAAAAATATTTTCAAGTGCGGTCAATTTTTCAGATTTTTTTCAAATTAATTTTGTTATGGCTCCACGCGGGTGGTTTAAAGTATCCAGTTTCGGTAGGTTCCTCGCGAATTTTTTTTTAATCAAAACCTTGTTTTTAAAAGAAAAAAGAGAATATTTTCCAGAAATTTTATTTAATTTGTGAATTACCTATGAGAAAGTGCAATTTAGTAAAATTTACATAACAAAGAAAAATTAATATTTGTGTTAATGTAAAATATTCTTTAATGGGTTTAGAATATCGTTTTAATAAAAAAAGTTTGCGCTTCATTAAGATTTATTTTAATTTAAGGGGAAATATTGATCGGATTTGGTCAAACTTGAGGAAGTTTGAATTGTTTTTTGTACGACAGGAATCAATCACTTATGAATTCAATAAAGTTAGTTTAATAAAAAAAAAACTAATTAATTTTATTAGACTTTTGTTAATATGTGTGAATTTTTTTAATACAAAAAATTCCTAGTTAAAGCACGTTTGTTTTAGTTCGGTACTTTGGTAGAGCTGACCTGATTAGCACAGACCTGAATCATCAAATACAAACATTTCTAATCAATCTATTTACTTTGAAAATTTTAATCGAGTTTTCAGGTTTGATTGATGGCGAATCTCTATTTTTAGTATTTTACAAAGCTGCTTATTAATCTAGTTTAAAAAAGCTTAAAATTCATTATTTTTTTAATGTTTTTTCTTTTAGACTTATTAGACAAAATTTTAAACATATTTAAATTTTTTTTTCAATTTAATTAGAACAAAATAGCTTAGATTGAAGCGTAAATTGTTATGCAATAAATCAATTACTGATTTTAATTGTTTAAAAGCTTTTTTGAAAAAAATATCATTTTCAATTAAATAAAAAAGAAAACATGATAAGACACAAGCATTAAACATTTTTTAAAAAATCATTCATAAATTTTTATTATTTATTATCGATTTAAAAAGTTTTGATTTTTTTATCTAAAATATTAATTTTTTTTTAGATTTTGTCACAGATTGCCTTGTAGTCAACGTGAGTTTTGAATAATGGATTCATTGAATTAAAAGAATTTTCTGATTATAGATCAAGTTGGTAAATATTAATGTAATTTTTTTTCTATCAAGTCTTGGTAGAGACTGACAGGACTATTTTGGTGCCGTTTTTTTTCAGAGCCCAGCAAAAGTTTCTGTTGAAAGTCTTCTAAATCTTTTCAATATTTTTTTAGTTAAAATCCCACTTTTGAGATACTCTATTGATTAAAAATAAATTAATTTGTGATTTTTGCTTAGAATATTAATAATTCCCGTTGATTGCTTTAATGATTTCAACATTTCCCCTTCAAATTTTTCTATTCATTATTTTGTTTATAAATACTTGATTAAGATCTATAGAATTCTTTTTGATGATTTTTTAGACAAATTAGGCTCTAAATTTCAGTTTATCAATTTAAATAAATATCAATTAGAGAAAATATTGAATTAAAAGTTTTTTGTTTATGTTTAATATCAAGTGGTTAAGGATCGAATTTAGATTTTTTTACATTTTGAGTCATTTTTCTGTAAATTTAAAAATTTTTTTTATACCATTTTGATTTCAATCCCAACAGGTATTATCCAAGAGAAAATTTTTTTAATTTTTTATGGTAACCTACATCTTAAACATTATTCATACATATTTTTTTAATTTTTACAAACTTATCTTAACTTGTATTTTTAAAATGTAAAAAATTAATGTTTTTGAAATTATGATTAATGATTTGGCCATTATAGCTATTTCTAAAATTCTAGTATCTTTTTTCACTTTATTTCAAAAGAGAAGTTTGAGTTTTGTTAATTTTTCAAACTTATCTAGTAACTATTAATTGATGTTTATCTTCTAGAATTTTACTATTTTTGACTTTTTTAAAATTATTTGGAAGTATGTTATTTTAAAAATTTAGTTACACATTTGATTCTAATAAAATATTAAATAAACGGTCTAATTAATATTTTTTTAGATAAAATAAGAAACTACTAAATTAGGTGGAATCAATTTTAAATTACATAAAGATAGTAAAATATTAAATACATCAAGCAAACGATTAATAATTCATAAAAAATTATTTTATTGTTAAATGTATTATTTTTAGAATCTCATTTTTCCACACAAATTTAAATATGTCATCATCATTCAAGAATAAATGTTCATCCCAATGAAATATTTTTGGTGAACGCTCAATTCATAGAGTTATTTTCATAGAATTGTCAATAAATTGAAAAATATTTTAAATTTTTCTTAAATCTACAAAAAACGAAAATTTAAATTGAGAAAATTATTTCAAGAGTTTATAATACGATAATATATTTAAAATTTGTTCTAAAAAACAATTTTAAATTCATTTAATCTTTAAATTTTTCTATTAAAGTTTGTAGCATAATTTTTTTGAAAAAATATATAATAATATATTTTTATGCAATATTTTTCTACCAAAATTTTTTTTACGAGTTGTGTTTAATTTTGTTTATTTTCTATGAATCGTATATCAGCAGAATTTTAAGATTTATTTCTTTTTTTAATACTTAAAATCCTAAATTTAAAAAAAAAATATCAAGAATGCCTGACAGGTTTTTAGACTTAGTAAAATTTAAAAATCTCTATGTCCAAAAGAGTCATAGTAAGTAATGTAGAATGGACTTAAGAATTATCTAGTTTAAATAAATAAAAATTTTCCTACAATTATTTCTTTTTAAATGACATAAATGGAATTCAAAAATAGATTTAGTATCTCGAAAATTTAGAGCCTTAGACTTAGTAGATATTGTGAAATTCAAATACAAATTGAAAATTCTTAATTTTTTTGATGAATTAAAATTAGAGTTAATTAAGTATACTTTATAAAATATTGCATCAAAATGCAACATACTTTTTTGCACCTTTTTACTAAAAAAAATTTTTCTCATGCTTTAATAAGACAAAAAATAACATTTATAAGATTTTAATTGATTATTGGTTTTATTTACTAAAAAAAAAGAAAATAATGATTTTATTTTGGGTAAAAAAAGGTGTAGTATTTTTTTGGGTATACTTTATTAACTTTAATTTTAAATTCATCAAAAAAGGACGAATTTTTGTTCAATTTGTATTTCACAATACAAAGTGTTTTTTTGAAAATTTGATTTTTTAGAATTTTAATTTTTTCCAAGGGTATTTTTAGATGAGTTTATTTTTTATTTTGTTATTTTTTTTCCAAAAAAAATTAGTTTTTTTTCATTACAAAAAAATTGTGTTAAGAAAATATTTGTGTTGTAGGAATCTTTTAAGTTTCTCTTAAAGATGTTTATTTTTTTTTTCATATAATATTTTACAATCAGATGACTTTCAAAACTCGATTTACATTTTTATTTTTTTTGTCTCATAACAATTTCTTTTATTTTAATGAACTCATTATAGTGGAAGAATAAGGAAAACCAAGGATAATTCAATACAGCCTGGGAGAGATCCCAAATTATTTATCAACTTGTTTTTATTGCCAACTTTAGGTCAATGTCATAATTTTTTTTTGAATTTTGAAATTGAATTTATTGTATTTTAATAAATTAAGATTTTTTTTTACCCATACTTGCAAAAAAAATTTTGGTTATTTTTTATCTTAAAAATGATTGAGTTGTATTAGAGTCTTATTAAAGTTGTATCAAAGTGGCCACATGCTTTTTTTGCCGTTCCAAGCAGTTATTATGGGCAACTTGAAGTTCATGATCATGATCAAATGATCAAAATTTAATAGATTAAACTCTTAATAAAAATGATTAAATTAGCTTTTTTCAATATTTTTTTAAATTAAACATAAGAAGTTAGTCATTTTAATTGAAAAAGAAAAAAATCATTTTTTTCTAATCGATCTTTAATTGATTTTTCTAAAATCTTTATTTAAAAAGTTTGAAGACACATTTAAATCTAAATTAAAGTATCCAAATTATGGCTCCAAATGATATTTTAATACTAATTTAAAATATATTACAGCGAAACAAAGTTAAATTTTGTGTAGCAAAATTTCAAAATATTGATTAAGATTTTAATTTACTTTTGATAAAAATTCATATAATTTTCAAACTAATTTTAGATTAAATAAATCATATTTAATAAAGTTTAGTCATTTATTATTAAAAATTTGAAAAAAAAAATTTTAATTGAATCAAAAACCAAAAATTTTTATTTGAAATTACATTTGATCATGGACTTCAATTTGCCGTTATTGTGATTGTCACATCATATTTTTGCCGTTCCAAGCAGTTATTGTGATGGTCACATCATTTTTTTGCCGTTCCAAGCAGTTATTATGATGGTCACATCATTTTTTTGCCGTTCCAAGCAGTTATTGTGATGGTCACATGCTTTTTTACAGTTCCAAGCAGTTATTGTGATGGTCACATGCTTTTTTACAGTTCCAAGCAGTTATTGTTATGGTCACATGCTTTTTTTGCCGTTCCAAGCAGTTATTGTTATGGTCACATGCTTTTTTTGCCGTTCCAAGCAGTTATTATGATAGTCACATCATTTTTTTGCCGTTCCAAGCAGTTATTATGATGGTCACATCATTTTTTTGCCAACAGGAAGAAAATTTAGAATAGACTTTACTAAAGACTTTTAAATAACTCAATATTTTATTAGATAATAAATCACCAAAATTTTTTTCGCAAGTATTTGTAGAAAAAAAATTAAAATTTCTTAAAAAATAATAAATTATTCAAGACATCGGACTAATGATTAATAATTCTAAAAAAATTAAAATTTTATTCGAAAGTTTGACAGGACAAAAAATTTAAATTAGCAATTAAAAAAAAATGAAGTCAAGCTTGACCCCTGTGATGATTAGATAATTAAAATGTATCGCAATAGGAGACTAATGTCAATATGTGTCCGCCCGCAGTCAGCTTAAAAGAGAATTCAAAAGTCTACAATCAAAAGGACATAATTGAAAAAATGCGAATTGAGTAATATGGCATTAAGTAGGCTGTAAGCCGATTACATAAGTACTCGTGACAAGTTTAAAAAACATGCTTAAATGCTTAAAACAAACATCCCATGGCGATATCCAAACTAGTTTAAATGGCAACAAAAATCGCTAATTTATTCATTTAAAGTGAAGAGTCTTGTTGTCAACAGGCCAGACTTCAATTTTTTCTCATCAACATGAGAATGTCCATGATTGTAAAGTCTCAATTAGAGTAATTAATAATTCATGAGTCTTAGAACGGACACGGGCCAGCACAACAAAAAATGGCTGTCCAAAGCGCCTATCTCTTTGTTCAAAACTGTACACAAAACTAATTCAAAACAAGATTGAGTTTCAAGCTCTAGCTGCATCGTATCGATACAATGCTTGATATTCGAAACTAATTGTAAATTATCGATCGATTTAAGTCTATAAACTAATAGTCGCACTGGATTGTAAACATGGCAGAATGTGTTTGTACAGTTCGACAAAGGATCAACGCTGAGTCTCACGCGGATAAGCCGGCTTTAGAAAAGCAACGTCATGCAATGGAATTTTTACACAATATCCGACCACTATCCAATTTCTCTAACGGACATCAGCAAGGTATGTGTGTGTGTGTGATCAAGATACAAATCTGTTTGTGCGAGCTCTTATTTAATCTTGATGATTATTATTTATTTTATTCGGCGCTTCTTTAGCCTAAAACAGAAATTTTCTAATAAATAGCGGTCATTCATTGCGTTCAATTATTAAAAGTCTGCTAAACTTTGAGTCTGTGAATCGGCTTAGGTTGACCGGAGCTATCTTTTTAGTTTGAGGATATAGTCTTAATTAGACAAATTGGCTTTGTAAAGCGTTCTCATTTATTGGTTTAATTGAGGTCTAGTTTTTTTCTTTGGAAAATAAAATATTTCTAAATCGACCTCGATCTTAGATGATTGAGTTCAAATTTTTTTTTCTCTCTCTCAAGTCAATTTATGCTAAGAATTTAGAAGATTTTTTTTTTTTACTATTCACTTTGGGAAAATCGTTTGACGTATAGATAAATTCCAAAACAGTGCGGACTTTTTTCTTTATTTTTTTTCAAAAGATTATAGTCAAGATTGTCAGAAAATAAATGTCATTTCTGACAATTTTAACAAAGAGATAGGACATCTTGAATTTGGTCTTTTATTTTTTTATTTTTATTAGAATAATAGTTAGGGGAGGACCCCGGGCAGTTTGGAATGGTAATTAACCTCCCTTTCAGCCCCGTGTTAGTAGTTTTGATAATTGAGAAAAAAGTGAACAAAATTTTGAAAATGATACAAGACAAAAAGTTTTTTTTTTTTTGATCACTTGAGAGACACAAATT
>QEOQ01000353.1:331750-344632 GCA_010279815.1 Brachionus plicatilis | reverse complement strand
TTAAAATAAAGTTAAATAAAATAGAATAAAAATAAAAAGTAAGAAAGAAAAAAAAAGTTAAAAAATATAACTTAAAAAGTAGATAAATATTAAAATTAAATAAATTTTGATAGAGAATTTTTTATGGTTCATTACTTTTATAGATCTCATTTATTTTAGCGGTAAAGCTTGAATCAGTATTCAAGGATTATTTCAAATTAGAGTTTTATTTCAAATTTTTTTCGATTAATTTTATTTAGATATAAAATGTCAATTAATTCAATTAAATATTTATTGGCTAATAATATGTTATTTTTTTTGAGCGAAAAATATTAAGGGAGAAAAAATTAAGAAGGGAAAATATTACAGAGGGAAAATACTAAGAGGGAAAAATGATAAAAGGGAAATATTTAAAGGGGAAAAAAATAAAGAGGGAAAAAGTTTAAGAGGGAAAAACGCTAATGAATCAAGTTGATGATCAATTCAAAATATCATTTCAATTCACTTAAAACTTCAAGCAGCAATAAATAGTTTTACCAGTTTTTGTGACCCAACAATAAACAAAAATAAAACCACTTAAACAATTTTTATTACAGCCGGTTACAGGAAAAATTATGAGAAAAATTACGGACTAGCGATCAAAATTAATGAACAAAATATCCCAATAGACCCGTTCCCAATTTTTTAACCCTAAATTAATTTTCATACCCCACCTAAAGCACATAGAAAAAAGAATAGCCATTAAATTTAAATTTCAAAAACAGCACAGGGTTAAGGCTCTTAATTTTCAAATCTGTGATCCGATCAATTTTCGATTACAGCTTTGTGATTAACCGAGTCGGGTCGCCGAGTTTCAAATCAAGATTGCAAAAAATACAGAACAAAATACTTAGACACATAAAGTTCTTTCCACTCAAGACATCAATTTTACACATACACCAAAGCCCTAAAATTGACCAAGTTAAAGAACGAATGAATAAACTTTTTATCAATTACTGTAAAAAACAAAACACTCCAAATTTTTTGATTAGAGAATTAACTAGATAATTTTTATTTATTTATTTCTTTTTTTCTTTTTATTTTATTCGTCTTTAAAGAATCTTTAATTTACTTTTGATAAAAATTCTTATAATTTTAAAGCTAATTTTAGATTAAATAAATCATGTTTAATAATGTTTAGTCATTTATTATTAAAAATTTGAAAAAAAAAATTTTAATTGAATCAAAAACCAAAAATTTTTATTTGAAATTACATTTGATCATTTACTTCAATTTATCGTTATTATGAGGGTCACGTGCAAAAAAGCATGTGACCTTCAAGTCATCGAAGAATTTTAATTCATTTACTAACTGGATCAGTCCTTAATTTGTCGTTAATTAAAAAAATATATTGAGCTTTTATGATTTTAGTTGTAATTAATTAGATTTAAGGTCTAAATTTATTAGATGTGTTATTTATATTTATTAAAAATATAGTTTGGGAGGAAACCCAGGCAGTTTGGAATGGAGCTTAGTCCTTCCTTTCAGCCCAATGAGAAGAGATAGATTTGTTAAGGGACGTGTGACATAATATCGAAAAAAAAAAATCTCGAAAGGTGAAAATCTCGAAAAGTGAAAATTGCGAATGTCATAAAAATTAAAAAACATCGAAAAAAAAATCTCGAAAGTCAGAAATCTCGAGAAGTTAAATCTCGAAAATAATAAGAACCAACAACAACGTTGAGTCCTGGCACTCTCGCATAAAACCAGATGCTAGGAATAGTTTGACAATCAACAAGGTTGTTGAACTTTTTAGATTGGAGCAAAGTAACATTGAGGCTGATCTAATTCAAGTTCTAAGTGGTGAAACTATATCTAGTCAATCAAGAATTCAAAAAAAAAAAGGATAGATGTATCAAACAACTAGTGACTAATTATCAAAAAAGATTGGATTGATTTATTCATTGATGGGATGTGTGAAGCATTAAAAATTAATTGATAAGACTTTTTTTTCGAGATTTTTTTATTCGAGATTAACGACTAATTAACTTTTCGAGATTATGTCCGTTCCCCTTGTTAAGTTATAAAAAAAAAAACTAGATTTGAGTCACATGATTCATACAGTTCTGTAAGTTAAGTTATGTGAAAATAAAATATAAAGCATAATACAATGTTGTTGTTTTTTTTTTGTTTTCTTAGTTTCTTGGATAATTTAAAAAGAAAAGTTTGTTAGATGTGTTATGTTTTCATTAATTTTAATGATTTTATTAATAATATATTCGAAAAAATATAAAAAGATAAAAATATATATTTTATATAAATTTGTGGTAATTTTTAATAAATTTATTGTGTTCTATACTGACAGCCAAATACAGATCACTATTTTTTGTCTTTAACAACAAATGAGGCAAATTATTAAATGCACTGTTACGACTATTGAACTTCTTCATTTAAATTAAATTAAAATAAAAAACTGGCTAGAAGGTTAAAAAAAAACTAAATTAAAAATTGTATTAAATAATTTTCACCGATTAAAAAGTTAATCGAAAAATAATATTGTTTTAAGTCAAAGAGAAATTGTGTATAATTTAATAAAATGTTGTATAGACACAAAATATGTCTTAAAATGTCTAAAATTCAATTCAATCAAAAAACAATTTTTTTAATTTTTTTACCTTTATTTTTCCATTTACTTCCTACCGCAAAATATTTTTTTCATTCAATATTTGATTTAATTAACAATTTTCTGTTACTTAAACCCACTTTGTTTATTCATGTACAATTAAAATACAAAACAAACACTTTGTTTAAATGTTATGCGATATTAAAGTCGGTGTTTATAACTATCCGTGTTATATCCATTAGATTAAATGTAATAATAAACAATTAGTCTATTTTGAATGCATTTGGATCAGGAAATTTAGCGGCCAGCTTTGTTCATACACACACACATTGTAAAAGATCAATAAAGTCTATCATTTAAATGATGAGTCATCTGATTCAGAAATAACATGTGATCGCATCAATGATTTTTTTCACATTAAATGCAAACCCCTAATTTTAAAGTAATTCAAGCTCTGCTAGCCTTTAATTAATAGATAAAATAGATAAGATAAGCAATTGGATTTTAATCAACAAAATGTAACACATGAATTTGACTATCTATAAATCGAACAAAAATATGACCGGTGTGTTTGCTGATACTAACACAAAGCCGGATTTAGGAGATAAACACTCAAATATTTGTCTATTTATTGCACAATTGTTACAGCATTTCAGCAAACGCACAAACATCAACTAATCCACGACAAATATTTGTTAATGAATAAAAATATTTTTCTCCCATGGGCAGTACGAGGGCACATTTAAACACAGTGTCAACTCAATCTTGATAATTGTACAGTTGTGAAATCAGATAAACTTAAATCAAAAATCACGATCTGACACTTGGTTTTTTTTTTATTGTAAAAATTTATTTTTATTTAAAAAAGGGTCTTTTCATTTGTTTGGAAATTTGAGGAAAGTTGTTCGAGTTTTGAAGAAATGTTAAGCGTTGGCATTTAGCATGCAGATGCATTAGATAGATGGGCATAAATCATTTATTGTTTATTGATACATTAATTTAAAACAAATAGCCACGGGTTGTTTGAGAATACTATTCAAATATTTGATTGATAAATGGATACTCTGTATATTTGTTGTTGTTGTTGTTCTAGATTTACATATTCGAATACCTAAGCATGCTTCATTTAATTCCAACTGACTCTAGATATGCCAAGTGGTGAAACTGTCATTCCTATGGCCTTTTGAATCAATTAATTTAGATCGAGTTTAGGGCTTTTAGATCGTTTGTCTTAGTCAAGCGTGTATTTTATGTTAATTGTAATTATTTGATTAGATTTTAGATTAAGATTTGCTCATTACTTAAATTTATTTTTTTTTAGATTTAATTAATGTGAAGTGCTATTAACTGGTTTGCCCTTTTTACTTATTTGTTTAGCGGTATTCCGAAAAATACCGAAATAAAAAAATAGTTAAAACAACTTTTTATTCAAAATTATGAAAAAAAAAACGGATTTAAAATTTTTTAATTTTTTTATTGCAGTATTCCGAAAAATACCGAAAAAGAAAAAAGTAGGCAAAAACAATTTTCTTATTCAAGATTATGAAAAAAAACGTTTTTAAAATTTTTAAAATTTTTTTGCAGTTTTCAGAAAAATAATAGAAAAACAAGAAAATAAAAAAATCTTTATTTGTTCAATTACCAGAAATTAAATTTAGTAATTTTATTTAGTAGAGACGCCATAATTGATAATGGTCAAACATATTTTTTTCTGCAGGATTCTGATAAATACCGATTTAAAAAATCATAAAATTTTGTCTTGTTTTGTGGTATTTCGAAAAAATACTGAGCAAAAACACTAAAGGTAAATTTTTTTCCAGATATCAATAAATGTATTTCTCTCTCGAGATTTCCGCTTTTAATAAATTAAAAATATATTCGAATGTTTTTCAAAATGGAGACTGTGTAACAATTCAAAAGTTTATTTCATTATTTAGATGATAATCTTTTTTTTATGTTAGAAAATATATTTGTAAACGGGTATTTTGGTTTTGAAAAAAAAGAATAAATAAATTTTTTTTTCAAAGGTTCCATACTGTGAATCAAATTAGCGAAAATGGATTTTGTTTTTTTAAGAGTGGACTGTTAAGTAAGATAATATCTTACCTTAAAAGACAAATGTTACAAAAAGTGTTAATTTAGATCACATTCCAGGTAATAAGAACAAAAATAAACAACAGCTGGCTTCTTAAACATGTTACATTATTTAAACCACATGTTTACCGCATTAACATCCATCGCAATATTTAATCACCCTTCAACAGAAAAAATAATATTATTCAAAGACTTTTTCAAGGGCATTTAAGTGGAAATAATTATAAAATTAAGAATTAAGAAATATTTTTCTAAATTTATAATTATAAATTTAGAAAAATTAAGTACACTATTGACTTTACTTCATTTGTCAAATTTTGTTTAGTCACGTGATTATGGTATTTTTACTAGTTCAAGCTTTTACATTTAATTTCTGAAAAATTAAAATGATGAAGAATTAATGAATTTTATTTATTTTTCTAGTTAATGTAATAATTACTCTCTTTGTTTTTTCAACTTTTTCTAATTCGAATAGATTTTTGTAATCAGAAAAAAATAAATTAATTTATTAATTTGAAGACCAAAACTAAATTAGAAAAATATTTATCTTAATTTTATTGTTTAATGATATTGTATGGTATTTTGACAAAAACGGTTCACGAGTGTTCTTAAAAGAGCTAGAAATATAAGATTTTTTTTTAAAGTTAATTTTTTAATTAAAGATAAAAACATTTGTCAAAATTTCCTATTAATATTACATAAAGTAATAAATCCAGTCTCTTATTTGTGTAAGAATTGAATTTATATATTTATAAGAATAAATTACAATTCAAATAACAAAATTTATAGACCTGAACAAAAATATTTTTTTATTTATTTTCAAACAGCATCACTCAGGTCAAAAATTAAATTAAAAATATAAAAAAGATTAATTTTTCTACGATATTTTCGAGCATATTGGGCTAATACTCTTATTTCTGAAAGATGTAAAAATTTATTTTTTTGTTTTAATTGATAGGAATTATTGTTATTGAGTTTATGATCAATTACTTTTTAAAATATTTTTTGAAAAATTTAAAAAAATGATAAATCGAAATATAATAAAATTAGCTTTTAGCTTTTTTCTAACCTCAGTCTTAGTCTATGCATCTTTTAGCTTCATTCTTTATTTTTTTATTTAATTGAGTTTATATTTAAGTAAGGAAAATTATTATTTCAAAAATTATTAATTATTACAAAAAATGGTCCGAGTCTAATAGTAATTATTAATTTTGTTTAAAATTTTAATTTTTAATTTAATTGAAAATTAAAAAAACATCTTTTTCTAAATTATTAATATTTTTTTATTTAATCACTATTAATATAAAGAGCAAAACAGTACAAAAAATTCACTCTACAGTAAGAATAATAAATAGATTAAAAACACAATTTTTTTCATTTATTTAAAATCCAAATCTCTTTAAAGAAAAATTCAAAAATTATTCTCTAAATAATTAATCATTTTTTATTGATTAGGAGCAAATTTGAAAGCAAAAAAAAATAATTTTTTTTTTTAAATTTAGAATGAATTATTAATTTAAATCAAAACATTTTTGTATTTAAAACGATTCAGAAATTAAAAGTAATTATTAACCATTTTTTAATGATTAGGAGCAAATTTGAAAACAATAAATAATTTTTAGATCTTCAATGAATATTTTGAGTTATTCTTTTATCAGATTTTAATTTTAATAAATTTTTTTTTTCTCATTAGATTTTGGAGCAAATTGAATGAAAGAAAAATAAATAAAAAATTTTTTTTTTCATTCAAACAAAATTAAAATTTTATTAAAAAAAATTTTTTTTCAAAACTTTAGATTTAACTCTGCGTCTACAATGTGTTCAAACAGTCATGTCCAAATTTTTCATTAACTGCTCATTAACCCGATCTTTATTTATTTTAGAGAAAATTTAAAAAAAATTAAAAAAAAATTTTTTTTTCAATTCAAACAGAATTAAAATTTTATTAAAAAAAAAAATACTTTCCAATTCAAACAAAATTAAAATTTTATTAAAAAAAAAATTTTTTTTCAAAACTTTAGATTAAACTATGCGTCTACAATGTATACAATCACTCATGCCCAAATTTTTGCTTCTCATTAACGTGATCATCGCGACACATTGCCTAAACGCCACCACAAAAACATCACTGCACATCAAGCGACCACTGAGCAGCAATTACTCGCGGCGCATCGGCGAACGAGTCCGCTTGGACTGCGAGTTCTCAGTGGACGGGCCGCTCACCCCACTCCAACTCAGCGACATCAGCCTCTACTGGATCAAAAACTACCAAGAAATCATCCAGCCGAAGCGCGGCGAGACCACCATCATCCGGCGCAACCTGTCCACCATGCTGATCATGAAAAACCTGGAGACCTTCGACTCGGGCTCCTACATGTGCATGGCCGAGCTCTCTCTTACCGACAAACTGCTCAACGCCAGCTCCGAGACCACCCTGTACGTGAGCCGCGCGTTCCAGCAGACCGGGCCCAAGCACGAGTCGCTCAGCGACTACCTGCTCTCCGACATGGACAGCCTGGACGACGACTACAGCCTCAGCGACGAGTTTCCCTCGCTCAACCCCACTCTGATCGAAAACTTCGACGACAAGGGCTTCTGCGAGCCCTACCGCGGCTCCATCTGCTCCGGCATCATCACCTCAAACTACTCCGTCTACTCCACCTCCCAGCAGCAACAAGACTTGATCGAGGACCGCCTCAAATCCATTGTGCCCCTGCTCCTCAAAAACAATCTGTCCAAACGCTGCTCAACTTTTGCGCTGCCCTCTCTCTGCCTCTTCGCCTTTCCACTCTGCGATCGTCACACCAACCAGCCGAAGCAAATTTGCCGCTTCGACTGCAAACAGCTGCAGCAGGACATATGCAAAAATGAGTACTTGAATGTGAAGTCGCTGTTCGGCTCCAAGCTGGGCGACTCTCTGCAGTCGAGTTTGATGCTCGATTGCGGCCAATTGCCGCCGTCCAGCGACTCGCCAGCCCACTGCTTGCCAATTGTGTCCATGACTTTGGAAAAGCTGGAAGTGGTGGCCATGGCTGATGTGAATGATGACAAGTGCATGGTGGCCAATGGCCTGGAGTATAGAGGGCGACAAGCGGTGACCAGAAATGGCTATGGGTGTCAGCGGTGGGACGATCAGTATCCGCACATGCACCAGTTTAAGAATGTCAGACAACTTAGTGGTCACAACTATTGTCGTAACCCTGACAACGACATTGAGCCGTGGTGCTTCACGACCAATGGACGGGTGCGCAAGGACTACTGTCACATTGACAAGTGTGGTGGGTCGGCAGTGAGTGGCAGAGATACCAAGCTGGCCAATTTGTTGTACATTGTGGTGCCGTGCATTTGCATTCCGTTTTTTTTCTTTTTTTTGTTTGTGGTGTTTTGTTTGTGCAAGAAGGGAGATAAGAGTGGGGACGAGTCGATGGATGAGAAGCGGATGGCGGCGAATAGGCTGCGCATGAGCAACATGAGTCTGGGAAAAAAGAACAATTTTCAGAAGAGTTGTCGGCTGACCGAGTCGTCCAAGTCGTCGGTGGTGAGCTCGAGTGGTGATGCGTACAGGCCGTACGACAATCAGCACAGTGGACAGTTTGCTCAGCCCATGCCGCCTTTGCCGCTCGTTCAGCATTTGCCTCAAGTGAACGAGTGCAACATGCAAATGAAACACTTTCATGCGAACCAATTTCGACTGGTGCAAGAGCTTGGCAAAGGTATTAATTATTGAATTTTATTTTTTAGTTTTTATTACGAAGCTTTTTTTTTTTTATCTTCCAATTGTTAAATATTTTTTTTTTGGTTCTTCTGGTCAATTTTTTTTTAAATAAATAATGTTTTATCTAAGGAAGTTTGTTTATAAGCATCATGGTTTATATTCAGTTGTAAATTGGTCGTTTGTTTTTAGTAAATATTAATCAATAATAAGAGGAGGTTAAAAGTCCTAAAATTAAGGGATCAGCTTGATTTTTAATCAAATTATTTTCCGTTTGAACAATAACTTGGCAAACTTTTCAATTATTCAATTTTATTTTTATTCTTTTTTATCTTCCAATTGTTAAATATTTTATTTTCTCTGGTGAATTTTTTTAAATAAAAAATGTTTTTTCTAAGGATGTTTGTTTTATAAGCATGGTTAATATTGAGTACTAAATAGATCATTTATTTTTATTGAACACTAATTTATAATAGTTCGAGATCTTTTGGATTTAGTGGTCAGATTTATTCTCAATCAAATTAATTTAAAAAATTTTAAAGAACTTGGCAAAGGTATTAATTATTAGACTAATAAGAAGAGAAAGCTGGGCTTGAGATATTTTGGATTTGATGGTAAAATAATTTAAATGCTATGAAAAAGAAGGAAATATTTCAGTAAAAATTCCAAAAATTTTCAGTACAAAAAATATTAATCCTTCAAAAGTGTTTTTTGTCTATTTTGGAACGAAAGAGAGGTTAAATTTTAGCCTTACATTTACTTTATTACATCGAAAGTAAACTTTTTTGCCATCACTAGTGTAATCAGTATAATAATAATTCCAGGAATTTTGAGAGTCTATAATTTTAAATGCCTCTTCTTGGTTAATAAACAATATTTAATATACAAAATTTTATTTTATTTTTAAAAATGACAAAAAGTAAAAATCAAATTATTTAAATATAAAATTATATACAATTAGATTTAAATATTTGAGAAAAAATAAAAGCAAAAAATATTTTTTATTTTCTTGGCCAAAATAAAGTTTAGAAAACTATTCTCTTTAAATAGAACCACTACAGCCGACCTGCATCTTGGTAAAAATTTTAACCAGCATGAAAATAAAGGCTTTCACTGAATTTTTAAGTTAAATAGAAAAATTAAAAATTTGTCTTAATTAAAAAAAAATAACAGACTGATCAATTGATCTTTATAATGTCTAAAAACTTTTTCAAAATCTTACATAGGTATTTAGTAATTTAGGAGGAGATTTTTTTCTTTAAAGTTTTTGAATATCAGTCTAGAGATATGAATAATTTTTAAGCTTTTTTCTTTCAAAATTCTTGATTGAGAATTACTTTGTGTGTGATCGGAAATTTTTTTTAATAAAAAATCAAAAAAATTACGAATTTTCAAATAAATTTTCTTTAAATAAAGTCTAAAACAGATAATAATGAAACATTTCAATTTTTTAATAATTTAAAGTTTTTTAATTTTATTTGAGTCCTTCATAATAAAAAATTAAATTAAATAAAATAAGTTGAATTAATATAAAAATATTTGTCAATGTAATATTAAAAATTTTAAAAGTAAAAAAATATTACGCGGTCGACCAACGCTAGCAACTTGATCAAGTGCTATTGCCCAGGCTTCTTTTGGAAATTCTGTAAATAAACTTTCTCGATATGCTCATTAATGTTTAAACCACGATGGACAAGAACTAAGACAATTTATTTAATCGACAATAATTAAAATTAATTCATTAGTTACAAATATTTAATATAATTGACAAAAAAACGAGAAATTTAGATTGTACACCACAAATTTTTAACTAAATACCCCCACTTATTAAATTTTTGCCCACATTTTATTAAGAAAACCAAAAAAAAAAGATACACAAAAATTAAAAAAAAGCCTATTTTTTACTAGATGACCACAAATTAATTCATTTTTATTTTTTATTAAAAATATAATTTTGGGTTATCCCTGGGTTTGTCCGAATGGCTTTTGCCTTCGTTTAAACCATATTGCTATCGAAAAAATGATAAAAAAATGTTCGAGTTCATTTGTTTAAATTTAAAATTTAGTTACAGAAAAGAGAATAAAATTGTTTTTTTTTTATACAAATTAATTTAAATGACAATAAAAAAAAACAATTTTATTCTCTTTTCTGTAACTAAATTTTAAATTTTAACAAATGAACTCGAACATTTTTTATCATAAAAAAACCATATTTTTTTAATTTCGACCCTGTTTTTTTATTTTATTCCACATTTATTCCGACAATCCCAGTAACTTCTTTTTTTCAGATACTTTTTGGGAAATTAGTTGTAATTATTTAATAAAAATTGTCAAATTTTATTTATTAGTGTCAAGTATTTAAAAAAGGTGGAATTCTTTTTAATTTAGGGTTAATTAATTTTTTTTATGCATAATTTAAATAATTAAATAAAAAATTGGGGTATCGATTTCACTGGTCTCAAAAAAACTAATTGGCATTGCTCTTAATTAATTGACGAAATTTATCTTCCTGCCATTAAATAAATAATTAAGAAAAAAAAAAGTGAATATTTTTATTAAATGGAAAATTTTTGACCATAACTACCAATTGCTGTTAAATATTAAAAAAAGTTTTTATCTTCTGTCAATTAAATAAATAATTAAGAAATAAAAACAAAAAAAGTGAATATTTTTATTAAAAGAAAAATTTTTTAATTTTAAATATAAAAAAAATTTTATAAATAGGAAAAAGATTTGATATTTATCATTAGTGAATTATTTTAGGTCTTAAAGACCGATGCTAGAAAAGAGAATCATTCCTTTAAAAACATTATTTTACAAAACTAATTTTTCTAATTAATAATTAAGATTTATAATAGTTTATTAAAAAAAAGTTTTTTTAATTTTAAATATAAAAAAAATTAGCAATTGCTGTTAATTATTAAAAAAAAAAAATTTCTCGCGTTAATTAAGTAATTAATTAAGAAAAAAAAAGTTAATATTTTTATTAAAAGGAAAATTTGGCCCTGTTTACATCGGCGACTTGATGGCATCATTTAGCCCAACAAGCGTGGTCCGGTGCGTGATCAAAACACTGCAAATGAAAAAGAGCGGGTCCAAACGTGACGAAATGCTCAAACAGGCCACATCGACACCAAACGTGCACCAGCACCAGTCAAAGGACGCCGAGGACCACTTCATGGAACAAGAGTTCTACAACGAAATAAGCCTGTACTCAAGTCTAAGGAACCGCTTCATTGCCAACCTCATCGGCGTCCACACAAGGGACGACAACTGCGACGAACTCACAGACTCGGCCACCATGCTTACCGACCACTTCAGCCTGGTTCCCCAGTGCATGCTCTTCGAGCACCTGAACCACGGCGATCTGCACGAATGGCTACTCCAGCGGAGCCAGACGGGACCGGGCCAGCTCAACCCGATGGGCAGCCAGTCAAATTTGTCGGCGGTGAGCAGCAGCATTGGCGGCGCCAGCACCAACTTTATGAACATACAGCAGCAGCAGAGAAACGTGGCCGACTTTTTGTACATCGGGCAGCAGATCGCCTCCGGCATGGAGTACCTGTCATCGCAGAACTTTGTCCACAAGGACTTGGCCACGCGCAACATCCTAATGAGCGACAATTTGACCGTCAAAATCAGCATCGACCTGATCGCCCAGTACAAGGAAGCGTACACCAAGGACTACTACAAATTTCAGACCAAGACCATGCCGGTCAGATGGATGGCCCCAGAAGCGCTCCTCTACGCCAGGTACTCCCAGTACTCGGACGTCTGGTCCTATGGCGTCACTCTTTGGGAAATATTCAGCTATGCATGTCAGCCCTACTCCGGGTGCACCAACCCCGAGGCCATTGAGATGATCCGCGACAGACAACTGCTGCAAATGCCAGATGAGTGTCCCCAAAGGGCCTATGCGCTCATGCTCGAGTGCTGGCACGAGATTCCCACCCAGAGGCCCTCTTTTGCCGAAATCCTAAACAGACTCAGAAATTGGGAAAACTACTACTTGTTCAACAATCACCAGGGAAGCTACCACCAGCCCAGTGTGCCATCTCAAATGCCATCTCAAGTGCCATTTCAAATGACCGCTTCTTACTCGACCAACTCGCACAACAGCAAGAGCTCGTCTCTCCTTGGCAACACCGTGTCCACTGGTTTGACGGCTTCGCCACCTGCCGGGCCACCGCCAATGCTCGCCCAGTACCAAAATGGCCTCACCACCACCACTCTGCTGCAGCAGAATTCCTATTTTTCGCCTAGCAAAAATTCGACCAATATTTTTGCTAGTAAATTTGGCTCGGGCGGCAAAGTATCCCCGCCGTCCTCCACTCTGAATGCCAATGCTCTTTCTCAGCACAGGTTTTACCGCGACGATCCGGCCAATTCTCTCCGGGCCAGTCAAAGAAATTTTCACTCGAACACAAATAATTTTGTGGCCAACATTCCCAATCAAAATTATGATTTGTAGAGGAGAAAAAAAGTTTTTTTTTTT
>QEOQ01000353.1:297471-316767 GCA_010279815.1 Brachionus plicatilis | reverse complement strand
AAAAATTTCAATTTGTTAAATATTAAATAACGAAGAAAAAAAATTTTATTTCTAAAAAAAAAAATTTATTCTTTAACTTACGGACATCTTTATTGGCTTCGTCATCCTCTTTGAGTTCATGTTCAGTTTCATCTTTTTTAAGTGGAGACTCAACTTTTGTCTTTTTTGTCTCTTTTTTTTCAGGTGGCGTAGACGCTTTTCTTTTTGGCTGTCTACCACGACCCCTCTTGGGGGTCTCCACCTCAACCCCCTCGGGTGTAGCCTGCTGCTCTTCGACCTTTTGCTCGACAGGCTTTTTCTCCTCGACCACTTCAACTGACTCGGTGGAGACGGCATCGCCGGCCTTAGCGGTCCTCGAGACCCGACCCCGGGTCGTCCTCTTAGTCACCACCTTGTCCTCGGTCTTTTCCTCACTAGTAGTCTGCTCCGACTTGGTCTCTACTTTGAGCGACTGGTCGTTGACCGTCACCTCCACCGTGGACTCTTTGCTTTTGCTCTCCTGGGTGGCGGACTCAGCGTGGCCGGCCTCTTGCCGCTTCTCGCTGTGCTCAGCGTGTTGAATTTTTTGTGTGACGTTGAGCGGGGCGTCTGAGGGCACCACTTCAATGTGCTCTTTGACTTGTTCGACCTTGGCCTCCGGCTCATCGCTCTTGACCTCTTCTGTCTTGGGCTCAGTGGCCGCCTGCTTCTCCGGCTCCTCCACTATCGGGGCTGTGACCTCGCTTGTCTGAGACTCTGCTTTTTTTTCTGTGTTTTCGGACATTTCGCTCTAATTCATTCAAAATGAACACACGACTTATCTATAAATATAATATTTATTATTAGAATTAGATTTGGAGCGAAAGAAGAGAAATTAGGAGGAGAAGAGGGGCCGGCCTGCGTTCAGTTGCGCTCGGCTCGCCATTTTGTTGCTTTTAAATGTGTGCAAAAAGGTGAAAGAAAGTGCAAGTTTGGAAGAGTGATCGCGCTGAACGTGTAAGTTTTGGATTTTGTTGAAAAATTTATGAATTCTATGATGCCCGACCGGATCGAGGGTATTTTATATAAATATTCTAAATGAAAATATGAATGCACTTTATAAATACGCATTTTGTGTGCATGTTTGATTTGTCTACAATTTTTGTATGAGGCGACACGATTTTTGTCTGATTGTCGTCACCTTTTTTTCATTAATTATTGCACGCTTAATTTTTTTCTTGTTTTTCTATGTGTCACAATAAAATGAAAAAAATTTTTTTTTTTTTAATTATTTCAACAATTAAAATAAAAATTTTTTAAAAGTATACAATTTTTGCCTGCTGTCTCCATTTTGGAAATAGTTAGAAAAGTTTGCTATTTAACTTTTTTAAAAATATAATCAAAATTAATAGTTTTGTTTAATTGAAAAAAAAATTTGTGCAATAATCGGAATAAAACCAAATAATTTTTTATCTAAGATGTTTTTTTCAAAATCAGAAAAATCTGATCACAAAAGAAAAAATTTTTATTTTGGCTGTTTATAAAAAAAATACAATAATTTTTTGAAATGATACCAAAATATATTTTTTACTCACCTAAAAAAATATACGATCAATAAATTAAATAAAACAAAAATTTTTCTATTTTAACTTGTTTTAAAAAATAAACTCAAAATCTTTTTTGCAAAATCAGAAAAGAATATGATCAATTAATGAAATAATACCAAGAGTTTTAATCCTGACTATTTAAAAAAAAAATAATGCGAGAATATTTTGAAATAATATCAATAAATATTTTTACATACTTAAAAAAAACAATTAATGAAATAGAACCAAAAATTTTTTATTTAACTTTTTTTTGAAATAATAATAAGATCTTTTTTTCAAAATCAGAAAAATCTGATCCTTTAAAGAAACAAAAGCAAAAATTTTTATTTTGGCCGTTTTTAAAAAAATGTAATAATTTTTGAAATGATACCAAAAAATGTTTTTTTACTCAGCTAAAAAAAATATGATCAATCAATGAAATAATACCGAGTGTTTAAATCTTGACTGTTAAAGAAAAAAAAAGTAATGCAAGAAATTTTTGAAATAATATCAAAAATATTTTTACATACTTAAAAAAAAATAATGAAATAGAACCAAAAATTTTTTATTTAACTTTTTATAAAAATAAAATTCTGTTTGAAATTTTTAATTTAATTTTTTTTTAAACATACTATAAAAAATTTGATCAATTAGAAAAAAAGCAAAAATTTTAGTCTTTGCATTTAAAAAAAAATAAAATATTGCAATAAATATTTCAAATAATATTGCTGATATTATTTCAAAAATTTTTTCAAATATTTTTTACACTATTAAAAAAAATGTGAGAATTTTTTTTTTCTAAAAATTTCGAACTAAAAATAAATTCAGTTGAATTGAAAAAAAATCAGATTCCAAATTGCAAGCAAAAACTGGAATAAAATTAATTATTTAAATTATCAATATCTTTTTATTTTCAGTAATTTTTAATATTCGATTTATGCCAATTTTTATTAAGTTAAAAAAATGTTTTTTTATTTACTTATATAAAATTAAAATATCCAAGCATTTTTCAAATATAACCACAAAATTTTTTTTATTAATTGAAAAAAAATTTGAAAAATTTTTGAAATACAAAATTACGTGCAACTATCCGCCATTTTATCAATTTTATTCCAAAAAATTTTTTTTCATTAACTCCGTAGAATTATAAATGAATAAGTTATATTTACATTAGTTGAAGAAAAAAAAATTTGCATTTAATTAAAAATTAAAAAATCAGCAAAATTAATTTTAATCAAATTCTAGAATTGTATTAATTATTCAAATAAAATATGTCTTTTAATTTTTAGTAATTTTTAATATTCGCTTTGAATCAATAAAAAAACTCTTTTAAACAATATGCGTATTGCGAATTTAATAATTGAATTTATTTTTTAAATTTAAATTATATTTGGAATCACTCCAATTTTTAATTTCTTAAGAATATTTTCAAACATTAGTTTATATTTTTTTTATTTATTATATTTAAAATTCATATTTGATAGGTTTATGCAACTGAAATCTTACACATACCAACTAGAAAGAGTTATTATACAGACAAATAGAAAAATTTTGAAATTTAAGTTTTTCTCAAAAATTGAATCCTAAAAAATTGTCTCTTATTTAAAAGAAAAAAATTGCGTCCATATATAATGGATAAATCTGGATAAATCTCATGTAAAATTAATAAGCCTTCACACAAGATTATCAGCTTAGCTTTAGGACCTTGCTTCAATCTTCAAAGACTTTCATAAATGAACACATTTAAATTTTTACCTCGGTACAAAAATATCGCTCTTTGTTTACCCTAAAAATATGTATTTCATTTATTTATTAAAATAAAATCCAATATGCATAATTTGGATTTAATTTTTACACAAATTTATTGTTTGTATAACATTTAAATATTTAAATAAAATTTCAATCTACTTTATTTTGAATTTTTTTGAATGATAATCTTTGATTTTTGATAAACGTCTATTTAGAAATTAGAATGCCTATCCGGCAAAGACAAAAACAGATTGGATTGTATCGATGGACCCCAGCCATAGCAAAATTTTTTATCATATTTTTTTGTCATCATTTAAAGCAAGCTTTTTTCTAATAGAAAGATAATTTTTATTTAAAAGGAAATTTTAATAATCAAGTAAAAACAGTGGCTTCAATGAGCAAAAATCATTATGGCACTTAAAATTTAAGTATTTTATTGTTAGCTTTTTTTATAAAAATAAAAAGTATTTATTGATCTTCAAAAAATCGATTTTCAAAATTTTCAACTCAATAAACGAACAAAAAAAAGAAGTAAAATTTTTTTAAAATGCTAATTTATTTAAACGATAAGTTTATTTAGTTTATAGCATTTTTGTTCAAAATAAAAAAAGAGTTATAAATATTAAAATATTACTTTTTAAATTTAACAAAGAAAGATTAAAATTTATTAATTGAGACATTTTAAATTTTATTAATGAGTGATTATTTTATAATAAAAAATCTTATAACATTAGGGTTTATTTTTCTCAAAACTGTGAACTAAAAACTAAGAAAAATGCCAGGAATAAAATAAAAATTTTTTTGCATGAAAAAAATAATTTTTTTATCGTCGACTGAAAATAAATTTTTTTCATGCAAAAAAATTCTAAAATAAAAATAAATAAATGTTTTTTAATTTCTAAAAACGATTGCTGAATTCAAACTAAGAAAATTTTTAATCTTTCAAGTCAAATGCTAATTTTAAATTTTGTACAAAAAATTTAATTTAAAAATTATAAAATTAATGTTAAAAGAAAAAAAAAATTATTTTCTATTCTCTTAAAAAATAAAATAGGTGAATTTTGTTTTAAAATTTTGTAGCAAACGCAAATTTAAAAATTTGTACCAATATTTATAGTTTTGGCAAAAATTGACATCTTAAAAAAGATTAATACAAAAAATAAAACTTTTTAAATTTCTTATTTTCATTATTTATTCAAAAATATCAAACGAAAAACCTTTTTAAATTAAATAAACTTTATATTGTACTACATTTTCAATTTTAAAAACTAAAAGGTCGAAAAACTTACTATAATGTCATTCCATAAAGCATTTACCTTTTTAATATTGAATAGTAAAAAGAAACTTTTGGATAAAATCCTTGATTAAATGTCGCCTTTTAGGCAAAATGCTCATTTCGTTGTCTTATTGCTAAACAACAGCTTTATCTCTTGTTATAAAAAGGCTGACAGTTTCAATCTAATTTTCATTCAAAAACAAATCTTAATAAAAGCAGCAGTCAAAAAATGAACAAAAAATTAGTAGCCCTAGTGTGTCTATTCTATTTGTGCAGCTTCTTGAGCGTAGAAGCCGCCAGTGTCAATATTACCAATTTTGGTGGCGAAACAAAAAATGGTAAGAACTTTTTTCGTGTAAAAATTTTAAAGTGAAATTAACAAAAAAAATAAAGGTGTATGGAACTATTATTCCTACCCATACCACTACTACAACTGGTACTATGCTTATCCAACTTATACTTTCAGTGTCTCTACTTGTTCAGCTGTGGCCGCTTGTCCAGTTCAGTGTCCAGGCACTTGTGGTCTATGGAGTGGATTACACGCTTGCCGATTCACCAGCTGTGCCATAAGTAATTTTTTTTACCAGCATAAATTTTTCCAAATCTAATGAATATTTTCCAAGTCTCGACTCCTTGCAGTGCAGTAAATATTCATGCTCGTTTGTTCTTGCATCCATTCCCACACGATCCATCTAGATACATCCAATGTGACACTACTCCAGGCGTCACATATGTGAGAAGCTGTCCAGTTGGCTTAGTATTCGATGCCAGATTCTCTGTATGCAATTATCCATCACAAGTATACTACACCTATGCTTCGCACTGGTTGAAGAAATAAAAATTTTGTCCCACAAGCCATAATTAAACCAAAATTTTTCTAGATAGTTTTGTATTTAATTTTAAATAAAGCTTTTTTATCTAATTATTTAAAATTGTGAATATTCATTTTTGTGGTGAAGTTGGAATTTAGTTAAAAAAACGACTGATCATAAAAATATTTTTTAGTGTTATATTGATTTAAAATTTTCAAAAAGTGCTCATTTTCAAACAGATTTCACTAATGAAACAGTAATCTAGCTGATTCGAAAAGGCAATCTATTATTTTTTAACTTAAATCATTAAAAAAAAATTTTATTTTTTATTTTTTTAATTGGTATTATTTTTATAATTTATCCCAAAGCATAAATTTACCAAAAAAAAAACTAAAAATCAGCTAACTTGGCTGTTTTGGTGTTA
Source organism: Brachionus plicatilis (assembly GCA_010279815.1). NCBI lineage: Eukaryota > Metazoa > Rotifera > Eurotatoria > Ploima > Brachionidae > Brachionus > Brachionus plicatilis. The sequence goes on along the minus strand of QEOQ01000353.1, from coordinate 310,962 downwards.
CAATTAGAATAACATTTAGATAATTTAGAATACGCTTAAACAGTGGTTAAAGTTTAACTGTATAATGGGTAAGATAACATAATTTTATGTAATTTTACGTAATATTACGAATTGATACGCTGGAAAAAAGCAGAAAGGCCTAATAATAGAAAAGTCAGCCAAAAAAAATGAATTGATTATTAAATAAATTACAATTTCCAAAATAAAAGTAAAAAATGAAATTGTTTTTAATTTTTTTGTTTATTAATACAAAATATTTGTTTGTTTCACTTTTCGAATCATTTTTAAGTGCATAAAGTGTTTTGTTAATTTTAGAATCATCTTTTGTCAAAAAAAATATAGATATTTTACTAATATTTACATTAATTTAAAAAATCTGACAGAAAATTACATATTATTACATTAAATTGTGTAATTTTACATAAAATGATGCAAAAAAAGTATTAAATAAAGTAGTGTGGTATTGTGAAATTCAAATACAAATTGAACAAAAACTCTTCCTTTTTTGATGAATTAAATTTAAAGTAAATAAAATGTAGTCAAAAAAATACTTCAACAAAGTGCAACATACTTTGTTGCACCTTTTTTAACGTAAAATAATTTTTCTCATGTTTTAATAAGACAAAAAACAAGATACCAATAAGATTTAAATTGATTATTAGTTTAATTTAATAAAAAAAAGAAAATAATGATTTTTTTTTGAGTAAAAAAGGTGCAACAAAGTATGTTGCACTTTGTTGCAGAATTTTTTTAAGTAAATTTTATTTACTTTAATTTTAATTCATCAAAAAAAGAAGAATGTTTGTTCAATTTGTATTAAATTTCATAATACTGTGAAGTGTAATGTTTTTTTTTCAAAAATTGTTTTATAAAATTCAAATTTTTCATTAATTTTCCATTTTTTCCTCTAAAATTCAGTATTTTTTGGCCGTAAGCGTTTTCGGCCAAACTTACTTAAACTAGTGTAATATTACGTAAAATAATGTAATCATACCCATTATATAGTTTTACTTTAACCACTGTAATTATTTCACTGACAAAAAAATTAATTATTTAGTGACTAATTTGTTTTTTTGAATTACCAAAAAAAAATGAGTAAATTAAATGAAGAAAAAGCAAAAATAGTATTTTATTTTCAAAAATTTTATTTCATTCGACAAAAAATTACTTTATAAGTGGCATTAACCGTAGTATGAATATACTTAGTTATATTACTTAGTAACCGCCTTTTTGCAATGGACAATCTAAAAAAATTTAGTTTATCCTTGTCAACACCATGATTAAATTTGAGAACAAAATCTTTATCTGGTTCAGTTTCTTCAGGGATGCTATCTCTTTCTGAGCGCCACTGTTGCAATTCAAGTATACTTATTTTTGAGGTTCCAAATCTTTTTTTCTGGAACTCAGCTAGAAAATTACCAAGTTTCACCGAGTTAATTCTCCTCCAGAATAAAAAAAAATAAAAAATTAAAAAAAATGGATTAATAAGTTGAAAGTTTATTTTCTCAGTACTTTAATTGATAGCCTTTAGAATATTATGGTATGAATTTTGATGAAAAATCTGAGATCTGTAATCTGGTTTCTAATTGAAAAGCCTTGGAAGGCAAAAAAATAATCTTTTTTAGATACGATTAAAAATTGGAATAACTAGCATCAAACTTGATTTTTAAAAAAATTTAAATTTTTGGCAAAATGAAGAAAATTTTGCATTTTTACATTTTTTGTGCAATTTTTCATGGATTTTTTTATTTTTAATTTTAGTAACTAAATAATTTGGAAGATTTTTTTTTATTTTTTGAAATATTGCACAAAAAATTTTAAAATATGAAAATGTAAAAACGTAAAAATATTTTCAGTTTGCCTAAATTTTTACATTTTCTAAGTAATTCTAAGAAAAAAAGGAATATACATATTCATCTAATAAAATTGGTGAAATATAAGTAATTTTATTTAATGAATTATCACTCACCGAAGGTTTTTTCAAAAACAATACACTTAATTAAACTTTTTTATTATATAAGTAAGAGATCAATGGGGGATCTTAATTAATATTTTAGTGATCAACGATATGATCTTCTAATGTGAGATCATCGGTTTGGTGATCAGTCTTGTTCATGGTCTTTGTTATTTTAAAATTTTTATTTATTTAAATTAATTTTTTTTATATAATTCGATTAAAAAAGGGAAAATTGGTAAAAAGTCAATGATCAAATTAAATTGATCACGCCCAAAAAAATAACTTTTTAAAATAAGTTTTATAGTATTTTTTGATTTTAAAATTTTTCACGTGAAAAAATGGTCTTTGTATTAAATTTTGATCATAAACTTCAAATAGCTAAAAATAACAGCGAAAAAAAGGCAAGAAAATTTAATTATAAAAACCAAAAATTTTTTTTAATACAATTTTCTGCTTGCTATTAATTTCAAATTATTTTTTTCAAAATTTTATTTAATTTTTCCGCAGCAGAACAACGAATACCACTTTTAAATGATGAAAATTTTGTCTAAAATTTAATTTATTTATAGTAACTCGATAAGCTTTTTAATCATTTGATAAATATTGTTATCATTCTATCAATTTTTATTTTAATAAAAAAGTTGGTATTAGAGGATATTAAAATCATTTTTTTTACACCCAAGAGGCTAATTAAACTTGCAGCACATTTTTAGAATACATTTGCTATTGAAACCTACAAATTAACCTTTGAAGGTTTACCAGTGTTATTAAATGGAATTTTTTAGATAAAGATTTTTAAGAGGAAGTAAAGACATTGAAGCTCTTCAATTAGCTTGCATTCAAAATATATTAAAACTTTTTGACTTGAAAAACTACCACCTGCAGCTAAAAGGGTACCAATTAATGAAAAAAACGAAGATGAAAACTAAAGCAAGCAACAAAAGCTCTTTTAATTGATGAAACTTTTTCTAAAAAGCTTTTTTTTATAAACATCGTTATTTTCATTTATTAAATGTCGTTTATCAATTAATTAATGATAAACTTCAGCATAAAAACTATTCAAACTGTGAAAATATTTATCACTTGAATTTAAATACTGATTACAAAACTAAAATTAACTTTAAAGATACTCATCAAGATCTATCTTTAAACAATTGATGAGAATTTTTATTTATTTTTAAAGACTAAAAATGCTAGTTTATATCAAAAATTAATTTAAAATAAATATTGATTAATCTCGATGGCTCTTTACATTGAAGAACCTAATTATTATCCGCTTAATTTTTTCCATTTGTTTATAATTAAAATATTTTTTCTTTGTCCTTTATTTTTATTTCCGGATTATTTATAGCTTGGAATTTTCTTAAATCGCTCTAATTCTTTCAAAAGAAAACATTTTTTTTCGATTTTGAGATAGAAATTTATGAAAAACTAGTCAAAAATTTATCTTGATCATCAGACACTAGTACTTTTAAGTTAAATTTTTTTTTTTAATTTTTCAAAAATAAATAAAAAATCTCACCAATATATATTTTTTTAAATTAAAATTTTTCTTAAATTCTTGAGAAATTGGACTTTTTTTATTTTCGAACAAATTTTTTAAACTTTTGTTGGAAATATTATTTCGAAATTGGACAAGAGGAGGTCATCCTTTAACTCATAAAAAACAAGCTTTACACAAAAAGAGTCTCGGACTTGGGCTCACAAACAAGTAAAATAACCATTGATTGTGTCACCTAGTACTACCTAAAGATGATCCGTTTCCCATAATTGTCTGAGACAGGGACTGAAACTGGGACTTTTCATTGACTCAGTTCTGGTTAAGTTTTTTCTAAATAAATTGGGCAATGTTTCAAGGGAATTGAGGCTTTTTTAAAAAGTATTAAAAGATTCGGATTCTAATCTTGGATGACTAGGAATGAGTCGGGTCTCATGTCCCTCAAAGGAGTCTTGGACCGGTCTCATGATAAGGGTATTATTTAACTGCACTGCACTTTCTTAATTTTTTTTAATTAAATTTAAAGAAAAACAATCTGAATTATAAAACATTATTTTCTCAGTATAATATATTTGATAAAAACAAAATAAAGAAATCGACTAGAAAAACGATTGTTAAGCTGACTCTTTATAGTATTTTTATTTTCATTAATTTAATAATTTTATATTAATAATAAAAATAATAAAAAATTTTAAAAGAACTTTTACAATAATGAATTAATTGAATAAAATGATCTAATTTATAGAAAAAATTCTATCATTAGATAATATTAAGTATTTCTAAAGCTTCCTTAAGAAATTTTTTAATTTGACTGGGTGTAATTTGTAAAGAAAATCTGATAATTATTTTCTATTGAAAGTTTTTATTATAAATCTCAGCTAAATACTAACAATTTTTAAAATTAAAAACACTTTAAAATAATTTAATTTTAAATTTCAGAAATACTATATTAAATTTAAAGAAAAATTTTATTCAATTTAAAAAATAAATCAAAAAATTTTGAAAATTAACTTTTTTTTTTTCCAAATTTATTTCTTAATAATTTGATTCAAATGTTCCCTAAAACGCATGGCTCCACAAGAACAAGTCACTCCACATGGAATTCTTAATCTAAATACTTTGCAGTATTTGGTTTTTTGTACACAATCACCACCTTTTTATAAAATAAAACTTTTTTTAAAAATTTTATAAATTAATTCAAAACCTATTAATCTGCATCCAAAGTCAATGCAACGTAGTCCAATATTGAGGCAAGTTCCGTCAATTACTGAGACAAAATTTAAAGCTAAAAGAACTATCACGGCTATTTTCAAATACTTCATCGTTTATTTAATTTTTTTAACCAAAAAATTCAAAAGATGGCATTATTTATAATAAAAGATACTAATAGTTTATTCAATTTATTTATTATAGAATTTAAAAAAGCATCTAAAAAATATTAAAATTTTATTATCTAAATCATTTAGTTATAAAAATAGATCATTTAATTTCGAAATTGAATAAATATCAAATACTCTAATGAGTGTTAAATAAAAGAAAAATGAAAATCAAAACTTGAATTAGATATCAAATTAAATCTGAAATATTAAAACTGTTTATTTTAGCTTGTCAATTAAATTCATTTAATGGTTTCCAAAATTTTGCATTGAGCAAAAACATGCCGAAAATTTTCATCCAAAAAATAATTCGAAATTAATAATTTTTAGATAATGCATAAGCAACCAGCAAGCATGCATTATCTATACCAATCTAAATTTTCATATGTTCCTCAAAAGCATTGTTTTATCTTATTAAGCAGCTAAATCTAAAAAACATTGTTTGTTCTATCAAGATAAACAATCACGTTTAGGCATAAATTTAAGCAAAAGGCTACGCTTTGTTCTCATTCTCATTTAAACCGCAATTTACCTTCAAGTCTTCTCACTCAATCTGAATCAAAATCAAATTATAAAAAAAAAATTTTTTTGTTACCCAAAAATAGATTTGTTAATACAAGTAGTTTATCTCTTTTTTTTTTTAAATAAAATCTTAAATCTTCTAGTAGTTTTAATTTGTTTGAACAATCATCATTAGCGATGCCTTGATCGGAATCGAGTTAATCCGGCAATTCAAGAATTGAAAATCTGAGCTTTGCACTTTTTTTATTAAATTAATTTTTTATTTAACTCTTTTATTTTTAAAAATTTAAAAAAAAATTTTTTAAACTATTCTTATATTTTCAAAACATTTTTAGAAAATTTAAAAATTTTTTTTTAATTTTGTTAAATGTTGCATAATTGAAAAGAGTGAAGCAGGCACCATCAGGTAGAATAATTTAATGGAATATAATTTTTTATGATATTTCTCAATTTTTTTTTTATCTCAATTAAAATCTAAAGTTACATAATAAAAATTTAATAAGCTAGGTTTACAAATATTTACAAAATTTAAAATTGAAAAGACAATTTAAAGAGCGAAAACAATTTTTGTTCTTTAGATGTAAAAATGAAGACAAGTGAAGATATACCAGAATTGGGAGAAGATGGTGCGAATAAAAGAGATGAGTTGGCGAAAAAGTCTGGTCGAAAAAGCGCAAAAAGTGACTTGAGATCAAGCGAAGTAAGCTTTTAAAAATTTTGATTAATTTGACGGATCATGGATTTGGTATCAAATTTAAAAAAGATAATTTCGATCAATTGAAAGTGATAAGATAGCATATTTATCTTTTATTATTTACCTTAACTTTTATTTTAATTAATTTTAATTTTATCTTTTTTCAAATTTTAATATTTGGTCGGAGAAAAAAATGACTTAAACACGAACTTGGCTTGAAAAATTTGCATCAAGCTTAGCTTGGCTTTAGTTTTCTTAGGATTCAAAGTTATCAAATTTCAAAAATTTAATTTCTCTCGCTAGGCTCTAAAGTAAATAAAATGATCAATAAATAGACAAACGAGTGTAATGAAAATTGGCAAAATAAGAAATAAAATTTGTGCTGCAAAATGTCAAACAATGTCTCTTTTTCTGCCGCTCTATTTGCTTGACCTTATTCTTTTTTTAAGCCAAACTCACAATAAACCGATTCAATCAAAACAAAACTAGGTAAATCCGGTTTTAGGCTTTTTTTTAATTTTTTTTAATTTTGCTTTAAATTTAAAAGTAGTTAATTCGCTAGACCTTGGCCAGAGACCACTTTTCATTCAGCCAAATCAAATACCTAAAATTATAAAGATTTTTTTTTAGCTAGATATTAATTATTCAAGATATTTAAATATTTACTTTTGAAATTTTCAGCTTTTTTCTTTAGCATAAAATAAAGCTATTTATTAATTGCTAGCAAATGATTTGGATTTAGAATATTTTTGTTGTTGTTGTTGAGAGAACCCGATTTTTCTAGTTTCTCATGTACCTACTAAATTGGTAATCAAGTGTTTAATAAACATTTTGAAATTGTATATTTTATTAATTATAGGAACAAATAATTTTAGTTGGAAAAATTTAAGTCAATTCGTAAATAGGTTTTTGGCCTCAAACAACAGTTAATCAAGAGGTATGGATAGAAAAAAATAAATATCATTTTCTGCATTTTTTTTAAGATTAGAATCAAATATTTTTTTTAATAAAAGTCATTTTTAGTAGGCTAATAAAGATTGAGAGTAGTTTTGTGTTGATTAATTTTTGACAGTCATTCAATGCAAACGATATACCTATGGTTACCAGTTGGTCTCGATTTCGAACCAGTTGTTTTAATGATCTATGTAAATGCTAATAGTTAAAAAAGGAAATTTATTAGCAAAATGACTGTGAAATATGACGCAGCTGAAAAATTTTAATATTTGCTTTTTGGCTAAATTTCGCAATAGACATTTTTTCCTTACTTAAAATTTTTGGTTCAAAAAATAATCAGTCTTGTTTGAATCATGGATCTAAAATTTATTTTTTTTAATAGAAGTTTTTTTTCCGAATTGAGATGAGTGGTAAAAAATTAAAATTATTTTTAGACAAAATTTTACAACGTGCCTAGAATATGAATAAAAAGATAATTTTTTTTTTGAACAAATTTAAAGATTATTCTTAAAATTCAGATTCTTTTATTCAAATTTTTAATAAAAATAGCAAAGATTAAAGATGATTCATTATTAAATGAAGCGCAATAGTCGTGAAAAAAACTTTTTTTTTTCCAAAAATTTTGTTTCAGGTTTCAAGCCATGACTTCTTTTCAGCATCTGATTTTGCTGACTTCTCAGATTCATTGTATTGGTTTGGTGGTTTACATCTGTTGGTAAAATTTCTTATCCACGCCATTAATTTTTACATCGCCTCCAACAAGTTAATTGAAATAAATAATAGTAATTATTAATTTATAATTGGACTAAGATTTAATTTATTAAAATCTAGATAAAAATATTTTGATGATCATTTTTGAATTTTTGAAATTTTAGTCTCACAGAAAAAAGTATCAATTTAATGCTTATTTTTATCTATTAATTTCAAGTATTTAAATTAAAAATTTGAAAAAAGAAATTAGCTGATTTTGAATATTTTATTCATGCTATTAATTTAAAATAATATTATTTATAGAGAGCTCGTTTGAAACTAAATAAAAAAGGAAAAAATTTTTAAAGTTTAGTTTATTTTTGGACATTAATAATAATAAAAAAAAAGGTTTTATCATTTCTTTGACATCGGATTCCAAATTTTAACAGCCTAAATGAGTTCTTTCTTAGGACAATAATGATTTGTAATTCTTCTTTCAAAAGATTCTATAAATGAAAAACACATAAATTTTCCTATTATAAAATATTTTCTTAACTCTAGTTTGGCCCAAACTCTCCAGGAGAAATTTCCCTGGTTAGAAGAGATTTAATTTTCTCTTTGACCTGTCACTAATTAATTTTAGATGTTGATTCATTATTTTTTTTTTCTCAGCTTTGGCTAAATAATAGAATTTAATTCATATTTTCAAAAAAATTAGTCTTTTTAATTGTGAATCTTTTTATTTATAAATAATTTGCATTTTCTTTTTTTTCTAATTGACCTTGTTTAAAAAAAATTTATTGATAGAATTGTTAAAATCCAAGGTGCTGAGATGTTTACAACAGTAAAAATGTTCACAAATAGTGAGGTTTATATTTGAAAAAATATTGGTAACAAAAATATTTTTAAATTTAATTTATTATTTGAATTTTTTTTATTTTCAAATATAAATTCCAAGGCTTAACATATTTTATTTTTTAGAGCAATTAGCCAGTTTATAGTTCAGTTAATGATTTTTTTGAAGATTTACTTTAATTAATCTTTGCATTTTCTTCAAATCATGTGGAAAATTTAGAAAATGAATAAGACTAGGCTAAGAAAACTAAACTTTTGGTTAAAGAAGATTATATTTTCATTTAGAACTTATATTGTTATAAAAGATGGAAATTCTAAGCATACCAATGAAAAGATATTTGATGTTTAAAAAAAAAATTTCAATTGAAATTTTGTGCTTAACTGATGACTAAAATAAAAAGATTAACTTTATTTAAATTTTTTTTTAACTTTTATGGAAGCAAAAAAAATTTTTAAGAAAACAAAATCTAGATGATGGAAAAAAATAATAAAAAAGAAAATATTTGTGGATTAAATTATTAAAATTTTTAATTTTTAAATTAATAGTATTTTTCAGAGCATGATTTCTACATAAATGAAGCATCAAATAATAATCAAAAAGTGTTAGGGTATATTCAAAAAATAATTAAAATTTTTCTATGATTGATTGATAGGTTTAACTTTAAATTTCAAATTACTTATCTTTTTTTTTCAAAATGACAAAATTTGAGATAGATCTAAATTTTATAATAAATATTTTTACTAGAATTTTGAATTAGCAAGAATAAAATGAAATAAATTTAAATTAATTTGAATATTTTGTGACTGTTTCTGTTGCACAGGTTTAAGCTTTTTAAATTTTTAAATGGCTCTGAGTGACTAAATTATTTCTGCCATTAGAAAAAGACAAAAAAAAATTTTTAATTGAAGTATTTAAAAGATTTTGTGAGCTATTTGCTCACTCAATTTTTTAATTCAATTAAAAGTGAACCAAAATAAGATTTGGTGAGCTAGAAGTTCACCCACAAAGGTTTAACAATGGTTCACATAAACGATTAGACCGAATAAATTTTTTTGTCGGCTAGTTTGATAATACCTGGTTAAGACGAACTTTAATGCTATTAAGCTTAATAAATCCAAAAAATTTACCAAGAGGCATGATGGAATATCTTGACACAAGTTATTTTTGAATTTAATTTCAATATTTTTAAGTATCTTGCTTCGCATTAGAAACTGAAACAGAGATAAAAAGTAATAATCAATTTTAAAAACTAAACAAAGTACTAGTATTATGTTTCCATGTCTGTGGTGCTAAAATTTAAAGTTCAATAAATCTGAACCTAATAAGACTTGCATGGATTTTCATCATGAGTATTTCTTAGAAATAATTTTTTTGTAAGGTTTATTTTTTCAAAAAGCTTTTTTATTAGATTATCAGAAGAAATTTTTTAAAATTTAGAAATAAAAAAGACTGTCAACAAATAAATTTTATTTGTAATTAATTAATTTTTTTGTTTAGGAATTATTTAATTTCTTAATATTTATTTTTTTTTTTAATTTTAGTAACCTGTAAGGCCCAGTGACTAAAAAATATAATAAAAAAAAAATAAGATATATGAAACCAAGTCGTCAGCAAAAAGAAGAGAGTATTCACTATTTTTTTTATTTCTTCTAGGTATATCATTGATAAAAGTACTAAATAATAAAGGACTAGTTACTGAGCCTTGAGGAAAAACTGCAGTAATATGTTATTCATCACTTATATGAACATTTAAATTTACTTTAAATCATTTACAATCTAAAAATGAATTAATCCAATGTTAGCTTTATTTATTTGGTTACAAAAAAATTCAATTTTAATTAAATAAATTGATATTTTTTTTTTTTTAAATATAATTAGGGGGTGATCCCCAGGTTCGTCCGAATGGCATACGCCTTCGTTTAAACCCAATTATTGCAAAAAAAATGGTAAAAATAAAATAGAGTTTTTAGTTCTTTAGAAATTGAAATTGAAATAAATTATTTAATAAATTAGAATTTCTTTAAAATTTTAATTGGATAACACCTTTTCATATATTTTGGTCGGCCTATTTTTGAGATCAAGACAAAAGTTTTTTAATTAATAATTCAAGTAACTTCATATAAGTTATTTAATTAAGCCAAAATAAATTTTAAAAAAATAAAATTTGTTGTTTGCAAAAATAAAAATAGGAAAAATTTAATTTTAGCAATTTGGACATTGAGCCATGATTATACTAAAAAATAATTTATTAATTTTAATATATTTGAAAGATCATTAGTAATCTATGTCGAGTCAAAGTTCGTTCAGATCAACAACAACAGCAAAATTTTCCTTTTTTTTCACAAAAATTTTATAAAGTTGTAATTTAAAATCGAGATATTCTATTCTAATTGTGTGGTATTGATTTCTTACAGTTGGCTGCCAATAATAAATCAATATATTTCTAGATGACAAATAAAATTTCCCGTTAAGTGCATTTTATTTACTTTTTATTTACTAACTTAAATAAATCAATTCACTTTCACACACAATCAAGTTTATTTACTTTGAGGTTTATTAGCGAATTTTATTATAAATTTTTTAATTTGTAACTTGGAAAAAAATAAGATAAAAAATCAAAATTAATCAAATTTATATTTATCCGACCTGTTAAAATTTTTTCACATTATTTCTTATATGTTGATCACGCTTAACATCGACCTTTCTTACTTTTTGGCAGATTTTGGCCACCTAAGAGTCTTTAAAAATTTTATTTTGAGTAGTCATACAAACAGAGGTATGTGTCAAATTATTTTTATTCAGCTGAAACAAAGCATGAAAAAGTCTGTGCTAAAACTCTGCAATCCTGCAAAGAAGTATTTGTATCAAAATATCATAGAAATTAAATTGCAGAGACATAGTTTTGTGTGATAAAAAGCTTGAGGCAGCTGAACACTTTTGCAGAACAATTGCTAGACTAAAAGTAAAAATTTATTTCATTTTTAAAATTTTGAAACAAAGAACAATAAAAAAATTTAGTTGGTGTTGAATTGTTCCCAAAAATTTTTCAGATGTTACAAACATTTTATCACCCAAAATTAGGTATCTGCAAAAATTCTGCAATTCTTTATTTAGAAAATGCGAAATCGCTATTTTTTAATTTTTTTTTTTGTCGGTGTTGTTATATAGCATGAGACTCAAGTTACCAGAATTTTGTTTCAAATTTTTTTTTTAGAGATTTACAGAATTTATAATTTTTGTTTTTCAAAATTTTTTTTTTAAAATAAAAATTAAGATAAAAAGCTCTGTAATAATGTTTTGCAAATTTGCATAGCTATTGCAGATGTTATGAACCTACTCATTTGGCACTAAGAGCTTGCCCACGGGATAACAGGGAAAATAAATAAGCTAAAAGATGTTTAGGTATAAAACACAAGGTCTAAATTTTCTAGAACAATTCGTAGACTGACAGTATAATTTTATTTTTTGTTCCAAAATTTAGATAACTTTTTACTTTTTGTAAAGAAATTGTTCTGCAAAATTATATCACCTCATTCAAAGTATTGATCATTTGTCAAATATTTAAAGTTTTGAATAGTAAATAAAATTTTTAAAAATATATTTTTAAAGTATTTATTAAAAAAAGTTGACATTTTGATGTTTAAATTAAATTAAAAAAATTTTTTTTTTATGAATTAAAAAAAAGTAATAGTAAGAAAAGTAAAAAAATTTTCTCTCTTCGAGTTCTTCATGTTAAAATATTTTTTTTTTCTTAATTTCTTTTAAAATGAAGGAAATATAGCAGTATTATTGACACATAACCCCTTTGGAAATTGTTTCCACAAACATTTTATCTATTTTTTTCCAAAAATCACATTACCAATGTCTGCAAGTTAATTTGTGTCACTGATTGACAGTAAAATCATCCTTATTTAACAAAAAAATCCCGTTTTATTTTATTTTATTTAACTTTATTTTTATTTTTTATTTTTATTTTTTTTTTATTTAATCTGAAGGAGCTTTAGCTCGGTACAGATTTACAAATAAATGATAAATTTCTTATTTTAGAAAGGTATCCAACTTTGATAAATTAGAAAATTATCTTTTTTTCTTAGCAAGATTTTTACATGAATTACTTGTTTGAAATGATGTCAGGAATTTTTCTTTTATTTATTTGGGTTGCTAAAACTTGATGTTTCACATTTTTTTAATAGCTTACTTGCTTCAGTTTACTTGTAACTTACTCAGCTGAATTATATTTGAGAGATAAAAATTCTTTTAATATAATTGAGTCGCTTAAAAAAATTCGGATATCACGAATGAAGCAAAGAGGTTATGGACGAAAAATGGCATAAATAACAACTTATATCAAAAATGGACCGAGAATTAGCAAAAGCAAGTTTGATCAGTAAAATTAGAACTGAGGATAGAAATTCAAGTAATATTAAACTATTAAGAGTAGTAAATTTTTCTAATGAATTGAATTTTTCATTATATTACTAATTTATTTTATATATTAAATAAATTCAGAGTTGTTTTTAAGTCACAAGACTTAAATTTTTTTTTTCTAATGTAAAGTCTCAAGTTTGGACTTTAGGGATTTAAGCCAAGAAATAAACAAAACAATTTAATTTAGTAAATAGTTAATTAAATGGAATCCGAAATTATAACAAAAGAGGTAGTGGTTTATATAGTAGCTAAAACATGTGCTTCAGCTGCAGTTAATTCAAGATTAAATAATAAGTAGAGACATGTCAAGACTTGGGTCTTAACATACCTTCCCCTTAATAATTAAGAGGCAATAAGCCTCTGAAGCAATGATTGAACAGCTATTTAACCATGGAATAAAAAAAAGGTAACTAATGTATTGACATTTTAAAGGCTCTTCTGGATAATTATATCCTCCTTTGCTTTAAGGTTCTTCTGAGTAAACTCTCCTTAAAATAAAATTTTTTTTTTTTTTTT
>QEOQ01000353.1:260370-297430 GCA_010279815.1 Brachionus plicatilis | reverse complement strand
AAAATGCTTCTGCTGGGTTAATCTTGTTGGTGTGTATGTTGGTCTGTTTTTATTTAACGATAGGTATTGTGTTTGTTTTTCTGTAGACAGTGTTGAAGGTGGGACGCTTTTCGCTGACCAAGCACACTGCGACCATTTTCGAGAAATGCAAACCATTAATGGCACTACTAATCTGATACCGATGACAGCAGTCATTCCTTTCATCTTTGTGTACTCATGTAGTGGTTTTTTGTCGGAGTTGTACTCCATTTTTGTTTCCTGTGTTTTTTGTGGTGTCTTTTTTGGGAAATCTTTTTCCAACATCTTATCCTGTTGAGAGAAATTACTCTCTATGTATGTAGGTACATTTAGTACTGACAATGGATGTTGTGTTTTTGATATGTTAAACCAACTATTTGGCAAATTGATAAGAGTCCACGTGTTTCTTAATTCAGAACCATTAAACCACTTGATCCCTTTTAGTATGTAGACTAAAACCACTATCGAAAAAAAGAGTAAAACCGATTGGTTTAATTGCCAGTACTGTAAGAATTGGTACTCTACCTTCTCAGCCAAAATGGACAAAATACTCTGATATGTTAAATCTTTAGCATGTGGCATTGGGTTCTTTGGGGTTTGTATTGGTTCGGATCGAAAAATGTATTGGATTAAATTGGATAGTTGTTGCCGCATCATTTAATCAAATTTTGATTCCATGATGTGTTTTGTTTGTTTGAATTTTGTATGTGAAAAGTTTTTAATGTTTCTTCGTATCCTCTCGTGTCGCAACACGTGACTGATTATAATAAATCGCAAAATATTATAATCTCTTGTATGTGTATAAGCTTGTTCTCTTCAATGGATCCTACTAAAATATATAGCAGAATCCTCCCACTGGGCACCAAATGTAAAGTCTCAAGTTTGGACTTTAGGGATTTAAGCCAAGAAATAAACAAAACAATTTAATTTAGTAAATAGTTAATTAAATGGAATCCGAAATTATAACAAAAGAGGTAGTGGTTTATATAGTAGCTAAAACATGTGCTTCAGCTGCAGTTAATTCAAGATTAAATAATAAGTAGAGACATGTCAAGACTTGGGTCTTAACACTAAGTCAAGTCAAAAAAAAAATTGCGAATAAATTAGACAAAAGAAAGATTTAAAAAAATAAAATTAAATAAAATAAAATTTCATGCTCCTTCTTGGAACATGTTCCTGACTTTAATGAAGTTTAAATACAAAGATTTAAACTTTGTTTCTATTTGAGGAAATGATTCAAATTCATTTAGTTATTAGTTGATTGTGGTTTAGCCTTTTTTAAAGTAATTTCTGAGTAATTGATCAGTCCGTGTTGAGATCATTTCTAATTGGAACTTTTTATGAATCTCTGATATTCTTGTTTTTAAAGGGAAAAAGTTTATGTGTCGAAGAATATTGTTCTGGGTTACTTGTAGATCCGATATAATTCTTTGCGTAGAACAGGACAGAGGGATAAACGAATAATCGATTAATGATCTAATGAATTTCTTAATTTTAAGCCCTTTATTCTACGAATCATATTTATTTTGGTGTTAATCCTTTTGCCAAGTCTCTCGTATAATTTCTTGAAATTCAATTTTGGGTCAAGTTCGATGCCTAAGAAGACTAATAATCTTATTTAATATGGCATTGTAAATTTTGGTACAAAAAACAAAATCAAAATATTAAATGCCAAAGCTTAAGTTCTGAAAGATTAAAACATGTTCTGTATATTGCAGCAACTGATACATCCTTTATACCACCTATATACTGATTCTGCAAAATTCAGAAAAAATAAAAAATATATAAAATATATAATATACAGTTATGATTTGACAAGTGGATTTTACGTAAATTTCGTAAAATTACGTAATTTTACGTAGAATCCACTTGCCACCACTTAAAGTCGAGTCGGATTTCTGTAACATCCCAAATTCACAATTTGCAGAATTTTGCACAATTTACAGAACATGTTTAGGTCCTTCACAACTTAAGCTTTGGCACCACTTTTAATATTTTGTTTTTTGTACAAAAATTCACAATGCCTTTAGTATTTCTGAAAAAAAACAGGATAATATTTTTTTGATATTTTTATTTTTTNNAAAAAAATGTGATAACTTTTTGGGGATAAAAAAAGAAATAATTTACCTCATCTGCAATATGATTGATAGCGTGTGTTACAGTTTAATAAAAGTTGCGATTTTTGAAATTAAATAAATGTGGACTTAAGTTTGCATTTGTGGTTGCGACATCACACAACCTTTATACCGATTCTGCAAAATTCTGCAAAATTCTGCAAAATTCTGCAAAATTAGTGCAGAATGATTGTGAATTTTAGTGCAAAAAACAAAAATAAAATATACAAGACACCAGAGCTTTAATTCGAACCGACCAAAACATGTTTTATAAATTGTAGCAACTGATACATCGGGTCAATCTAATTTTGTGATCCAATGTTCACAAGATTTGTGAACATTCAATGATCACTGGGTTCGTGATCTCCTCAAGATCACTAAACTGGTGATCACAAAATTTGTGATCATATTTTTTTAAAAAAGTTAACAACAAAATTAAATTAAATAATTTATTGAATTATGTGATCTTTAAGTACATTTAGTGATCATTGATTCGATTTAGTGATCAATGATTCAATTTAGCTATCAATTAAATTTTTGACAAAAAAAGTAAAATAAAAATATCAAGGTAAAAAAAAATAAACATGAATTTAATGCATCTTCGACTTGTGTAACTTTACTCCTTTATCATTCTTAAACATCTTTTTACAAATTGGACACTGAGTGGGATTTTCATGCTTACTTAGCGCTTGTTTGACAGCCAATTCCGTTTCATCTGAACATTTGGGTTCAGTTAAAGACTCTTTTTCATAAATCAAAGACCTTATTTTAGCTGGATTTAAATTTAAATTCTTTAACTTAGAATCAATAAATATATTTCAAAAAATATTCTTGAATAAAATAAAAAATTTGGTGATCAGTTGTTAAATTTTGTGATCATTAATTTAGTTGTGTGATCATGCTTTAAGTTTGGTGATCTAGCCGTATTTACAATTGATCACAAATTTTGGGATCACCAGTTTAGTGATCTTGAGCAGATCACGAACCCAGTGATCATTGAATGTTCACAAATCTTGTGAACATTGGATCACAAAATTAGATTGACCCGATACATCATCTATACCACCATTTAAAGTCGAGTCGAATTCACAATTTTCTGAATTTTGCAGATTTACTGCAGAATTTGCAGAACATGTTTAGGTCCTTCACAACTTAAGCTTTGGCACCACTTTTAATATTTTGTTTTTTACACAATGCCTTTAGTATTTCTGAAAAAAAAAACAGGATAATATTTTTTGATATTTTTATTTTTTATGGGGGGGTTAAAAAAATGTGATAATTTTTTGGGGATAAAAAAAAGAAATAATTTACCTCATCTGCAATATGATTGATAGACGTGTGCTCTAATTAAAAATTAATTTATTTTCTTTTGATCACAGAACATTTTAGATGAAACAAACAAGCCAATATCAAAATTCACTTGTCCATTATTGCCAATTAGCAAAACAAATAAACACAAAAAATCAATTCCAACATTGAACAATTCCACTAATGATACTCTAAAAGGTAACTTTAAACCAGTGCCAGCCCCTTAATCACTGCCATAATTGCTAGTCTATTAAACTATCGAATTTCAATCGATAATCAGATTGAAATCGATTGAAATCCAAGACGTTGATGACGGCTCCGGAGCCGAGATCTACTAGCTTGGCTTAGGTAGCAGTCAGAACAGCTAGAGGTCGACTAATTAGGCCCACTGATTCAGTCGGCTTTGGATTGGATTCGATGCGCCGTGTGAATATGCCACCGTATCGAATCTAATTGAATCCGTACGGCAACACACTTATTTGAATGTCTTGCCGAGTCTCTAATTGATTACGGATCCAATTACCGCCCATTCGCGTTTCATAACTACGTGTGAACTGTTCATCATCTAATGGCCTATTTATTTGTTTGTCCAAGTCTTAAAAGCATTCCATTCATTCGTAGCTAAACAAACACTGCTTTTGTTTGCCATTCGGCTTAGACATCGATGATGTTAGATTACCGGAGTTTGCTAGTGACCGAAAATGTTCGTTCCAATGCAAATATTTGATCTAATGCTTTTAGAGAGCAAGAGAGAGAGAGAGACACTTTGAAATTCAATATCATCGATGGGAATGCGTAAATAGCATTTTTCTCTCTCTCTTTTTCTTTCTCTCATTCAGTTTTTTTCTTTTTAAATGTAAATATTTAAGGTGATTAAGCTGGTACTCTAAAGCTCATTAAATAAAATAAATTTTTTTTTTTTCTTCCACTTTTTTTATTTTTTTTCTATTAATTTTTTATTTTTTAGAGAGAAAAAAAAACTCGCACAAAAAATCCAAAATTAAGTAAGTGTAAAACAAATTGATTTTATGCATTTATTTTCTCTGTGTTTCTTTTTTGGATTTGAGACCCGTTTTTAATTGTTACAGTATCTGAATAAAATTTATATTTCTCATTTTACTAAAATTCGCGAGATTCGTGAAAAATTATCTAAATTTTTCTTTTTACATTTTATAATAAGTGAAGAGGAATTGTCAAATTTTAGCCGAAGATTTTTTTTAATTTATTATTATACAGTGCTAAGGCGATGAAGCTGGTACTCTAAGTAAAAATAAAAAATTTTTTTTTTTATTTTTATTGAAAATTATTTTACAAAAATTAAAAAATTTTTTTTTTCATTTCAGATAAAAAAATTGATTTTAAATTTATTTCCCATCCATTTCTTCTTGTGTCACCGGCCTCAATTAAAGACCCTTTTTATTTCAATTAGTATCTAAGTAAAGTCTTTTTGAAATTAAATTCATTTTTCTCATTCAACTAATATTTAGCCAGAGATTATTTTTTTTAAATTTAATATTTTCCAGTTCTAAGTTGAATAATTTGGTACTTTGTTTATTTATATAAGGAATTGAATCATACTTTTTTAAGGAGAAGTAATTTTTTTTTATTATAAAAAATTATTATCTAAAAAAAATTTAAAAAAATTTAAAAAAATGGTTGACAAACAGAAAAAAAATTTTTTTTTTGTTTTTTAGAACATCTCGTTTCTTTTTCTATCACTGGCCTCTATTAAAGACCCTTTTTAATTGTAAGAGTATCAAAATAAAGTTTTTTTTTAAATTAAATTTATTTTGTTCATTTAACCAAAATTATCAGATTAAAGTAAACTCATGAAAATATAAGAGATTTTTTGTAAATCGCCCTTCTAAAAAAATACCAAGCCTGTACTCAATAGCTCATTAAAAAAAATTTTTTTTTAGAGAGAGAGAAATTAAATTGTCAAAATGAGAAAAAATTAAAAACAAAAATTGATTCTGCATTTATTTTTCCTCCAATTCTTCTTGATCGTTTTCAATTGAGTATATCTAAATAAAATTTTGCTAGACTTTGTCTAAAATCAAATTTATTTTCAGCCTTCTAAAATTAATTTAATAAGCTAAATAAATTATTTTTTAATTTTTTGTTATAGAGAGAGAGAGAGGAAAACAAGTGTCAAAAAAATAAAAAAAATTTTTTTTGTAACTTGAGACCTAAGCGAAATAAAAACAAAAAAAAATCGATTTTATTTTTTCTTGTTCTTCCATTTCCATTTCTTGTTCTTCTGTTTTGGCTGTTTCTCTCATTTGCATGTAATTAAAAAAAAAGCCAACAAAAACTCAAAAGCACCAATTCTTATCTGTGTCTGTGATTCGAGCAAGTGTGTGTGTGGAGCCATTTCCAAATATCACATGCTCTTATTAAAAGATAAACTCGAATGCAGACACATTATCCAAAAATAGTCAATCTTACCTTTTTGATTTTTTAAAGTACAAGCATTCAATCGAAAGAGCTGAATTTGTCAAAAATGCAAGCCTATCACCAAACGTTCAATCCACAGGCCTACATTGGCAACACAAACGGCGCAGCAGCAGCGGCGGCCGCAGCGGCCTACTACCAGCAGCACAACGCAAGCAACTACGTCCTACAGTCTCAGTACGGGCTGGCGGACTCGTTTCCGTACCCGGCCAACACACCACAAGCCTATTCTCAGGCCAATCCTCCGCTGGACTATGTTTCGTACGCTGCCGCTGTGGCCACCAATCCCAGCTACCACCAGGGTCAATTTTACCAGAGCTCGGGCCAGGCCGGCTCTCAGCTGACCGGCTACTCGGCCCCTGGCTCCAGCATGACCGCCTCCAGCCCCGACTACCAGTACGCCAACTCTTTCCTCAATGCCGTGCAGCACCTGCAGCAAAACAACCTGCTGCAGGGCTCGCCAAACAACTCCAACGCTAATTCGGACGCCACTAACAATTCAAGCGAGCCACTGCCTGTCAACTCTTCAACTCCTAATCTAGCACAGTCAGCTGCCAGTGTTGCCGCTGCTGCTGCAGCCGCTGCCGCAGCCATACACCAACAACACCATCAGTACAGCACAAACACGTCACAGACCTATTTGCTCAATCCAGCAGCTCTCAACGACACACAATTTTCTGCTCTGCCTGCGTCACCTCTTTCCCCAAAATCTAAAAGTAATTATTTTTTTTTCTATTTTTAATAAATTTTTGATCTTTTTTTAAAAATTAGTTTTGATATTTTTAATTCCAGAATAATGTCTACTTTAAAAAAAAATTAATTTTTAAAATTTTTGAAAAATGTCCTCTTTAAAATGGAGTTAATAATGAACTAAGAAAAATTTTTAAATAATTAAGCAGAATTTTTTCGAAAAAATTTTTTTTAATAATAAGATTTTTTTTTAATTTGAAGAGAAACATATAACAATTTAAATTTAAGAAAAAAAAATTTTTTAGAATTAATTTTGATAGGAAAAATTTAATAAAGCTAATTTTTCTATTTGCTTTAAAGAATTAATTTTGATTTAGTGAAAAAAAATTTATAAAATTAAAAATTTAAAAAAAGCTAAATTTTCCAATTATTTTTTTAAAAATAAATTTAAATTTTTCTGGAATATATTTAAAATTAATTTTTTAAATTGAGGAAAAGATAAAAAACTTCCATATCATCAAAATCGTTAACAGCAATATGAGGCACAATGTTTTTCAAAAACTTTTAAATTTCAATTTGAAAAAAAAAATAAATTTTTTTTTATTTCTTGATAAAATATTGAACCGAAATATCCGCAGTAATTTAATAAATTAGACCTATTTTTGTCTTATTTTTGGAATTTTATTTTTCACATCGCATATAAGCGCTCATTAAAATAAATATTAAAAACAATTGATAAATTTCTTATTTAAAAAAAAAAATTTATTTAACAACTATTTTTTCAATATGATAAAAAATCAAAACAAAAAAAATTAATCAATTTCGGTGTTTTTTATTTTATATTAACATATTAAAAAAATTAATTTTATTTTCAAGCTTTAGAGAATAAAAAAATGTACTTTTTAAAAAGGTCCTCTATAAAAAAAATAATTTTTCTAAAATTTCTACAAAATGTCTTCAATATTAAAAAATAAATTTATCAAAAAATTATCTCATATTTTAAATATAAATTTTTGTACCATAAAAGACATTTTTTAAAAATTTAAAAAATTATTTTTTTCATAGAGAACCTTTTTAAAACGTTAGAAAAATTTATTTTATTTTAAGAACATCTTTTTTTTTTTTTAAGTCTCCAAAACTTGAAAAAAAATTTTTTTTTTAATTTTTAAAAAATGTCTTTAATATTAAAAAATTACTTCATATAATTTAAAAAAAATTTTTTTGGTTATTCAAATTTAGAGATTTAAAAATAAACATTCTTAAAATAAAATGAATTTTTTTAACATTTTAGAAAGGTCCTCTATTAAAAAAAATTTTCAATATTTGTAAAAAATGTCCTCAGTAGTAAAAAATAAATTTTTTAAAATTATTTAAAAAATTAACTTTTTTTAAAGAAATTTTTTTAATTCTTTAAATTTAAAAAAAAAAATCAAATTTTTGAAAAATATTTATTTTAATTTTTTTAAATTATTAGAAGGTAAATCAAAAGGTAAAAAATCAAGTTCGGTGCAGTCGACAACCACATCGATAGCACCGCTGCTGTCCTCGTCGCCGACATCGAACAGTGTGGCGGGCGAGCTGGAGACAGAGCGAGTGTTCGTGTGGGACCTGGACGAGACCATAATAATATTCCACTCTCTGCTGACCAGCTCGTACGCGCAGCGATTCATCAAGGACCCCCAAGTGGCCATAAACCTCGGCCTGCAAATGGAAGGTCTGATCTTCAGCCTGGCCGACCTGCATCTGCATTTCAATGACTTGGAAGAGTGCGACCAGGTGCACGTGGACGATGTGTCGTCGGACGACAACGGCCAGGACTTGTCCAACTACAACTTTGCCTCGGACGGCTTTCACTCGAGCGCCAACTCGAATGTGTCGCTGTCGAGTGGGGTGAGGGGCGGCGTCGAGTGGATGCGCAAGCTGGCCTTCAGATACAGAAAAATCAAAGAGACCTACAATGCGTATCGTAACAATGTGGCCGAGCTGCTCGGCTCGCCAAAATGCGACCAGTGGGCCCAGATAAGAAACGATATCGAAAAGTTGACCGACAATTGGTTGACCCTGGCCCACCAGTCTTTGTCCATCATCAAGTCAAGGCCCACCAATGTAAACGTGTTGGTCACCACCACCCAGCTGGTTCCCGCAGTCGCCAAGATACTCTTGTACGGACTGGGCGGCCTCTTCGACATTGAGAACGTGTACAGTGCGACCAAGATCGGCAAAGAGAGCTGTTTTGAGAGGATCTCGTCCCGGTTTGGCCGCAAGTGCACCTATGTGGTCGTGGGAGATCGGCAGGAAGAGGAAACTGCTGCCAAACAGGTAAATAGAAAAGAAATAGAAAAAAATTTTTTTTTTTTTATTTTTAAAATTTTTTATTAAGATGAACTGGCCCTTTTGGAGGATAAACGAGCACAGAGACTTGGCTGCGTTGCATCATGCGCTAGATCTGGAATTTTTGTAATCAGTAAACAGTTTTTGACAGTCAAACAAGAGCTTTACAGATCTTCACTTCACCGATCTCATTTGTTTAAACAAACGTAAAGAGTTTTGTGTGTCGACTTGGACTAGATTGTTCTCTCTCTTTCTCTCTCTTAAGTTTTTGTTGAAATTTTTTCTTTTTTTTTTTTCTATTTTTTTAACTTCTTTAAGATTTTATTTATTTAATGATTGGAGAAAATGATTATTTTTTCTGTTCTTTTGTTGCTCATAGGCTTGGTAATCAATTAGTTTTGAGATATGTTTATAATTTGATCTTTTTTTCTTTTTTTTTTTTACTGATCATGTAAATAGGAAATTTGATCTTTTTTTTTTATCGAGAAAAAAAAATTATTTAAAATTGTGATTGTTGGTAAAATTGATAAAAAAAAAATATTTAAATTTTAATTTTTTTTTTAAAGGAACATTTTTACGATTAAGATTTAAATAAAAAGTTGTTGTAAATTTCAATTTTATTTTTAAACATTAGCCTGCTGTTTTCAATAGATTTCAACGGGTCTAGTATTTTGACAACCAAAAATCTGCTCATTACAACCACAAAACAGATTTTCACACACAACGTCTAAAAAAATTTTTTGTTGTGTGCATTGGGAATTTTTAAAAAAAATATTTCACATGAAAAAAAAAGTTAAAAAAAATTAAAAAAAAAAGTGCATGAATATTATTTCTTACAATTGTTTTATAAATATTATGTTAAATTTCAAATTTCATTAAATGCCAAAGATTCTAAATTTTGAACTTGAAGCAATTTTTGGAAATTTTGAATGCCAAAGAAGGTAAACGTAAAAGAGGAAGACCTCCTTCAAAAAAATTAGATGAAATTGATAATGATACAACACCAGATACAAAAGAAAATAAACGTAAAAGAGGAAGACTGCCAAAATTAGATAATAAAATTAGACTCTTAATTCATTTTTTTTTGTGTGTAAATTAAAGGCATTGTGAAATTTGGTACAAAAAACAAAAACAAAATATTAAAAATTCCAAAGCTTAAGTTCTGAAGGACCAAAACATGTTCTTTAAATTGTAGCAGCTGATTCATCCTTTGTGACACCAATATACTGATTCTGCAAAGCTCTGCAACAAATCTGCAAAACTCAGAAAATAATAAATTCGGGATATTATATTATATTAAAAATCCAACTCAACTTTAAGTGGTGGTATAAAGGATGTATCAGTTGCTAAAATTTACAGGAGCATGTTTTAGTCGGTCCAGATTAAAGTTAAAGTGTTTTTTATGTTTTGTTTTTGTTTTTTGTACTAAAATTCACAATTTTCTAAATTTTGCACAGTTTTACAAAATCAGTATATTGGTGGTACAAAGGATGTATCAGCTGCTTCAATTTACAGAACATGTTTTGGTCCTTCAGAACTAAAGCTTAGGTACTTTTTATATTTTGTTTTTGATTTTTGTACCAAAATTCATTAGTAGTTTTGATCTAGAATTTTTTTTTGTGTGTGAAAACAAGTTTTTTGGTTGTGAAAACCAGATTTTTGGTTGTCAAAAGACTTTTCCCGATTTCAACATCAAAAATGCAAGTTTAATGACTGGAATTTTAAGAAAAGAAAGTGATGTAAAAAATATAAATGAAAAGACAAAAAATATCAAAAAATAATTGTATTTTTTTTAAAGACTTATATTTTTTGACGGGAGTAAAACAAGGTGGAATATTATCTCCATTTTTGTTCAACTCATTTATAGATGATCTAATTGAAGATTGTTTAAAAAAAGATATTGGGGCTCAATTTAAAAATCTTAATAATTAATAATTAATTAATTTAATAATTGTCTATGCCGATGATATAATTTTAAAAAGTCCAGCTGACTCTCACATCCAAAAACTTTAAAATATTTGAGGCTTAAATTTAACTCTAGTAAGACCCATGTAATTAATTTTGGACCGGTTTTATTTAACTATGTATTTTTCGTAAACGGGAATAAACTCGTAGAAGCCGATCAGATTGAATATCTTGGATTTATTATAAATTCTAAGTTAGAGTTCAACCATCAAGCTTTCGAAAATTTTAAAAAGTCCAAAGGAGTTTTTTTAGTGTTTCATTTCTTTCACCCAAATCTAATCCAAATTCGTGTCCGGGTTTTAAATACTTCATTTACAAAACTTATTGTTTATCAAAAGTTACTTATGAGCTTGAGTCATAAACTCTTAATAAATTTCCAATAGAAACTCTGAATATCCTTCAAAACAATCTGATTAGACAAATGCTGAAGTTAGCTCCTTACTGCCACATATCAAGAATTCTGAAAATCTTAAGAATATTCAATTTTGAAGAATTGTATATTTTTTCTAAACAAATTTTTATTGATACAATCAAATTTAACTACCTCTCTTCACAGATATTCAAATCTTTGTCTACAATCGCGGTTGTCCCTAAAATGCGGAAACGGAAATGCGGAAAACGGAATTCCGCAACCCCATTTCCGCAGAAAAAATCGATCCAAATTCCGCAAATAAAATACTAAAATGCGGAAATTCCGCATTTTAGGATGGAGTCTTTATTTTGCGGAAATCACTATGCGGAATATGCGGAAACATAAAATAAAGAAAAAAAATAAGTTTATTAAAATAAGAGGCTAATAAAACCAGTTAAATATTTTTTGTAGTTAATAAATGTTTTAAGTAAATCAAATTTTGAATTATTTCATGGTATCACATTCAAAACCATATTTGCTACACGACCATGACTTAGCTTTGCCAGAACGGTAATAAGTACTACATTTTCCACAGTCAAAATGGTACCAATAGAAACATGTATCACACTCGATTGATTTTTCTAAACATAAATCAGAGCAAACTGGACAAGTACAGTGAACAACTTTTGTTCCAATCAGTGTCTTAACTTGTTTCCAAGTACTCTTATTAAAGTAGATACTAAGAGAGTCTAGATTACATTTTGTTAAGAAAATATCACTCAAATCTCTATGATCTGAAATGATCATACTGGATTTTATCAATAACTTCCGATTAGTTATTTCATTTAACAAATGATGACTATCTGAATTTAAAATTTCTTGTAAAAAACATGTCGATTCTTCTTTTGAATCAATTGATGAGCTAGTACTTTGAACATCAATAGAGTTGACACGATGTCCCTTTCTTTTACGACCAGTCGACCCGGAATTTTTAGAGATTGTTAATTGGGCTAAATTTGGTATACGGTAACTATTACTAATATCTATCCCATTAATCGATTGCACTGCTAAGATATGTGAACATATTTGCTTATCGATACATGAACAAGTAGGCTTAGGTAATAATTTAACTTGAAAACAATTGTTTATCTCGTCAACAACAAAATAAATTTTCAATTTTATATCTAATTTAATTTTATCATTGTTAACTAGCCATAAAGCTCGACTGACCTTAGAATTGTATCTATTTTTTAATTCTATAGGCTTATCATTATCTTCATCGTCGCCATCTTGGCTAATATCTTCTACATTTCTACTACAAAGTTGAGTTTCAACAAAATTGACATTTTCAACATTTTGATCATCAGTAGGACAATTTACCTCACCTTGAGCATAACCATAAGAATCAGGCATTAAAATTTCATCTAAATCATCAGAAGAACTACAATCTTGTAATGTTGAACCGATAGTTTTGGTTGATTGAGTCAATGTTTTATTGGAAAATTCCGTACTGACTTCCGGGATAGTTTCAATATCGCTCTGATCGCTAGATTCAGCCGCACTCTCCTCACTAATGCTAGAGAATTTAACACCACAAGATTCCAATAATTCTTCTTTGTTCATTACCAAAGATTCAATAATTTTTGAAGGTTCTAATGATTCTCTAGTGTTAACATATTTAGTGTTAACATAGCACTTTTCTTTGTACTCGGGTCTTAAACGGTAAACTCCACGATTACCGAATCCATATTTCACCTCGTTACAATAATAAATTGATAATTGTTGAAGAGATAATATAACAATATCTAGAGGAAGTTCTGTACGCTGTTGAACAAGTTTTAAAAGGTTATTTATACCTTCAGATTGATTTGTTGTTATGCCAGTGAAGTGATTAAAAAGATTTTTAGCAACTGGTTTAATCGAATATGCAGCTAAGTTATCTATTTCTTTAACTATACGACTATTAAAGTAATTTACAAATTCAGGCCTCCATGCCTTCACGATGTTTCCCGAATTATTAATGTAACCAGAAATTTTGTTTTTAAGTTGTATTTCAAATTGCTGTCTTGTTGGTTGTAAAAACAATTCTCTTAGTGAATCGCAATATAAACCGATTTCATCATTTGGTATTTGTTTACATGAGCTAATCCATCTTTCGGTAGCTTTCCAAAAATGATTCCAACATCTTAGAAGAGGTAATTCCGGGAAATGTCTCCTGATTGCATTTCTAAATGCATCTTCGCAATCAGTAACAATAAAACCACACTCAGTAAGTTAAAAAATAACACAATCAATAAACAATTAACTAATTCAGTTTATAATATTTATTCCAGAAAAAGAACACAAAAAATAAAAAAATATCACAAAAAAAGATGAAAAAACACTAATTCAATTAAATCATAACTTTATTTTAATTTTATTCACTAATTAAGTAAAAAAAAATAAAAAATTACCTATTTTTTTTGAGAATTTGAGTATAAGGAATATCTTCAACTACGTTTAGCATATCGCCGATTGGATCGAGCAATACACTCTCTCTTGATTTTGATTCTGAGAGATTTAAAGTTTTATTTGAGAATTTATGATGATGATGAAAAACGTCTTTATTTAAATAAATAAATATAAAATGTTCCAAAAAACAAAAAAAAAACAAAAAAAAAAAAAAAAAAAAATAAAATTATTATCTCATAAGTTGTACCTTAGAAAATAAAACAAAAAAGAAGAAAAAAATATTTCATTGTTTTTTTTTAATACGAAAAACCGAGCTAAAGCTCCTTCAGATTAAAAAAAATCAAAAAAAAGTTAAATAAAATAGAATAAAAATATAAAATAAAAAAAAATAAAGTAAAATAAAATGATTTTTAAAAATTAATTAATGTCAATAATTAATTATAAGTTAATTAAGTACTGTTTTAGTTATATATTTATCTAATTAGTGAATTAATATTAGCTGATCATAAGCTGATCTTTTAACAATAGCATATTTATTTTTACCTTTTTTTGTCCTTTTTTTTGTTGTAATACTCCTAGTGATGGTGGTGGTTGTTCTAATGAGTCTGATACAGTCAAACCTCGTTATAACGAACTCTTTGGGCGGAAAATTCGGTATTCTTTATATCGTAATTCCCATATAAAATGATAGGGACAAAAAAAATTTTAAACCAAATTTTATTGATTTTAAAAATTGAAATAAAAATGCGAAAAAAAACAAAAAGTTAATTTTTTTGAAAAAAATCGGTAATAGGTGGTTGTTTGGTAAAGCTACTTTCAATATTAAATAATAAATTAATTACATTATAAAATTTTCAATATTAAATAATAAATTAATTACATTAGAATTATCATCTTTTTTGGTTAAAAAAAATTGTTTCAGTTCATTTATTCTATCGATCGCATAATCTTTAATTAGATCTGGAAGAACGTCATTAATCCAGTTTTGAACGCCCGTCTGATCTACAAGTCCAGCTTCACCATTGACAGTTTTCGTTGTAATACCATTCCTTTGTAGTTGTTTTGATGATATATATGGTTGTATAGATCGATCAATTGTCAATGTATCAATTCAGATGTAGTTTTTTGGCCATCAGTGACACGCATACGCTTCTAAAGGAGCGCAGAGTCAATAATAATAATAATAAAAAATGGCATAGTCTTTTTTTTTCCCAAAAAATACACATTTATCCGAAAAATATCTACAGCTAACTAAAAATATTTTATTCTACTAATCATGTTTTTGTTATCAATAAGTAATATAAAAAATAAAAAGTCCAGTCTCAATTTAATTTGTATTTTTTACGAACCATTCTTTAGCTTGAGTCTTTCTTCCTGGTTTCTTTTTTATTCCAATATTCCTAAAGCTAAAATCGATTTTGTTTAATTTAATCTAAGAAAGTATTGTGTGGAATTAAGTAAGTATTATGTACAAGAATTTTACAAAGGAAAAATATGCAAGAATTCAAAAATAGAATTACAGTTTAAATACCATTACAAATCAAATAAAATTACAATTTAAATAGAATTACAATGAAAAATTAAAATAGAAGAAGTATACAATAAAAAAGGTGGAAGGAATATATTTTGTATTGTAAAATATCTTTTTTAGACACAAAAGTATTTTTTAGAAGCATGTATATTATTTGGAAAAATAAACTATTTTAAGTGAAAAAAAGGAAAATTAGTAGTAAAAAGAAATTATCCCCATAAAAAATATTTTTCTGTTTCAAAGTAAAAAATAAAAAATGACATATCTGATGTCACAAGCATCACTTAAAAAAACCAACTAAGCTTGACTGATTATTGCTTTAAAATTTGCTTAATTATTTTTGTTGTTATTTGTATTACTATTTTCCAATCTTGAATGTTGCGTATTCGATTGATCATTACTTATTCCATAAAGTACCACTTAACGATTGTAGTACTTTATGGTACTTTATGCTTCAGCAGAAGAAAGCTTAGATTTTTAGAAAATCAAAGCGTTTCACAAAATTCTTAGTTCTAAACTTGTTTCTTTTTAATTTTATTTCAAATAAACATGTCTTACAAAGACATACGTTTCTCGTTCTTAACATTTAGAATCTGATAAACTGGCAGATTGAAGTTCATGATCAGATGTAAATTTCAAATCAAAATTTTTAGTTTTTTAGTTTAATAAAAAGGTGTTATTAATCAATTTTTTAATAATAAATGACTAAACTTTATTAAACCTAAATTGTTTAATCTTTAATTAAATAGAAAACCATATGAATTTTTATCTGAAGTAAAAATAAAATCTTAATCAATATTTTGAAATTTTGCAATTCAAAAATTAACTTTTTTTTGCCATAATATATTTCAATTAATATTTAAATATTATTTTAAATCACAATTGGATTTTAAAATTGTCTTTTTAATTTTCAAAATAAAGATTTTATAAGAATCAATTAAAAATCGATTAAAAAAAAAGTTTTTTTTTAAATTAAAATAGTAAGCATCTTATGTTTAGTTTAAAAAAAAATTAATAAAAGCTAATTTCATCATTTTTATTAACATTATAATGAATTAAGTTTTGATCATTTGATCATGATCATGAACTTCAAGTTGCCGATAAACTAGCCCAAAGGCAAAACAAATAAATAAACCTTCTAAAATTTATTACAAATTAATTATTTACATCTTGATTAATTAAAAAAATTAAATGATGCCTAAAATTTTTTTGTTAGTGCCATTTTTATAATATTTTTAAAATACAATAATAAAAAATGTTAATGAATGACTTCAGCCTCTATGTCTAACAGGCAGTGATTTTTATTGTGCCTTAGTCATGATCAGCAAATATATGTCTTGTTCTACAATATAAATTCTAGTTTCAAGGCCCTTGAGACTAGTGTTCTTCTCTTTAGAACTGATTAACTCTTTTGAACTGATTAACTTCATTTATTTAATTTCTATATGAAAGTATTCAATTATTAAAAAATTAAAATAAAAGAAAAAATATTATTTGAAAAAATTTAACTATAAGATATTCAAATTAAACAATTCAAATTTTTTCAAAAATTTTAAAAAATTGAAATTGTTGTTATTGATAATTAAGAGCTAAAATTTCAAAACTTCAAATTTGATCTTTTAATCCCAAAGCAGTTTAAAACCTTTGAGTAGAAATATCTAAATGTTTTTTGACCATTTTTCGATTTGGCCATTGATTCACATAATCAGCAAATATATGTCTTGTTCTTCAATATTAATTAAAAAATAAAGAAAATCGAATTGTTAGACTAACTTAATCAAACAGTTAAAATTTTGTTATAATCTTTGCATATAAATCTAGATTTATGGACAAAAATTTGTAACTAAAAACAAAATCATTATTTTCTTAAATTTTATTAATAAAAAACAAATTGTTATCAAAATACCAAAATTTTTTCCAAAAGCTCAGACTGAAATATCAAAAAACATATTTATTAAAAGTTATTTATGTGTCTTTAAATTTTAAATATTTTTAAAATTTTATATGAAGGTAGTAAAAATGTGAGAGTTATTTTCCTTTCGTTCCAATATTGTAAATTTAATTTAGTAATTAAAGTAATGATTTTTTGTTTTGTAAAGTCTCGGTTTTGGACTTTAGGGATTTAAGCCAAGAAATAAATAAAACAATTAAATTTAGTTAATAGTTTATTAAATGGAATCCGAAATTATAACAAAAGAGGTAGTTGTTTATATAGTAGCTAGAACATGTGCTTCAGCTGCAGTTAATTCAAGATTAAATAATAAGTAGAGACATGTCAAGACTTGGGTCTTAACAGTTTCTATTTACTTTTTTTACGATCAATAAATTTTTTAGCTTTTTTACAAAAAATAATTAAATTTAAGTTAAATTTTGATCAAAAAGTCAATAAGATTAATAATCTTTTTTCTATTTAATTTATTTTGATAAAAATAAATTTTGAATTGTTTTTTTTCAAATCAAAATATCATTTTCTTTTGAAAAAACATCATCAGAGATCATTTTACTTCTTAAGAATTAATAGATTAAGAATATCTAAAAATTATTGAACGAACGAATTCTTTGAATATAATTGATATGATTGACAAGAGTATTATTTGTTTATTTTTTTGTTTATCTGTACCGAGCTTCAGAATATAAAAAAAATAAAATAAAATAGAATAAAGTTAAATAAGATAAAATAAAATAAAAAAAAATAAAAAATTTAAAAAAAGGATAAATAAGCCTAAGTAGTAAAAAGAAAATTAAAACGATATGTTTTTTCTGTGCCAGGCTAAAGCTCCTTTAGATTAAAAAAAAAGGAAAATGTGAAGAATAAATAAGACAAAAATAAAATATAATATAAAAGACAATTAAAAAGGAAATTTTATTTAATAAATTGCTAAAATAAGTCAATAATTAAAAGTGTCATTCAGTTTTGATAAATATTTGGTAATTGTTTAAGTGAAGCCTAAAAATGTATTTGTTTATTCTGTTGATTTATTTATTTATAAAAAGTGTTTTTTTAAATATCTCTCAAATTGCGTCAACGTTTTATTTGCATACATTATTGTATTAACAACATTAAACAAATTATGTAGTTTTAAATTTCTTTATTTCTAAATATTAAAATATTCCATTCAAAAATATTGATCAAAACAAAAACTGGTAGAACTAAGTAAATAACAGTGATTTTTTATCTCAATTTACGTCACAAGATAATGATGTAAAATAATTATACTTGATTCCAAAAATAATTTTTTCTTATGTGAAAAATTTTGATTTTAGCTTCCTTCTTATCCTAATCAAATATTAATTTCAAAAAATTGATTAATTTATTTAGATTTGATGTCAAAATTGATTCAAAAGATTCATCAGATCCAAACTAAAAATTAACATTTGAATATTCTTCATAAATTACTTGTAGCTCCTATTGATATTTTTCAAAAATTTCAAAAATTAATTTACAAAATTAATTGAAATTCATTAAAATGAAAATATTTATTAATTTAAAAAAATTGATGCTTAAATCAGCAATAAGAAATAAGAAAATTTAAGCTCTTTTATTTTAAGCTCACTTTGAAAAATTTTTAAAAATGACTCTTTCAAAACAGTTTTCAGATTAAACCCATAATTTCCTAAAACTTATTTTATTTGTTTCCATTATTTATTAGAAATTTGTATAAAATTTTATGATATCCTTTTCTTTAGAATATTGTTTTAAGCAACCAAAATTTTTATTTCAATATTTAAAAAGATTTAATAGAAGTTTACAAAAATTAAACAAACATTTCTATCAAAAACTCTTTTTTTATTTTTAATTCAAAATTTTACAATAAATTCTTTTTTATTTCCTCCAATTTATTTCAACTTGATCAGTTCGAAATCGTTGCGTGATTGTTGTCTTTTCCCACGGAGTCACCATTCCAACCTTAAACATCTCATAACCAGCTTGGGCGATCATGGCACCATTATCGATACAAAATCGATCATCAGTGGCAAAAAGAATTGCATTTCTTTCTTCGCACATTTTTCTCATCATTTCCTGTAGCCGCAAATTGCATCCTACACCACCTACAATGAGCACTTCTCTGGAATTACAATGTGACATGGCGCGCTCAGTTATTTCGACCAGCATGGCAAAAACAGTTTCTTGCAATGAATAGCACAAATCCTCCGGTGTATACTTTTTTTGCTCCACGAGCTTAGGTCCTCTTTGCTCAATAAAGCTCAACAGTCCACTAAAAGAAACGTCCATTCCTTTGACACAATAAGGCAATTCTAAATACTTGCTGCCATTTTTAGCCATTTGCTCAATATTAAAGCCCGGAGATGGATCGTTGCTAAGTTTAAGCACCCTAGCAAATCTATCCAAGCAATTTCCTACAGCAATGTCAATGGTTTCGCCAAAAATTCTGTACCTCTTATTCTCGTAGCTAATTACTTGGGTATTTCCGCCACTTACATACAAAACAGTTGGATTCTCAGCTGATGTAATCAGCCTGCCCATTTCAATGTGTCCTATACAATGATTAACACCAATAATTGGTTTTTGCCACAATTGAGCTAAAGTCCGTGCTACAATTGCCACTGTAAGCAAAGGAGCACCCATGCCAGGTCCTTTGGTGTAGGCTATGGCATCGATTTCTTGCCAAGTTATTTTAGCCTCTTCTAAAGCTTGTTTAGTAAGCGACAAAATGTGCTCTTTGTGATGTTTGGCTGTCTCTGATGGCATAAACCCTTGGCCTGGTGGAGTTACGTATGTGTGACGAGGGTTTGCCAAAACTTGACCATCGCGGATTATTCCAACCCCTATTTTGTTCGCACTTCCCTCGAAACCTATAATTGTTACCATCTAAAAAACATGTTTTTTTAAAATATTTAAAAATAAAATTTGTCAAAAAAATTGAACAGTTAAATTTAAAAAATTGAGTTTATAATAATTTTTATTAGTACTTGATTATTTTTTTTAAAGTCATAAAATAAATAA
The DNA here is from genome assembly GCA_010279815.1 of Brachionus plicatilis. Classification (NCBI taxonomy): domain Eukaryota; kingdom Metazoa; phylum Rotifera; class Eurotatoria; order Ploima; family Brachionidae; genus Brachionus; species Brachionus plicatilis. The sequence goes on along the minus strand of QEOQ01000353.1, from coordinate 277,250 downwards.
TAGTTACTTTAATAATAATGGGGCACAGAAAGGGACACACTCTATGGCTATAGATTGTTAAAGATTTGATTTAAAGATGGTAATCACATTATCGAGAATTTAAGATTAAATATTTTCTAATTATAATAGATCTTTCACAAAAATAATTAATACATCATAAAATTGATTAGCCATAATAAAAAAAATTTAAAAATAATAACAAATTAAAAATTTTTAAGACTAAAGTTGATGTTATTTCACTTTCATCTAATTCAATAAAAATGGATAAATCAAAAAAATAAAATGTTAATCTATTCAATTGTATATGTTTTATGACAATTAATCAAGTATTTTTTATAAATAAATATTCCTTTAATTAATTTTTTACCATATTTTACTAATTTTATTAAAATTAGTAAAATATGGTAAATTTTTTTTATACATAATTTTGAAAATAAATATTGGAAAAAAAAAAATTAATTTTTTTTAAATAAACACCAAATTATTTCAATTTTTTGGACATTTTTTTTTTACATAAATTTACGTAAAATTTGTTAAATTTGCTATTTTTTACGTAAATTATCGTAAATTACTAAATCCGGAACATTAGTGTATTTTTAGTCTTTTTGTAAATTAAATAAAATTGCATAAAAATAAGGTTAAAAAATGATCTACTTATTGAAAATGCTTGAAATTAATCCTTACTTTTACTCAAAATGGCAACTTAATTCCAGTCAAAATCCAGTTGATGATTCAATAAAAAATCTCACCAATTTTTACCTTTTTTTACGTAATATTACGTAAAAAAACACATTTTGTAGTAAAATTTTGAAATAAAATTTAACTAATCGAATTAAGAAAGTCAACCTCAAAATTTTTTAAATGACTTAAAATCAATAAAAATATATAAAAGAAAATGTGAAAAATTATAAAGAAAACTTATGAAACATTTTTTTTTTCAAAAAAGAACTTATTCTAAAAAAAATGCATTTTTTCTAATTTTTGCTAAAAAAATCCATCCAATTTCGATCGTAAGGAGTTTAAAAAATTTTAATAAAAGTAACTTTAAAATAAAAATAGTTCCTAAAAAAAGATTTTGATTTTTATGAAAATTTTTTTTTGGTAAATCGATTAACATGAAAAGTACTTTAAACTAATCTTATTTTCCTAAAATTTAAGTTTTTTAATTTCTTAATAGGATTAAATTATTGAAACAAATGATCAAAAATTAAGGATAAGGGTACAACTTTTTAAAAAAATAATACTCCTAGTGATTTTGTGATTTAATAAAAAATTTTAGAAAATATTTTGATCCTTACTCTAAATTTTTGTCTAAGAAAGCTTGATTTTTTAAATTCTAAATTTATTCAAATATCTTTTGTAATTTTAATCAGCAAGACTATTAAATCTTAACCAATTTTCGTTAGAGGAAAAATAAAATCTAAAAAAATCCAAAAGTAAATTGGCGTAATTTTTATTAAATTGTGTTGATATAAACAACTATTTCGTACAAAAAACATAGGAAATTATAAGTTTAAATTTTTACTTTAAATAATCAATTAAAATTGTCCGATTTAGCGGTAAACACTGTACTTTTGAGTCAAGTGTATAATCAAAAGTGATCAATAGGCATCGGGTCCGATAAAAAAGGCCGAAAAAGCAAAGAACAAAAACACAAAGGCGCCAACTAGGGTCACTGTGCGCACTGATATTCGTTGTGAGATCATCCGACCTCCGATGACAGCCAGGCCAGTGCATATGCCGTGGCCCAGAGTTCCGCCAAGAACAGTGCCAAACATGTTCTCGCGGGCCCCTAAAATAATAGTTGAGATTTGGGACCGGTCGCCCCACTCGGCCAAAAACGTCAACACAAACGCCTGCAAAAACACTGGCGACATATACTTTCTGAACATCTGAACAAATTTTCTTGTCGGATTCTTATCCTCTTCACCACCTGTTTCCAAATTTTTGTCTTTTTCCTCTGATTCTTTGAGCTCTTCATTGGCTTCATCGTACTCATCGCTGGCATCCGAATTGTCCATTTGCCAGCCTTCGCGCAGCATCTTGAGACCGAACAGACCAAAAAGGACACTTGAGGCATAGTATGTGTAAACTCTTGGAATAACTTTGGTCAGTATGTTGCCCAGTAGGGCCGAAAGTAATGTCATTAGGCCCAGAGCGAGCATTGCACCTGAGTAAACAGTCATGCGTGGATGCTTCATGGCCATTATTGCCGCAATAAAAAATGTTTTGTCGCCAATTTCTGATACCAGAATGACTGAAAAAGAGGCGAAAAATGCGTGAATAAAGCCAAAGGACGGTCCTGCATCTTTTGAGCGAAATTTAATTTCCTGTGAGTTTTTTTCGTGTTTTTCCTCGGACTCCGAGGATTTGTCTTTTAGCACACTATCTTCTTTTTTTTCCGTATTTGTCTCAGAGCAATTTATTCTCACAGCATTGTCAACAACAATCACAATCAATAAAATAAAAACTAATATTTTTTTTGATTTTATACCCATTTTAAAAATTCTAAAAATTTAAGAAAAAAATTTTAATATTTTTAAGGATGACAGATCTAGCGATGACGAGTGCACATGTAAAAAAAAAAATTTTTTTTCCAACAAAAAATTGAAATAAATTTTATTAAATAATTAGGGAACAAAATAAAATTTTAAATTATAAAAGTGTGAGCTAATAATTAATTTGCATTAATATGTTTTAACAGGCAGTACCAACTTGTCCAACAAGACAAAATTTTAATAAACACCAATATTTTTTTGATTTTATACCCATTTTAAAAATTCTAAAATTTTGAGAAAATAATTTTAATTTTTTTTAAGATGACAGATATAGCGATGACGAGTGCACATGTAAAGCAAAAAAAATAATTATTTTACCAAAAAATTATTTGAAATAAATTTTATTAAATAATTAGGGAAAAAAATAAAATTTTAATTTTTAAAAGTGTGAGCTAATAATTAATTTGCAAGAATTTGTTTTGAAAGGCAGTACCAACTTGTCTAATAAGACAAAAATTTAATAAACAATAATTTTTTTTTTATTTAAACGGCATTGTGAATTTTGGTACAGAAATCAAAAACAAAATATTAAAAATTCCAAAGCTTAAGTTCCAAAGGACCAAAACATGTTCTTTAAATTGTAGCAATTGATACATACTTTGTGACACCAATATACTGATTCTGCAAAGCTCTGCAATAAATCTGCAAAACTCAGAAAATAATAAATTCGGGATATTATATTAAATTAAAAATCCAATTCAACTTTAAGTGGTGGTATAAAGGATGTATCAGTTGCTACAATTCACAGAACATGTTTTGGTCCTTCAGAACTTAAGCTGTGGCATTTTTAATTTTTTGTTTTTGTTTTGTTGTATCAAAATTCACAATACCATTTTGGCAAATTGAAGTTTGAGATCAAGATCAAAAGATCAAAATATAAATTGTAATATTTTTTTAAAAAATAGAGAAAAAATATTTTCATATTTAACATTTTAAAAAATCCCTTTTTATTGAACTTTAATAGGTTTAAATATTTTAATTGATTTTAATGAAAACTTACGTTTAATGATAAAAAAATTAAACTGTTTTAAAATTTAAATTTGATTAAAGTAGAAAAAAAAAATTATTTCGGTTTGAATGAATGGATATAAAAGTTATAAATTTTGAATTTATGAATTAAATTAACCTGAATTATTCAAATTATTGATTGTTTTTGTTAAATAAATTAGAGATCAAACATTTTGATGTTAATTTGATAATGAACCATTATTAGACATACCATGTCTAGTAATGTTTAGTATAAAAATGATTAAAATCATTAGATTAATTAAGTTTTAAAATTTTAAATGATCGCTTTGATCTTAAAATTTGATCTGAAACTTCAATTTGCCGCCATTTTATACCCATTTTAAAAAATTCTAAAAATTTAAGAAAAAAATTTTATTTTTTTAAAATGACAGATCTAGCGATGACGAGTGCACATGAAAAAAAATTGAAATAAATTTTATTAAATAATTAGGGAACAAAATAAAATTTTAATTTTTTTAAAGATGCCAAATCAAGCTATGTCGAGTGCACATGTAAAGCTATAAAAATAATTATTTTACCAAAAAATTATTTGAAATAAATTTTATTAAATAATTAGGGAACAAAATAAAATTTTAAATTATAAAAGTGTGAGCTAATAATTAATTTGCATGAATTTGTTTTGAAAGGCAGTACCAACTTGTCTAATAAGACAAAAAATTAGTCGATACTTGAAAAAAAATTACGTTGTCTTCTTAGACTAGGACCGGTGGGTCCAGCGTTTTCAATTAACATATAAATACTCGACTTTTCTTTTTTTCCAAATCTTAATAGTTGAATATCTTCATAATGGATTACAAAAAAAGCAAATTTCGGTAAGACCGGCAAGTCCAGTTTTTAACCAGACCGGCATTGATTCTTGCTTTTTTGGTATTCTAAATAAAACTAATAATTTTGTTACAGAAGTGACAGAATTCAGTCCGGCAGATACCGGGACGATGATGACGATGACGAGTATTACAGAAAAAAGCGTTCCCGTTCCAGGTCCCGTTCTCGAGGACGGAATAGCTCCTTTAGTGACAAAAAAAAAACAAAATCTTCATCACTTCAACAACAAAGTCAATCAAATGTAAAAATATAAATATAAAAAAAAAAATTTTTTCTAAAAAATTTTTTATTTAGAAATATGAAGAAAACCCGAATAATCCATTTGGGACGAGTCCAACGGTGGAAAAGCGTTTTGGCAATGTGACACCATCTAAAACTCTCATGATGAGACAAATACCGCCGCAAATGGACGACAATGAGCTCCGGACCGAGCTGTTCAAAATGGCGGTTCCGTACAAAGACGTGCGTCTTGTCAAGGACAGGAGCACTGGCCTCAACCGAGGCTTTGCTTTTATTGAATTTGCCAGTGTGGACGACGCGTCCGGATGGATGCACAGCACTAAAGTAACTTTAATCATCAATTAAAGTCTCTTAAGATCTTGTCATGATCTTATCGGATGCCTTTTTTTTGGTTGCCATGGTTACCATTTTTTTCACAGGGCTCCGTCTTTTTCAACAACTATGATGCCAGAGCGGTGATATTTTTCAGCAACACGGCTGATGATGAAGCTTACAGAAATAAGCTGAACAAAGAAGACGCCACTGAATGGGATTGTTCAAAAGTAGTTTAAGTTTTTGTTGTTGGGAAAAAATTTTAAAAATTTTTTTGTTCAAGTGCGGTGTAAGAAACTTTAAGAGACGTGAACGCTGTTTCAAATGTAGCATATCACGAGAAGGTTAAATTTTCATATCATCACTGAATATAAATCATGCAGAACGGTTATTAAATGTGAAAATATTTGAATTTTTAGAATCGGACAAGCGCAAGGGCGGCGAAGGCTATGACTACACGGGAACTGAACCGTGCAATAGTAATTAATAAATTTTTTTATCAAAAAAAAAAAATTTTTTTATTCTTATTCAATTTAGCTTTGCTTTTGAGAGGTTTAGATGCTTTGACTAGCAAGGAGGCAATTTTAGACTCGCTCAACAAACTGACCAATTTTACCCTTGCCATCAAAAATGTTCATATTGCCCGTGATTCTCTGTCAAATGTGGTCATGGGCTTTGCTTTTGTCGAATTAAACACCATACAGGTTGGTTTTTGTATTTCGGTATTTTAATCATTGTGGATTTTCATGCAAAAATTCTTATGCCAAATTAAATTTTTTAATTAAAAAATGGATTTGTTGGCAAATTGAAGTTTTAGATCAAAACGATCATTTAAAATTTAAAATTTAATTAATCTAATTATTTTGAAATAATAAATAATAATGGTTCATTAAAAAATAAACATCAAAATGATTGTCCTCTAATTTATTTAACAAAAACGATCGATAATTTAAATAATTCAGGTTAAGTTAATTCAGAAATTTTAAACTTTTATATTCATTTATTCGAACTAAAATAATTTTAATTATTTACTTAAAAAAATTATTAATTTTAAAAGTTAAGTTTTTATTAAAATCAATTAAAATATTTAAACCTATGAAGTTCAATAAAAAGAGAGATTTTAAAATTTTAAATATAAAAATAAACTTGACAAAGCATGTCAAGTAATTGTTAAGGAAAATAAAAAAAAATTCTCTTTAATTAGGAAATAGATGAACTATCAAAATAGAGAAAAAATAAAATAGAGATAAAAAAATAGAGAAATATAAAAGAGAAAAATCATCATAGAGAATATACAAAAGAGAGAAAAAAATAGAGATTAATCATCAAAGTTTCAATTTCAATTTTATTAATCAATAATTTAAATTTATAAATTCTTATAAATTCAAGCTAGATGAATCATTTTAATGTTCTTGTTTACTGGTAATCTATTAAAGTCAATGACATTAAAAGCTAAAAAAAAAGAAAAAAGATAAATTTTGGATTAAAATAAAAACAATTTAGATTTATTTATTCGTGGCTTTGTTTATTGATTAATTTTTGTCGCTATTTTTTCTCTAAAAAAAAATTCTTTAATTTACTTTCTCTATTAAATTTAATTATCACAAACTCAATCACATTTAATTATCTCTATTTTTTTTTCTCTAAAATAAAAATTCTTTAAAAATTTTTTTCTCTATTATGAACGTTTACCATGAAAAATATTAAATTTGATATTTCGGTCTTTTGAGCTTGATCTCAAATTTAAAATTGCCATTTTGTTCTACACATTTTTCTGTAAGTTTTAAAAGGTGAAAAAAAAATGTTTCGTTTGACAGTTCAGTTCAAAGAAAAATTTAAAGAATTATTTGGCAATAAATTGATTGTTTTTGATTGAATTGAATGTTCATTTGGTTTAATTTTTTGTGTTTGAATTACAAAATGTATCCAATGTTGAAATAACAAGTGCCATGTTTCAAATATTTTTTTTCAGTTTCAAATAAAAAATAATTTTAAGTTAATATTGAAAGCATGAAAAGCTTTAATTGTTTTTGTATAAATCTTGACTTTGAGTTTGTGATTTGATGTATAGTTTAAAAAAATATGTTCGCTCTGTTTTGCATTTTTTTTAAATTGAGCTTTTCTTTAAATGCACCAACCGAACGTCAAGTCAAAATTTAAAAAAATAAGTTTTTCGGATCTTGTCGATACGGTTCATCTTTTACTGGAACAATTTTTGATATCAGGTTTTATGAACCATAAGTTCACCTAATCTAAAAATTGTTCATCTAATTCGATATTTTTTCATCTATTTAGAAAAAAGCTAAATGTAATATTAAAAAATAAGATAGATAAAAAAATCATTACATTAAGTCAAACACTTGATGGGTGAAAAATAATTTTTATTTTTATTTTATTTGTTATTATTTATGTCCAAAAGAAAAGATTCAAGTAGAGAGCGTATACAAGGGTAATACAAGGTAAATTTTATCAGAGCAAATGATCACTTAATTCTATTTTGGTTCATCTTAACGTGAACAAAAAAAATTAGGTTTTTTTTTAAGAAATGTTTACATAATTTTGAGTAAAAACTAAATAAATTTTTTATCTTAATTTTTCTTTTTATTTATTTTTTATATTATTTTATCTTATTTAACTTTTTTTTTGATTTATATATTTTTATTCTGAATGTTGCTAGAGGTACAGATAAACCAAAAATTAATTAAATTATTTAAAAGTTAAATAAAGAATTTTCAATATTTTTTTCCAATTTGCAAACAAAAATTAAACTTATTCTATTGGCAAAATGAAAATTATTGTATATTTTTATATTTTTACATTTCTACATTTCTACATTTTTGAGAGAAAAAAAAATCTCAAAATCGAAAAATCTAAAAAAATTTTCATTCAAAAAAAGTAATAATAAATTCGCAATTACTTAAAAAGGAGTTTAAGAAAAATTTAAATGTAAAAACCAAGGATAATTTTTTGAAAATCCCTTTTAATTAATTGCGAATTTATTATTACTTTTCTTAATGAAGATTTTCTTAGATTTTTTGATTATGAGATTTTTATTTTATCTCTCAAAAATGTAAAAATGTAAATATGTAAAAATTTACAACAAATTCTATTTCACTAAAGAGTTCAATATAAAAATATGAAAATAATTGCAATTTTAACTTTCGTAAAAGTCAAAAACAGAAAATTTACCAGAATTTGACGCATCTTACGTAAAGTTTCGTTAAAATCAAATCCAAATTATCCTAATTTTTGCATTTTTTTCCTTTTTTTAGTTTGGTTTCAAAATTAATAGACAATTACAAATACAAAAAAAGATTTAAATTTTTTTATGCAAATTTTGGTAAATTTTTATTCATTTCACGAGCACTAACAGTTGAAGAATTTAGTTCATAAATAAACCATCTTAAAAAAATTGAAATTTGAATTGACTTTTGCGATTTTACGTCAAATTACTTTTCTTTTTATTTGTTTTCATTATTTTTATTTACTGTGATAATTAAAAATAATTTTTTTTGTTGAATTTTGTGGAACATATTTTGTTTCATGTTATTTAATCATCAAAGTTAAAAAAGCTTAATTTTGTCAATTGAAACATAATTTTATTGTAAATTTTGTTAGGTTTGTATGAAAATTTACAATGCAATTAAATCATTGAGATATATTTAATTAATTGAGGTTTTCACATACAAATTGAACAAAAACAGTGCAAAAAAATATGCAAAAATTTTTTAATTATCTTGAATTTAACTTTTTAAAAAAAATATTTTTTAATCAATTTGTATCCGAAATTCACTATTCCGTCATTGACTTGACAAGCTTAAACAAAGATTAAATAAATTTTTTAATATATAAGTAATTTTTAAATTTTTTTAAATTTAAGGATGCCGGCTATCTGCTGCAATGCTATCAGACTGGCTTTGAAATTGATGGCAAACAGGTCATGATCAGCTATTCAAAAAATACTTACAAAAATGCGTAAGTTATGAAATTTTTTTTTACCAAGATCGTAGGTCAATCTTATTCAGATAGAGTAGTTAGTTTTTGTGTCAGTTTTGATACAAAATTAATTGAATGGTTTTAACAAAAAATCGACTAATTAATTACAAAATCAAATGAGATTTGGAACAGAAAATATTTCAACTTAATTTCTAACAAAATTTAAGGCATAACATCGTACCCGTGTTTTTTTCAATGCAAAAAAAATGCATTACTGAATTTATAGCAAAAATGTTTATTCAATATTTTTTTAAAAAAATTTAACTCTAATTATCTTTTTTAAAATTAGAATAATTTTTTAGGCCCATTACATTCATAATATATTAAATATTGATTTTTATTTATTTAATTGTTTAAATTAACCTCCTTTAAGGAGAAGTAAAAATTAAAAGAATAGAATAAAATAAGTATAAATAATAATCGTATATAAAATAATTCATACATAAAAAAAGAAAAAGAAAAAAAGAAAAAATCAGATATATGCAAAATTAAAATATGAAACAAGAAGGGCTGAAAGCACCCTTATTCATAAAGGTCTGATCAAGTCCCTCAAAATGTTTTTATAAAATTTGAATCGTAAATTGTTAAGACATAGTTCAATTGAGTTAGGTAGCCCTTCGCTGGAAATAAGACCTTTTTAAAATCTAATTAAAGTTTATGTGAATTATTTATAATAAATTGTATACTCCTTCCAGAATAAGATTCAAAATTATTTATGTCTCGCTAAAAGGACAAATTTAAGTTCTTGCTCAAATGTAAATTTCAAATTAAAATTTTTAGTTTTTGATTAAAATAAAAGGTATTTTTAACAATTTTTTTAATAATAAAACTTTATTAAACATTATTGATTTTTAGTAAATAAAAATATTAATCAATATTTTGAAATTTTGCAATATAAAATTTAATTTTATTTCGCAGTTATTTATTTTAATTAATATTAAAATATCAATAAAGCCATAATTTGGATACCTTTAGGTCGATTTTAAATTTGTCTTTAAAATTTAAATTAAAAGAAGAAATAATTAAAGAAATTAAATTGAATAAATAGATTTATTATTATTAATTATTTGATTAAAAACTTATTTATACAATTGATTTCCTTTGTATATATCAAAGTCGTTTAAAAGTCACAAGTCTCAAGTCAAGTTCAAGTCCGGACTTTTTTTTTCAAAAGTCCAACTCCAGACTTTAAAATTTTGAATACTGAAGAAGAAATTTATTGCTAAGATTGCAAAAAAATTCTGATATATGGCAAATCTATTGCATTAGACAACCAAAGAGTATGTAAATTTTTTGATATGAAGCCTGATCTAGCAAATTTAAAAAAAAATTCTGGACTTTTTTTTTAAATGACTTGGACCTGTTCTCCATTTATGTAGAAAAGCTTTAGTTATCTAATAAACCCTTTAAAAAATATTTGGAAATATCCTTGAATCTAATGCAATTTTGGCTTTTGATAAAGTCCGAACAGAATATGGGGCAAAATATTGTTGAGATATTGACCAAATTTTTTTTTAAATTATCTTATTATCAATTATTAAAAAATGATTTGTTGATGTTTTTGGCCTAAAAATTTTATTTCTTTAAGATGATTCAAATTAAAGTTTTTAAATATAAAATCTCAATGAACTTTTTATTTAAAAAATGGAATTGTAGATATATTTAGTAGTGTCTGATTTATTGATATGTTAATATACTCTAAATTAGATAAAAAATGAGCCCTTAATGAAAATTTTAATAGTGGGGTGAAGCGTCACATTCAGCGTTTGAAGCCTAAAAAACACATTTTTTCAGTTTTGTAAATTTAATTTAAAAAAATTCGGTAAATCGACCAAACCAATTTAATTTTTTACAAATTTTAGGTTTACAAGGTGAAAAAAAAAACAATATTTATATTTATTTACATAATTCTATTTATTTATACTATTCCTACAGTAAAATTATGAAGCAAAACTTTGAACTTTTGTAGCTCCTCAACGGAACATTTCAGAACAAAAAGAGATAAATATTCTTAATCAGGACTTAACGATCTATGAGTTAATTGAAAAAAAAATTTGGTCAATATCTCAACCATATTTGCCCCATATTCTTTCTAACAAGGACCCCAAAAATATAATTGCCATTTTAAAACAGTATTTAGCAAAAATAATATCAAAAAAAAATGTTGACTCTTTAAAATTTTATTTAAAAAAGTTTAAAAATTTAAAATTGATTAAATTTTTTTTCTTAATTTCAATTCTTTTGAAATAAAAATTTGATGACCAAAAAAAAAAAAGATTGCCAACCGGCATTCACAAGACTCTTCTTATAATTATTTTAATTTTTTTTCCTGAATCAACAAATTTTTTATCTATTGCATAAAAATCATCAAAAAAAAAAAAAACATATTAATAAAATTTAAACCCAAATAAAGAATTTTGAACTTGGACACACAGAGCAAACTGTCGTATAACCAAGTTCACTCTCCGATAGAAAGCAGCTCAGCGATGACGTATGGCCCTAAGAAAGGAAATCAAAGTAAAGTTGAAAAATAAAAACTTGAAAATTGTTTAATGAGCGTTTGTAGCGGACGCGGCCAATTCAGCTGCAGCAGTGGCCCAAGCCGCGATGATCAGCATGCACAAAAAGCAAGAAATGTTAAATCACTTGGCAAGCCAAGACATAGATCCGGCATTGGGCGCCAATTTGGAATACATTGCTGCCCAGGTCGAAAAGTCTGTGACGCCCGACGTTTCTCAATTTGCTTTTGACGAAACTTCGGGCTTTTACTACGACTATTCGACCGGTCTTTACTACGATCCAAATTCCCACTACTACTACAATGCCACCACCCAACAGTACTTGTACTACGACACCAACACTGGCACTTACTTGCCTGTAACCGGATCAGAGTCGGCCAAGGCCGAAGAATCCAAAGCCAAGAGTGACAAAGTCAAGAACAGCTCGTCTAAGCCCAAAACAGCAGCCCAAATAGCAAAGGTAAAAAAAAGAAAGCTAAAAAATTTTATTAAAAATTTGCCAAGGATATGGAACGCTGGGCCGAACAAATGAACAAGAAAAAAGACAAAAAAGTGTCAGTACAAAAGCCGATAGAAACAAAAACAATTGTTGAAGCCGAGGCCAAGCCGGAAGAAGTGGTTGTTGTGGCGCCCAAGCCAGAACCAGAGGCAAAAAAAGTATATAAACGTGTTATTATATACAGACGCTTTTTATACGGCTCATAAATTCCATTTAAATATTTCTCTGATTGACTATTAACTTATGTATAATTGCAGCTAAATGAGGTACCTAGTCAAATGGTGCAGGAGCCAGCGCAGCCTTTGGACGAGTCCACACTTATTGACCAGAACAAATTGGCGTGTCTTTTGTGCAAGAGAAGATTTGATTCAATTGATATACTAAATAAACATGTGGCAAAATCTGATCTACACAAAGTAAAATTTTTATTAAAAGAAACAAAAAAAAATTTTTTAAATTAATTATTTTAAATCAAAATTAAAAAAAATTTAATTTTTTTAATTAATATAAAAAGATTAAAATTTACTTTTTCTAATTTTTAAAAAATTTAAAAAATTTAAATTATATAAATATTTTAAAATTAATTTTTTTTTAATTAACATAAAAATTAAATTAATATAAAAAAAATTAAAATTAAATTTTTAATTTTAAAAAAAAATTAGATTATATAAAAATTTAAAAAATTAAATTTTTTTAATTAATATAAAAAAAATTAAAATCAAATTTTCTTATTTTTAAAAAATTTAAATTATGTAAAAATTTAAATATTAATTTTTTAATTGATTTAAAGTATATTTAATTTTAATTTTTTAATTTTCAAATTATGTAAAAATTTTAAAAAATTAAAAACAATTTTTGTCCAGAAAAATTTAGAAAAATTGAGACTTGATCGCGGAGAAAAAAGCGAAAAGACCGAAGAGACAAGCAAAGAGCAAAATGCGGATAGTTTGATGGCAGCGTTGAAGTACAGGGACAGAGCTTTGGAAAGAAGAAAAAAATACGGCTCGCCCGAACCTCCGTCACCGCCAAGCGACTATTCTATCAAGCTGAAGATTGCCAAAGAGCAGTATGAAGAAACTGCTAATCTACAGCCAATGCCTTTTGTTGAAGGTAATTTTAAGGTAATTCCATTTCCTAGAGCTGAATTAATTGTTGTTCAAGTGGCAGCGTCAAGTTCGGTTGCGTCCAAAATGATGAAAAAAATGGGCTGGAGCGAAGGTGGTGGCATAGGCAAAAATTTGCAAGGCATTTCAGCGCCCATTGAAGTAAAATATTTTTTTTTTGAAGTGTTTGTTAAGAATAATTTAATTACTTAATTTTAAAGGCCACCTTGCGTCAAAGAGGTGCTGGTCTTGGTGCAGCATCGGCCGAGATCGATCCGGCAGACACCTATCAGGACGCGGTCAAAAAATCGGCCAGGGCTCGCTTTGAACAATTGAGATGAAATTATCCATTTAAACTTTTTGTTTTTATTGTATATTTTTTTTTATTTGCTTTAATTAAAAATAAAAAAAAAATTATTTTAATGGTTTTGGCCATTTATTTAAATAAATTGTTCAAAAGCTCTAAACAAATTTTCATTACCATTGTCTTTTTTTGATACAGTAACTGACGGCATCTTGATGTTTATGATCAATTCCAAATACCATTTCAATTCAGAGAGTTTATCTTTAGATATTAAAATTAATCTTTAAATTTATTTTAATAATTTTAATGTAAAATGCTTTGCATGTTATCAAAATTGAAAAAATAAAATAATTTAGAAAAAAATAGGGTCTCCCTTTTCAACACAAAAAAATAACCATTCAACACAATTTCAAATTGCTCAACACAAAAATTAAAATTTGAAAAAAAATACTTTTAGCACAAAAATTAAAAATAAAATAAATGCATTCAACACAAAATTAATAGCTTGTTGGGAAAATTTTAAAAAATTCATTCCAGAACTGTTACTAAGTTGAGCTTAACAGTAAGAAATATTCTTGCAAATTTTTCACTAAATTAGGATATTTTGCACATTTATTGGCATTAAAAGAACTGTTTAAAAAAAGGACAAATTTGTCAATAAACCTAAAAGAGGTGGAGCAAAAAATGCGTAAAATGGTTTTCTAGAGACTAATTTTTTTTAATTTCTTTTCTTTAAGCTTCGAAATTTACTTTATTTACCTAACTTCCACTTATAAATATCATTAAATAAAATTTAAATTAAAAAAAATATTTATTTTATTATAAATATTTTTGTTTTGAAAAAAAAATTTCCTTAAAGAATTATTTTCAAACAAAATTTTTTGTGCTAAATGTTTTTTTTTAAATATAATTTTTTTTACTGAGAAGAAATCGAATTGCGTTGAAATTTTTTTTCATTGTGCTAAGAAATTGATAGTGCTGAAATAATATTCCCGATTTATCTTTCCTACAAATATTTTTTAAATAAATTTTTTTTTTTTTTTTATATCTACATAACATGTAAAGCGTTTTACATTAAAATTATTTAAATAAATTTAAAGATTAATTTTAATATCTAAAGATAAACTCTCTGATTTGTAAGGATATTTTGAATCGATCATCAACTTCAAGATGCTTAACTGAGCCTTTTCTCTACTTTTAATACAATGTCCATAATTTTTTTTTCATTCAATAAATTTAATCAATTTTCATGCAAAAATTTTAAAACAAATTAAAAAAAAAAAACATATGTTACAGTAAATCCTAAAAGACCAGTAATTTTAAAAATTTCCAGATTTAAAAAATTTTTACAATTACTAATAGATTTGTACTACAGATTTTTCTCTAATTTTTAAAAAGTGAAATAAATTATGTTTCATTTAACAGTCAAGTTTGTGAAAATTATTTTTTTTAAATTTTGGCAAAATATATATTTTCAAATCATTTTGTTCTTTGATGGTATTGAAAAATTTTTTTTTTTGTTATTTTTAATTTTCAATTAATTTTAAAAATAAACCAGCCTAAACATGTAAGTTGTATTTCTTTACGATTATTAGCACCAAATTCAAAATTATTTAAATAGCAATGACAGAATTTTAATATTTAAATAAAATAAATTTATAATTTGCAAAAAAATATTTGAATTAGAATGGTTCATAGAGACAAAAAATAAAGAGAAATTTCAAAATATAGATATTTTATTTGATAATTAATATTCCTGTGTTATTTAGAATTAATTTTTATTTTTTGAATTTAGTGAAACACATTTTGTCGATTTAAAAAAGAGAAATTCATTTTTGTAATTATTGAAAGATCTGTTTTAAAATTCACAGTAAATTTAAAACAAAATTTATTTGGCACATCAAACTTTTGATGTTTTTTAATTTATTAAATATTTTATTTAAATATAATCATGGGGATTTCCCCAGGACACCTCCAAATGGCTTAAGACTTCTTTTCACCACAAAAAATATAAATTGCAAAATTTAATAAAAATTTTTTTTTAACTTTAATTTGATTAATTTATTTATTTTTTTTATTTAAAAAATAATTTAGGCAAAGCCTTGGTCGGTTGGAATGGAGACTTAGTCCTTCCTTTCAGCCACTTGATAGTATTTTTGAAAAAATAAAGTGAATACAAAATTTTGATGAAATGTTAACAAAATTGAATTTTTTTTATAGACTTGAAAGAACTTGTGGATGATTATACTAAGAAAATATTTAAATAATTAGCATTTTTTCTAAATAAAAATGAATTATGAAAGTTTCAATAAACAAAATTTTATAACTTGAATAGATTAGATTCTTTCTCAAAAAAAAAAAAATAAATAAAAATAAACTTTTTAGTTAGTTTTCTGAAGTGGGTACAAATTTAAGGAAATGATCAAGAGGTGACTCGAATTTTTTTTGGTTGAGTTGAATATAATTTGTAATGTCTTCTTGAATTTGTGGGTGGGTAAGTCGACTCAACACAAAACAAAGTTTTTTAATAATCTTTTAAATCTGTTTTCTAAAATTTCAATTCCCAGGGATTCGTGAATATTTGTCACTCTAGTTTTAATTAATTTGATTAATGAATATTAAAAATTTCTAGTCTTTTTTTTATATTAATTGTTAAAATGAACAAGTTAAAACGCAAGCTAATATTAATTAGGCATAGGTTGAAATTCACACATAGTGAGTTAAAAAAACATAAACAAAGAGACAGACGATCTTGTCACTTTTTTCATTTATAAAAAAAATGGAAATATAGAAAGTAAGATGAATAAGTACTTAGTTGAATTAGAAAAGTGGCTTTTCAAGTGGAAAATGAAGATTTCGGTTGAAAAGTCTTGCTCAATGATTTTTACTAAAAATAATAAAGAAAGTTCTGTGTTTAATTTAAGGATTTATGGGAATAGAATCGAAAACTTAAAAGAAATTAAGTTCCTAGGTATTAGATTTGATTCTAAATTAACCTTTTCTTCAATGATAGAAGAAATTAAAGAACGTTGCAATTCAAGGCTAAATTTAATAAAAATCTTGTCGAATAAAAAATGGGGCCTTGACTTAAACACTTTAGGAAACCTTTATAAGTCTTTGATTGGATCTATTTTAGATTATTCTTTTCCTTGTCTTAACTCTCTTTCAGAAACTAATATCAAAAGATTAGAAGTAATCCAAAATTCAGCAGTTCGTTCTATACTAAAACTAAGATATGATACTCCCTCCAACATATTACATAATGAAGCATATAATAAACTTAAACTACTAACAGTCTCAAATCGACTTTTTGAGTTGAGTGAGAGATATGTTAGGGCAGGACTGAGCAATTCTGTTCCATTAACTGTTAGACTGGTGGAAGAATATAACAGAGGTTTCGAATCAAGATACATCGAGTACCCAACTCCATTGTGTAATTGCTACCTTACTATTTCTTCTTTTTTTCCTGAATCATCAAATAATTAAAATATGTAT
>QEOQ01000353.1:183204-259789 GCA_010279815.1 Brachionus plicatilis | reverse complement strand
TTTACATTTTTACATTTTTGAGAGAAAAAAAAAATCTCAAAATCAAAAAATCTAAAAAAATTTTTATTCAAGAAAAGTAATAATAAATTCGCAATTACTTAAAAAGGAGTTTTAGAAAAATTTAAATGTAAAAACCAAGGATTAATTAATTGCAAATTTATTATTACTTTTCTTAATGAAAATTTTTTTAAGTTTTTTTATCTTGAGGTTTTTATTTTTTCTATCAAAAATTTAAAAATGTAAAAATATAAAAATGTACAATAAATTACATTTTGCCCTTTTTTATGTGAGTTTAATCCTCTTCTATCTCTATTAATTTTATTACGACTTAAAAATAAAAAAACAGAATAATTGAAAAAACATAAAATTGGTTGATTTAAAAACAAGCCGAAAATAACTTAGTAAAATTGAACTTTTAATGCTTAATAATTTACCTTTAACACTCTAAAATTGATTAAAATAAATGAAATATTAAAGAGACTTATAAATTTTAAAGGATTTGACTATTATTATTTTCTCGTTGGTATTAAAAAATTCCTAATTTTTTTAAATATATTAAAATTATTGACAGTTAGTATCAAACTAAAAAAAAATAAAATTTCACCAACAGATCCATGGTTGCCAAAAAATCACATTTCCACACATATCATTGGATAAACATTAAGGCATCTAGACGCTAAAGATGTCCTTTTAGGAGAAAACAGAAAAAAGCCAGACCTGCTAACATTATCAACCAAAAGAAACTATTATAGAAAATTTTGATTTGGCCTATGATAAGCTAAATTGACAACCTGGAAAATTTCGGAGCAAAAAATTTAATTAAATTAAAATTTAATTTAATTAATTAAAAAAACATTCTCTCAAATCAGAATATTTAAAAATATACTCCTATTAAGAATAAATTTAAATTTATTATTAAAAAAAATTTTTTATGGTGTCTTTATGAATTATCTATAGAAATTATTTACATTATATTTTTAATACAAATTAACAAAATTCGTCAAAAAATAAACTTTTAGTGCTTTTATTAGATTCCAAATTTTTTTATTTATTTGACGTGTTAATCAGACAATGTGATCATTAATTTTAGCGATACGCTTTTATGAAATTTTAATGCAGTGAAAAAATTAAGTAACGCATTAGTCCATTTCTTAATCCAATTTAAAGCCATAAATATTTAAACAAAAAAATATGTATATTTACTCTCAATCATCTAAGAGTCAATTTTAAATAAAAAAACAAAAATTTAAAATTTAAATCTATTTATTGGCAAAACAAAATTTGTTTTTAAAATTTTAAAAAATTAATTTTTGGAAAATGCATCAAAATATTTAAATGCAGTTAGTAACTTAAATAAATTGTTTATTTAACTCTATTCAAAAAATATTCTAAAAAATATTCAATTTTTAATTTTTATATCAGAAATTGTTAAACAAAAATTTCCTTAAGACAAGAAAGGCCATGGGTTTTTAAAGCTCTTTTTTAAAAAAATTAAAGTTTAAAATTTTTTTATTCTTCAATCTGAAATTGCATATAATTTATGGTTTTAATGTTTTTGTTTAAAAATTATTATAACTTAATGTCAAAAAAAAGTATACCTAAAAGCCCAAAATGTTTTTTAAACCCACTTTCAAATAATGCTGGGCTTATATGGTGTAAAAAAAATTGGCCTATCTAGTGTTAAGCAATATAATTATTTAAAAAATACTGGAACGTAATAATTTTGTAAAAATTTCAAAATATTGTGCAGAAAAAAACTAAATGCTAAAAAATAAAAAAAAATTGAATTTATTAAATATTTTGACACAAAAACAAATGCCTTCTTAAATTTTTTAAGTATTGGCGAAATATTTGTTAAGCTGTTTTTACACTTATTAGATTAAAAAGAACTTGTTTAAAAATTTATTTAATCAAGATTTTTGCCAACTAGTAATTAAATGATCAAAGTTTTATTTTATTTAATAATTTTTATTATTATAATTTTTTTTAAAATTTATTAATTTATTTTTTTATCTGTACCGAGCTAATGCTCCTTCAGAATATACAAAAATATATAAATAAATAATAATAAAAAAATAAAATAAAAAAAAATATTCATAATTAAATTTATTTAATCCATGAAATACTCGGATAGTCAGCACACTATTTTGTTTAAATGGCAAACATTGATACCAATGTTTAGAAGCTCGGTATTTTAGATGACACGAATTTTATTGACAACATTTGAGTAAACATCGAAACCAAGCCGGAAGAGAGAAAAAAATTGGTTTTGTTCAATATTTAATTTAATCAATCAATTTAAATTACTAATTACATAACCGTAATCGTAGAATAAATAGAAATATGACCAATAGGAAAAAAAAACCAAAAAAAATATTTACCTTTTTCACAGATTATATAAAAAAAACCTTAAACTAGAACTAATTTAAAAGCTGCTAAGGACTAACTAATGTAATACAAAAATGTGTTAAAAAGTCTAGACTATCATTTTACATCTAATTTGTTATCTGAATATTTTATATTTCCTATATTTATTTTTAGATAAATATTTCAGGCCTTATTGCAAAATACCTTACATTCAGTTTAAAAACCTGAACAAATTGTATCATAACAAATAAATAAAAAATAAAATATACCATTTTCAAGCGAAAAAAATGATAAAAATTTTTATCGCATTTTTCCTTTTACCATGCTGGACAAATGCTCAGCTTAAATTTTCCAAAGACACGTACTCATTCACAATTACAGAAAATTCTGCAATCGGCACTTTTATAGGCAAAGTTTCAATTCAATCAAATAGAACCGCGGATTACCGCATTGTTCCGCTATCGTTCCTCATGACCGAATCCAATTTTCCGGTTTTTGTGGACAAAACAGGCTCACTTTACACACAAAGTCACATAGACCGAGAAAAGTATTCACTCGATCATCAGTCTCTCATCTCATTCAATCTAGAAGCATCAATCAACTCATTTTACTCATACTGCCGGATCAATCTACTCATCCAGGATCTTAATGACAACCATCCAAACATCAATTTTAATTTGATGCCAAAATTTACCAAAGAAAACACCTCAGAGCTTTTCTTATACGAAAATAGTTCAGTGAACCAAATTTTAGCTTATGTTGGTATTACAGACAATGACTTTTTGGAAAATGGCACAATCAGTTCAATTGAATTAAATTGTCTAAATGGGTCCTGTCCAGTTCGACTCAGTGAAATATCCACAAAATTATACACAATTCAGCTAGTTGGACACCTTAAATATTCCACTGCCCAGTTTTATGACCTAGAGCTGACAGTCAAAGACAATGGTTCAGTGTTTCAATTAGAGACTACCACTTATCTAAAGCTTAATGTCATGGAAGTGAACAAACATGCACCAATTTTTACCAACAATGTAACGTCCATAGAATTAACAGAGAATTCCATAGGCAATTTTTCTCTGTTTAACTTTACCGCGGTAGATTTTGACTTAACAGGAGACACAAAATTTAAATTGGAAAAATATGAAGATTATTTTTTTTTAAAAAATGGTCAATTGTGGCAAAAAAGTGCCATAAATCAATCCATGTTAGGCAGTGATAAAATTAATTTAACAGTGATGGCTTATGATAACATCGGAGGTGTTCAGTTGAGTTCGCTTTTTGAGCTGGAAATAAAAATTATAGATTTAAATGACCATTTACCAGAGATAAAAAAATTAAGCTCAAAATTAAAATTTTATTTGAACAAAAAAGAGAGATTTGTTAAAATAGCACCGTTTATACTTGTCACTGATTTGGACTCTTTAAAAACAAATTCTTTTCATTATAAAAAAAATAGTCTAAATGAAACAAAAAAATTTATTCTAAATCGTTTGAGTGAAAAAAAATTATTTAAATTTTTGGATTCAAAATGCAAAGAAGCGTTTAGTTTTAAACTCAACGCTAATTTTTCTCTTCCATTTGTTTTTCTGGTTGAAAGTATTCAAAGTTATGTTAAAGTTAAATGTAGAATGTCTATTTGGCTAGACACGACTAATTTTAGGCCAGAAAATAAAGAATATGACTTTGATTTGATGGTATCGGATAATGGTGCTGAATTAAATTATACCAAACAGAATTTTAGATTTAAAATTGAACTGGATTCTAAACCGGAATTGGAAAAAAATAAACTATTTTATTATAAAATAAATAATTTAACTCTTTTTGAATCAAATATTGAGAAAAATGCTGCATTTTACTTTGAAAGTGTAAGTTTTGATAAAGACGATTTCATGGTGTTCGAAGATGGCTATTTGTGTGGTAATAAAAGTTGTCACTTAGTACAGAACTATACCAAAATGCTAAAAGATATTTTAGAGAGTGAAAAATTTAAATTTAGTGGAAAAGAAGAGTCGGAAATGTCTTTTTTACAGTTGAAAAAAATTTTATTTAATTCAGACTCGGTTTTAATAAGTAGTCAGGGTAAAATTATTTTTTACCTGTGTATAAGCATCGGCGTGGTTCTGTTAGTGTGTTTTTTGTTTGCTATTTTTTTGAGAAAAGATAATAAATTAAAAAATTTAAATGTTATTGATGACAAGAGTGAAAAATGTCAAAATTTAGACTACGACAAACCAGAGGCTTATTCGGACTCCAGTTCAAATGAAGACTTAGGTTCTCCCTATTCATCACTAGAGCTCAAATCAAATTATTCCAAGTTGTACATGCTGCAAAAAAGTCAAATGGTAAACTGTCAGTTTAATGTTAAAATTTGTCATGGATCCGGATCATCGAATTATGCCGAGTCGGATGAAGGATGTTATGGAAGTTCGGATTTCTCTTCCGAACGAGATCTAGAATCAAAACAACAACATCTTATTGACTCTAATAAATATGTGCTAAGTCAAATTATAAATGTAAATAATTGTCAGGAAAAAATAGTTGTCACAGAATCTTATGTTTAATTTTTTTGTTTCTATTTAAAACATATTTTCTTATCCAAAAAAAAATAATGTAAATTAATATATTTTTTATAATAATTAAAATTTCATAATAAATTTTAAAAAATAAAATTTTTTTTTTCTCTTCACTTATAAAAAAAAATTTTTCTTAATTTTTTTTTTTAAGTATTGGAAGAGAAAAATGGGTGCGAAATAATCAATAAAAAAAAATATGGTCACCCGGTTAGACTAGGTTACCATATATTTTTTATAATAATTATTTTAAAAAAATATTTTTTTTTTCTCTTCACTTAAAAATAAATTTTTTTGATTTTTATTTTTAAAAGTATTGGAAGAGAAAACTAAGATACAAATTTAAAGATTATATTTAGATAGCCGAGATAGCATTTGATCTGTCGTTAACAAAATGGGCTTTTTTCCATATTTCCATTCTTTTCTGAGTTTCGATTTGAATTGATCTGAAAATTTTGCCATGTCCAATTTTCATAAAAAACAAATCATAGAGCTTTTTCAAATAGACAACGTCAATGGCCAAATATTTGAGAACATCTTGGTCATTTAGATCGATGTCATAATTTTTAGACTTAAACTGCTGGGATATCTTGTTCTTGACTGCTAGCTCAGAACTTGTAATTCCAACATCGTAAGAATAGGTGTTCAAAGTTTTGTACAGACCTGAATAATATCTAGAATTACCAGAGCCTGAACATTTTCTGAAGCCCACTTCAAATAGCTGAACATCTAGCACATTTTTTAGCTCTATATTATACTGATGATACAATGCATCTACATCAGAGCGACAATCAAAAAAATACTTGATTACAGAGTTGCTGCTGAACACATTATTTAGAGCCAATCTGACATCCGAATAGCTTAAAGTTTTACAGTCAAAAAGATAAAATGTGTCAATGCTGGGCGCATAAACTTGGATGGTGAAAATTTTTCCATGTCTGGACAAATTGTCGCCTTCGATGTCAACGGCTAGTTCTGAAAAATCATTGCTGGTAAAGTTGTCCAGTTCATTTGTTTGACAAATTTTAGTATAGATCATTTTTTTTTTATGTTTATTTTTTATATTAAAGAATTTGTTTTATATTGTTTATTGATAAAGCGCCAATTTAACGCTCTTTTTATCAATTTGGCAAAAAAAATTTTTTAATTTACACTTTATAAACTTTGAGAATGATTCAAAAAAATAAGCTGCATTTTTTAAAAAAATAATTTAAAAAAAATAGAAAAATAATATTTAATTAGCCATATAATGAATCAAGATTTGAGTATGAATGAAACTTTTTTTGTACGACTTAATTTTTTAAATTTTTTGTTATTTTTTTATATCAAAATACCAAGAAAATGTTTTCGAGATTAACATTTTTGAAATAAAAATTTTTTGGGATTTTGCTCGGTACATAAACCATATAAATAAATGGATTCTTTTAATAATAAAATTAAATTACTTAACACATTTAAATATAAAAGAAGTAAAGAGTGACAACTTAAAATCGAGACGATCTTTAAGTATGATTTGCAATGCTATTTTAATTTTTTTTTAATCTGTTGTAGTAAATAAATACGAAAAAAAAAAATATTCAATTTGAATTTAAAATGACCAAAATAAATTCATCTAAAGAATAGACATTCGCGTGTACGCGTTTTTTTAACGAAAAAAGACCACTCGGAAATATATTCACTGTGAGTCATTTTATGGCAGAAAAAATTCCAAGGAGTACTTTTTACCGAATTTTAAAACGTAGTGAATATTTTTCACCAGAAAGGAAGCAAGGATCTAGTCAAACACCGAAAAAAATGACTAAATGACAACTCAACAAGCTAAAAAAGGCTTTTGATCACAAAGACAACATCAGTCAGCGTCAAGTAGCCAAAAAGTTTAACATAAGCCAGCAAATGGTCTCCAAATAATTCATTTCTATCTTAGATTATTTTTTTTGTTTTATTTCATTTATCATAAGTTAATAACCAAAAATAATTAGTTCATGTCCAAATTAATAAAAAATTGTCTGAGTATTTTATTGTTTAATCAAACACTTTTTTGAAATAACTTTTTTAAATTTTATAGGCATCACTAAAAATTTTTTATTAACAGCTAATGCAATTATGTGAAAACAAAAGTACTTTTTTTAAGTTACTACAAGAACAACTACTATTCGCACAATTTTCGAACAAAATGATTCAATTAGAAATGTAAACGTTTAAGAGATTTTAGAGAAAAAAAAATTCAAATTCAATTTTTACAAAAACTATAATTTAGTAAAGATGAAATCAAATAAAACATCAACTCAAGTAATTATTTAACTTTTTACTCATAAAAAAAATTCAAGTCAAGTTAAGACTTGGACTTGAGGAACAACTCTGATTGAAACTGACTAATTCAGCTCTTTTTGGTTCAAGTACAGAACCGAATCGAGCTTTTTCTTTTGGTCAAAGTGAAGAATCGAAACCTGTTCTTTTTGGTGCAACAAGTGACAATGAAAAAATTGAAGACAGCAAGCCACCTTTTACATTAGGCCAAAGTACAGAAATAATTAAGACTAATAGCATGTCGATAGTGCCAATTTATTTAGTACCCCTACTAAACCACTACTGTTTGGATTGATGACAGAGACCCAAAAGACAGAACAATTGACTCGTGAAAATTTTAGAGAACAGGGTGAAGGTCAACAAGCGGCAAACTTATTTACTTATGTTTCTAGTGGAATGCACCAACAAAACAATTTTATGCCTTCCAATTTGTTCCAAATATTCAGTTCTTATGCCAATGCGTCAAAACGTGTAATAAAAAAACCTGCGAGACGTCTCAGAAAATAGACTGAGCCGTTTTTTGGTTTTTTCTTATTACTAGGATAATTAATTAATTTATTTTTTGAACTTTGATTTTATAAATTATTTTTATCATTTTAAAATTTTTTTGTTTTTTTAGTATCTTTTCGAATAAAATTAACAAATAAAAATAAATATTTTATTTGAAAATAAAGCAATTAGTTTTTAAGAAATTGTTTTTAGTAAATTTACTAGAGATAAAAATTTATGTGATAAAAGTCTAAATAAATGTTAGACTGTGATTTTTAAATTTAAGCTAAGCTCGTTCGAGTTTTTTTGTTTAATATTGTTAAAGAAATTAAAATCAATATTTTTAAATCTCAAATTTTTATATGGCCAAGTCAATTGTTTTTTTTTTTGGCAGAGTAAAAAATTCCTAAAATTTTGGTTATTAAAATAAAAAATTCCATTTTAATTTTTTCTTAAAAAGATTCTTTTGAAAATGCTAGAATGTTTCATTAGAAAATTTAATTAAATTAAACAAACTTGGTATTTTATTTTGAAAATCAAATTAAAGATTTTAAATAAGAATAATAAGAAAATAATTTTGAAGTTTTATTAGACAATTAGCTATCGAAATTTTTTT
Source organism: Brachionus plicatilis (assembly GCA_010279815.1). Classification (NCBI taxonomy): domain Eukaryota; kingdom Metazoa; phylum Rotifera; class Eurotatoria; order Ploima; family Brachionidae; genus Brachionus; species Brachionus plicatilis. Next base: position 251,437 of record QEOQ01000353.1, on the reverse strand, counting down.
TTAAATTTAAATTTTAATTTTAGTAATATTAAATATTTCAGCTAAAATTTTCAATTAAAAAAATATTTTGGAAAATTTTTAATTAAATTTTAAAAAATGCAAACTTACCGTATTCCCTTGTTCGATAATGCAGCGCCACAACCTAGAACACATCATTGGCGCAGGCGCTATACTAAATCTCGCCCATGTTAAATTCAACTTAACTTGTGTTGCATGCGCCAAAACCGTATTTCGGGTTGTGGCGATGCACTATATCCAGGGTCTTGAGAATGGTGCTGCATTATTTAAGTTTAGCAAAGGGATAATATTTAAAAAAAAAAAAAGAATTTTTTTTAATTAAGTATTTGGTGCGGCATTAAAATTTAAAAATAAATAAGAATTTAAAATTAAAAAAAATAAAAATTTTAATAAAAAAGAAATTGAACTCGGTTTGTGGTGCGGCTTCATTCGTAAAAAAAATTGCTATTTATAATTTAAATAAAAAAACGACTCCAAAAATAGACTTATTTATAGAACTCAGAAAGAAAGAATTAATAAAAAAGAATAAGAAATTAACTATTTAATTAGTGTTTTTTTTTTGTTTTTAGAGCCTTTTGGCCTTCCACGTCTCTTTACTTGACCATTATTTGCAATATTATTTCCTTGCTGCGTTAATGCATTTGTTTCTTGAAGTTGATTTGAATTCAATTGAGTAGACGGATCAACACTTATAAACGTTTGAACAGGCGCACAAATAAATTGGGGTATCGACACTGGTATATTTTGACTATGTATCATTACAGATGATTGTGAATTTGAAATAATTGGTATGTTATTTGCTTGAGATAGAACTGGAAAGCTGTAAATTTGGCCTGGCTCATGTTGTCTCAAATTCAAGTTATGGTTACGGGTCGAAACTGGACTATTCCCTGACACATCTAATCTGCCTTGTGATGGCCTGTTCGCCATGACTAAATTGCTAGCTGGTGTTGCATTATTACTTGACAATGAAGTCCTAGCTGATGATGCATTACTATCTGATGATGTATTAATAGTTGTTGATGTATTACTAGGTGATGATGTATTACCAGGTGATGATGCAGTGGTGGGCGATGGAGTGTTTGAGTTATCCGATGAATTAGATGACTCCTCACCTCCATCTTCGAACAAATTCTGGTCGTCATCAACAAAGTCCTCACAATCGTCAAAATTTGTTGCTTCTTCAACAAAATCATTAATTAAGACATTATTATTAATAATGTGATCCAAAGCTGAATGCAACTGATACTGGCTTGTGATTCCACAATAATCAAAGCTTGCTCGTAACAAATCGCTATCAAAATTTCTCCATATTTCAGACAGCCATGTAATACATTTTACATAACCTGGTGATTTTGTATTACCAAATCGTGTATATGTTTTCTCTTCATTCATAAACCAATCATTCCAACGCTCGTGGTACTCAGATTTAATCTTTGAAAACCAGCACACGTCAGCAGGTTGTAATAAACCGGTAAGTCTAGGGGGAATGATAACTGATTCAAAATTACACTCATTGAATTTTTCTTTAACTTTTGGTGTTGAATGACATCTTGCAGAGTCTAATAGTAATTTTGCATCGGTTATTCCATCTTTTAGCAAATGAGGATGAAACACTCTGCTGACGTATTCAACAATTGTATCGTCATTAAACGTTGCTGAACTTTTGTATTTGACAACGACATTGTCGGATGGTGTAAAATTTGGCAAATCAGTGATTCTTGGCACAAGTATAAAAATAGGCAATTTGTCACCATCAGCTGAAGCTGTAAATAATGCAGATATTCTGGCCTTTTCACCGCCGGTTGTAATAGCAGTTACACGTTTTGAACCCTTTACAGCATAAGTGTAATTGCTTGGATAGTCCAAATAAATCGAAGTTTCATCCATGTTAAAAACAGATTTTCTAACGAAATTGAATTTCGAAGTAAACCTTTGGCACTCGGAAAAAAAGCCTTTGATTACGTTTATAGCATTTTTCGGCAAGTCACGACCACTTGATGTTATCCTTCTCAAAACCAAATTTTTTCGTTTTAAAAAATTCAAAAACCATCCTTTTGATGCTTCAAAATGTCGTAAAGATTCAGATATATTTTCATAGACCTTATCGAAAATTATCAACGCACGTTGTCGTATACTTTTAGAATTTAGACAAGCACCTTTGCTCCGTTGTTCCATCACCCATTGAAAAAGTTCTTTCTCAAGTTCGGGATAAAAGCATTTATCAGCTTGAACATGACATGTTGTTCGAGACCGTTTGTGTTTTGTTTCAGTAATATTCTTTTCATTCTTAATCCATTTGCTAATTGTACGACGATCGATCCCAAACATTTTTGAACATTTGTTGATATTTTTGCACTTCTTGTATTCAGCTATAACTTTCGTTTTAAAATACAATGTGTATCTGGTTTTATCAGCTCGTTGCTTTGGTGTTGAAGTTGATTGTTCGTTTGAATCTTCGGATGAGCTTGTATTGGAAGTATTTAAATATGTTGGATCGTCTGATCGAAATTCATCACCATTTTCAATGTTGTTGGTTTCAGTTTCCATTTTTAAATTTGTTCGCAAAATACAAACTTTTAACTGAATTCAACTCTTATTTATACATTTATTTTAAGCTTAATTCTAAAATGCTCAAAATTACTGTGTCATCATTAAAATTCATATATATGATGCTGCACCACTACTTGAATCGTATATTAGAATAATAATTAAAATTATTTTTTTTTAATGCAATTTTTAACTTATTTTAATTTTTAATGCTGCACCAAATATAAAATAAAAAAATATTGTCTTGAATTATTTTTATATTTTCTTTTTAAATCATTCAAAAAATGCAGCACCATTCTCAAGACCCTGGATATAGTGCATCGCCACAACCCGAAATACGGTTTTGGCGCATGCAACACAAGTTAAGTTGAATTTAACATGGGCGAGATTTAGTATAGCGCCTGCGCCAATGATGTGTTCTAGGTTGTGGCGCTGCATTATCGAACAAGGGAATACGGTAATATTATTTCGATTTGAAACAATACAAACTTTAGCACAAATAATTTAAGGCTGTTGGTTAATGATACAAAAAAAATTTAAGAGCTACGACAAATAATTATCATTTATCAGCAAAAATCGGATTTTATTTAACTTTTTTTAACTTTTTTTGAAAATATTAAAAAATAAAAATGAATTTAATTAAAACAAAATTTTTCAAAATTAAATTCAGTTTTAAAAATAAATAAATTGGAACTAAAATAATAAGAGCCATTTTTAAAAAATTAAAAAAAAATCTAAAATCAAAAATAACAACTTCAATTTCAATATTGTCAACATTTAACAAAAGAGTTATGCTTTTAAAATCATTCCCTTCTTTTCCGCCATACAATGTAAAATGCTGCTGAAACACATTAATTTATCACAAGATGAAAATTAAATTTGATTAGGCTACTAATCACTTCACATTCAAAGAAAAACTTGAAATTGCTTGGTTTTTATTTTCCGAATAGCTGTACAAAAAAACTTAAATTATCTTTTAAAATTATTTTAAATACTTTGAAATTTCACCAAATAAGCCTAGTACTGAAAAAAAATCTTTTTCAAGTTGATAATTAAAGCTTTATGGCCTTCCCATTACTTTTTTAAACTAAAGCCTTCAATTTTTTTGGTACATTTTTGGACTAAAAAATTGTAAATGGTGCTCCAAATTTTTTTAAATAGCTAATTTAAAATTTAACTTTTTGAAAAAATATTTGTGAAATTCAAATAAAAATTGAATTCGTCATTTTTTAATAAATTAAAATTAAAGTTTATAAATAATAAAAAAAAAAATACTGCAACATAGCGCAACATACTTTGTGGCACCTTTTGTAACAAAAATTTTTTTTTGATTTAAAAAAAGTCAAAAGATAAGATTTCTATAAGATTTAAATTGATTACTGATTTGATTTAGTAAAAAAATAAAAAAACAAAAATTTTACTTTATACAAAAAAGGTGTTTTATAGTATGTTGCACTTTTTGGTTGTATTTTTTTTAAATATTTTTTATTAACTTTTATTTTAATTTATTAAAAAATGACGAATTTTTGTTCAATTTGTATTTGAAATTCACAACTGTTTTTTTATTTATTCTATAGCTAAAATCAGTCTGTTTTTAAATTCTTGAAAAAATTTTTTAAAAGCTTTGTCCACTTATTTAGCAAATCAATCTTATTTTAATTATTTTGCCATCATTTTTCTACACACATTAATTAAATATTTTTAAAACTAATCTTTGTTGAAAAATTTCAAGAAATGATCCTTGAAATTTTATTTATTATTATTTTCAATTTAAAATAATATGTGACAAACAAAGTCAGGTAACTCATAGATTTGAAATTCTCCAGTATGGCATATAATATCTTAATATCTAAAAAAAAAAAACGAAAATTGCTAAAAGTTAAAATTTTAACTTAATAACTCTAATTTAATTAGAATTTTGAAAAGCATTTGATCCATAACACTACAAAAATAATAACGAAACTAACTTTTAAATTTATCACTAAGAAATTAAAGTTTAAATTTTAAAATTTTATTAAAATCACGTTTTTTTTTTATTAAAACTGTTGTTTATCTATTTGCCTTAAGTCGCCTAGTTTTTCGACATTTACCAATTTTAGCGTCACATTGCTCGTTAAAATTAAATATCTGGATTTTCTAGATTAAAAATAAACATTATATTATATTCATTAAAATTAATTTTGACAATATGTGAAAAAGTCGTGATACAATATCTACAGATAAGAAAAAACTTGTCACCAATTTATCTTTTTGTTGATATAAAATAATTAAATTAAATGTTTCACTTTAATTTTTTGAATATTCACGATTCAACCATACTTGGATCATTCTAAAACTCGATTTTAACCTTAAAAATCTTTAGAGAATGTTAAAAAAATGACATTAAAACATATTTAAATACGCTTTGGAAAAAAATAAAAATTAGCTTGATACTAAAATTAAAAAATGGATCCGAAAATAGTGGAAAAATTAGAAATTGTTCATGACCAACAAAATGAAAAAAGCAAAAAGGATAAAATTGTCACTATTCTAAAAATAGTGCTCAAAATTGTTCTTCTATTGTTTTGTTTGTATTCATTCATAGTTTCGCTTGATTTGATGAGCTCGGCCTTCCGACTTATCGGTGGCAAATATGCCACTGAGGCTTTCAAATCAAATGTAATCCTATCAAATCCTGTTGCTGGTCTGGTCATCGGTGTAATTGTAACTGTGGTCGTTCAATCATCATCCACATCAACTAGCATTATTGTTAGCATGGTCTCATCTGGAAGTAAATAATTTATTAAAAGTCAAGAAAAAAAAATAATTAAAAATTTTATTCAGTTTTAAAGGTTAAAGTTGCCATACCAATTATTATGGGTGCAAATATTGGAACAAGTGTGACCAGCACTTTGGTCTCATTGACACAATTGGTAATTTTTTTTTATATATTTTTTTTAAATAATTATATTTATAATTTTTTCCTTAGACTGATAAGGAGAATTTTCGCCGAGCCTTTGCCGGTGCCACCGTTCATGACTCTTTTAATTTGTTAAGTGTGCTTGTCCTGTTGCCCATTGAAGTAGTAAGTGGCTATTTGGAAAAAACAACTGGATGGCTTGTTAAACTTATACTTTCGGCCGACACAAGCTCAGCCAAAAATCCTGAAATTTTGACAGTAATTACCAAACCATTGACCAATGCTATCATACAGTTGGACAAAAAAGTTCTGGAAGATATTGCTCAAAGTCAAGCTAAAGCTAATGCTACCTTAATAAAACATTTTTGTAGCAAAAAAATAAAAATTAATCTAAATGGAACCATAGAAACGGAAACGATAGTTGAAAAGTGCAAATTTTTATTAGAGCCTTTGGAATGGCCTGAATGGGCTGTGGGACTTTTACTCTTGGTTGTTTCTCTAGTCATTTTGTGCACTTGTTTGATAGCAATGGTTAAAATTTTGAGCTCTATTTTCAAAGGACCCGTTGCCAAAGTTATCCAAAAAGTAGTTAACTCTGACTGGCCTGGTATTTGGAAATATTTTACTGGTCCAGTAGCTATTTTGGTATGAAATTAAAAAAAATATTTATTTTCAAAATTTTATTTTATTGTTTTTTGATCATCTAGCTTGGATGCGGCCTCACTATTTTGGTTCAAAGCAGTTCAGTATTTACATCTAGTTTGATTCCTCTATGTGGCATGGGCATTGTTTCATTAGAGAGATTATTTCCATTAACACTCGGTTCTAATCTTGGCACAACTATTACGGGAATTCTGGCAAGTTTAAGCTCCAGTTCTACGACATTAAAAGATTCGATACAAATTGCGCTTTGCCACAGTTTGTTTAATATCACAGGAATTTTAGTCTGGTATCCTATACCTTTTATGAGAAAAGTCCCTATTAAAATGGCTCAATTTTTGGGTGACCAGTCAGCTGATCATAAATGGTTCGCTATAATGTATCTGATACTTTCATTCATCGTAATACCTGGTTTTATTTTTGCAATATCTCTTCTTGGACTGTAAGAATAATGAAATTATTTGGAAAATTTTTAATTTTAATTTTTCAAGAGCTGCATTTTTGGCAATAATGGTTCCAATTATAATTTTTATAGCAGTTGTGATAGCAATTAATATTTTGCAGAAAAAAAAGCCCAACTTTTTACCATATCGATTGAGAAATTGGAACTTTTTGCCAGTGTTCATGCGTTCATTGAGCCCCTATGACAAAGTGTTTAACAAGCTTTTGTGCTGTTGTAATCCAAGCAAAGCAAAAATTAAGCCTTTTGAAGAGCCCGGTGATCAATTGAAAGAAATAATGGTCAAAGATAACATAAAATTTTAAAAATGAAAATATTGACAATCAAAAATACGGCAATTTACGGATAAATTGCGCAGACATACTCAAAAATAAAATGTGAATGGTTTTTATTTTATAATTTTTAGTATTTTTTTTTAAAACTTACAAACTAAAAAATAAGATTTTATAATTTTTGTATCCAAATTAAATTAAAAAAATTAAATTAATTTAATTTAATAAAATTTATTTTGACAATTTTTTTTTTATACCGAAATTAAAGTTATTCTTAATCAATATGCGCTTGGTTATTTTAATCCTAGTCTTGTACCAATTTAAATTGGACATTTGTCAGTCAAAAGATTTGATTGAGTCAAGCACGGCTTTGAGTCCATTTAATCATTTAAATGACAATTTTTTACATAAACGAGCTGACCGCTCTAGGAAAAACAAAAAATCTCATAAAAGCAGAAAAAGATATCCAGAAAAAGGTCGAAAAAAACATCATGAAGGAGATGATCAAAAGGCTATTAATTATCGCCTGGGCGAAGCGGAAAAATTTTATAAAAAAATCAAAATAACGCTCAAAAAAATAGCCAAAAAAGAAAACATAACCAATGTTAATGAGGTATTTGACAAGATTAAAAATCACACCGGCAATGGTTTTTATGCAATTGTATTCAATTGTTCCTCGCCCAGTGTTGTTGACATTCATTCCAAGATAAGTCCTCTTCCGGACAGCCAAGTTAAAACACTTAAAACCGAGGACAAATGCAACAAAAATGATAATTTGTGGAGATTTAATGGCCAAGATGGATTTGTTTCTACTTTTGATAATCAGAAAAAAACATTGAGTGAAAATGTCCTTCCATTTGAAACTTTGTATCCAATTTTTAACCAGCTTGAATTATGCCGTGACTTTTTAATATTCATTCGCCACCCAGTCTATTTTACCAAAATGTACAAAAAGCCAGCTCAATGTCTCAATAAAGATCCAGCTACTCATTCAAAGTAAATTTAAATAATATTATTTTAATCATAAAAACGGTCCAATTAAGTAATAATAATAATATTAAGCTTAAATAGATACCATGACACTTGACTTGTTTTTAAGTCACAAGTGTTAAGTCAAGTCAAGTCAATGACTTAATTTTTTAGGGCTGATCAATTTCATGACCAGTTGGTCTCAAAATTTACTTGAGGAAAAAAAATTTAATTTTATGAACATTTTTTTTTAAGTCTCGTTAAGAAAAAATTTGACTGGTCACAATATTTAATTTGATATTTGAGAAAAAATAAAAAAAACATGTAAAAATTCATTGATAATCCAATAAATAAAATTCAAAAAATGGTAACATAGGTAAAAATAATTTTAGAAGTAAAAACAAAATTAAAATTATGGATATTTTTTTATTTTTTTTTCAAATATCAAATTAAATATTGTGACCAGTTAAATTTTTTCTTAACGAGACTTAAAAAAATTAAATATTTTTTTCCTCAAAAAAATTTTGAGACCAACTGATCTATAAATTAAATGGCGTTTTTTTTTTCATTAAAAAATAAGACCGACTGGTCAAGAAATTGATCAGCCCCAATTTTTTTTTTTTAAAAGTCTGAACAACATGAATTTTTTATCGTTCCAGGTAGTTATTGTTCTAGGTAGTATTAAAGTCATAAATTTAACTTAAATGTTTGTGAATTAGACTTAAGACTGTGACTTATAAGCAAGTCTACATGACACCATGGCCACTGCAAGTGACACTCTGTGACAGCTGCTGAATTTCGCCTTTGACCACAATTCCTTGTAAATTGTCTTGCTACTCTGTTTTCATTTCCTCGAATACCACTAGCCAGACTATCTGACTCCAACACTTGTGCTACACTATTTGAATGGAACCAGTTAACCGAGGTTATTCCATTAACAATAGAATGTGGCCGCAGAGTCGTGGATTCTTCTGTCTTTAAGAGTAGTGAGGTCTGGCTTGGCAAGCCTTTCCCCATAAGATAGCATCCTAAGTTCTGATACAAATTTTGTGGCCCTTCACTGGACTCTCTCAATTGTTTTAATATCCGTCTTATTATACAATCTTTACATCCCTCCAGTCAGAGTTATTTTTTCCAATCACCACTCTTTGCTTTCTACCCAAAAGAAATGCTTTGATCCAGTGAAGTAGCTCACCTTCAAACCTGTATGCTTCTAATTTGATAAAGAGACCTTCAAAAGGTGAAAGCTTTTGAAAAATCTAGGAAGATTAGATCGTCTTCAAATCCTTTTTTGAAAGCTTCATTGATTTTATCTATTGTTTCAAGTAGATTGGTCTGGCAACATTTTTTTGGGACAAATCGTGTTTTACTTTTGTCATAAGTTCTTTTTTTAGTAAGTGACAAATCATAGCCTTCTTTATGATCCTTTCAAGCACCTTGCAGGGAATTGAAGTAAGCGAAATCGGCCGGCAGTTAAATGGCTTAAGCTTTGAACCTCTTTTTAAGTATTGGGCTAAGATTTGATTTTTTCCAGTACGATGGTAGGGCTCCAGATTTAAGTGACTCAAGAAAAATAGAAAAAGAAGATCCGATTTTTTTTAACTATCAGATCCTAGAAGTCTATAAACCTTTTTTTTAAATTAATAGAAAAAAACATTTTGTTTTGGTTATATTTATCTTATATTTTTATATTTTTTATCAAAAATACATAAAATTAATTAATAAAATTTTTTATTAAAATAACATAAATTAATTAATTAAAGTAACTAAAAAATTGCTGAGTCTATGGACAAAATTACAAAATATTTGACAAAAAAATTTCGATATTAACAAAAAATTTCATGGGTCTCTATGTTAATATTTTTTTAAATGCTATTTAATTATTTATATAATGGAATCTATTTAAAAAAATTTTATTAATTTTTTGATATTAAATTAGGGGGACAAAAAATTGGATTAATTTTTGTTTCGTTTTTATTTAATTTAAGGCGATTTATTCTTTTTTATCTAAATTTCTGATTGCATTACATATAATACAGAACCAAAAAATTATTTTTCGTAATTTTCCTAAAAAATTGGCAAATTGAAGTTTAAGATCAAGATCAAAAGATCAAAATTTAAATTGTAAAATCTTTTTTTAATAATAGAGAAAAAATAAATTTTTTCCAAAGCAATTACTTGACATGTCATGTCAAGTTTATTTCCATATTTAAAATTTTAAAAGGTCCCTTATTATTGAACTTTAAAAGGTTTAAATATTTTAATTGATTTGAATGTAAACTTACTTTTAAAGACAAAAAAATTAACTATATTAAAATTTAAAATTTATTTAAGTGGAAAAATAAAATTATTTCAGTTTGAATGAATGGATATAAAAGTTAAAGATTTGAATTTGTGAATTAACTTAACCTGAATTTTTTAAATTTTTGATTGCTTTTGTTAAATAAATAGGAGATCAATCATTTTGATGTTTATTTGATAATAAACTATAATTAGACATAACATGTCTAGTAATGTTTAGTATTTATTTCTTAAAAATTATCAAAATCATTAGATTAATTAAGTTTTGAAATTTTAAATGATCGTTTTGATCTTAAAATTTGATCTGAAACTTCAATTTGCCAAAAAATTTTATTTTTTTTTTAAATTTCTATTGCATGATAAATTCTCAGAAAATTTATTTTATTAAAATAAATGAATTTTTGCTAAAAATTAGATTTTTTAATTGTTTTATTAAATTAAAATTAAAATTTCACTATTTACTAATTTGGTAAATAATGTTTTTTGTATTAAAGCCAAGACCAAATAGGAAAAAAATGCCATCGCTTGGAATGCAATACAATTAGCTTTCCTCATTTTTTTTAAAGATTTTTTTTAATAGAGAGAATTGGGCTAAATCTGAAATTTTGTTGTTGATTAAAATTATTAAAAAGAATAAGAATTTAAACATGTTATTTATAAAACTAAAATCATTAAGTAAAATTAGTGATAAAATCAGAAATTAGAGTTATTAAAAATTAACACGCCTTAATTTAACTTTTAATAGTGAAAAATTCATCTTCTTACAAAATTTTCTAACTTATTTAAGTCATCTTAATGTCACACAAATATTTTAAAACATGTATTCTGTTACTCTCTGTCAAAATTTATCTAATTTTAATTTTAATATTTATCTACTTTTTAACTTATATCATTTTAACTTTATTTTTTTTCATATTTTTTAATTTTATTTTATTTTATTTAACTTTATTTTAATTTTTTATTTTTTTTTTTATTATTTAATCTGAAGGAGCTTTAGCTCGCTACAAATATACAAATAAATAATAACACAATGGTCAATCTGATTCTAAAAGTTAAAATGAGTAAAATATCCGGAAAATTTTTTAGAAAATTTTTTTAGCTTGTCAATTTGAAAAAGATGGAATTTTTTAATTTAATTTAATTTTTTATTTTTTTAGGAGTGAAAGAAAAAATCAAAAATCTACCAGGTCAAGATCAACATCAAGACCAAAAAGTACCAATAGACAAGTGACTCAGGCTAGCCATAAACAAAATTTCGATTGTCCGAATGGTAGATGAGGAAAGTAGATCCTCAAATTTAAGTTGAATATTGGTATTCAGAAAAAATAGTTTTAAATGTTAAAAAATTTGAAAAGCTATTTTTATGCCAAATATTCAATTTAAATTTGAGAATTCAATTTCGAATTTGGCAAAGACAATACATATTTATGAAACGGATTTATAAAATTTGTCACAAACAAAAGTAAATCTGATGATTTAAAGTCTTTGTTAGACTCGTCAAATGTATATATAAAAAATAAATATTTAAAAACAATTGATTAAAATTTATTTAATTTTAAAAAATAAAATAAAAAAAATTATTTTTTATAAATTTCAAAATTTCCATCAGCATAACCACATTTGAATGAGCCAAATTTAGTGATCACACGTCATACTTAATTTGCGTTTTTGATTCATCGAAATTTTAAATTTTGAAATTTATAAAGTTTCGATCGCCTCTAGATCGTTTAAAACGACCAAGAGGCGATCTAACCTCAGGAACTTCCCACACATGGTGGTGCACTCGGTGAATCTAAATTTTAAATAATGAAAAATTTAATTTTAAAATCAAAAAAATTTTATTACCACCCATGCTTGAAAATCCTCCGATTCTCCTTCTTGTATTTGATCCCCTTGAAAAAATTTATAAATAAATTTTTTTTTTTCTAAAAACTCACCTGTTCAGCCCGCTGTCTCGATTTCCTCCTAATCTAGATCCCTGATCTTGACTTATAAAAGGTTCTAGCAAAGTCTTAAAACTATTAAATACAAAATTAAAATAATTAATCTAATCTTTGATAAAAGTCTTACAAAAGTATAATTGCGGCATAAATTCCGAAAAAGAACGCCGCTATTTTATTATAAGTTGACTTAGAATCGACTATTTCTCCTTTAAGTAAAAAAACATGTTAATTTTTGTGATTAATTTGGAAAAAATAGTGACTACCTCTCGAATTGATATAGACCATTTTGAACAAAAAATAAAAAAATTTTATTCAGTTTTACCTTTTTTGAGATATTTATGAATATTTAAATAATTTAAGGATGATGTGTTGAAATTGTTAATTTTTTTCAAATAAATGTTAACTTTTGTTCAAGACTGATCTGAAATTGACAGCGGACTGAACCATTGCTCTTAAAAATACCTTCGATTCATTTAGATTTTTTTTTTAATAAATAATGTAATTTTTCTAGTATTTATAGAGTTCATGTGATGACATCAGTGTACAGTATCTAGTTAATGGACACTTAGTAAATTCAAGTTTAAGATTAATGTCTAGAATTTGGGCTATTTGTTTTGATCAAAATTGCTGGCCACCCTCCTATTTTCCCATCCGGGCTTGGGACCGGCAACGGCATAGTTATGACGGCGCCTTCCCTCAAGAAGCACGTGGGACGTTCATCATAAACAGCGCCACTCATCCGAGCACTTAAAGGCTGCGAACTCGACAACTATTTAGACTAGCTTGGAACCACAAACCAAGCGACATTCTCAATAAAAGAGAATGCCTTAACTTTAGTGCTTAAAAAGTTTCAGCTTCTTCAAATAATGGTTCTTGGACAAGCAAGAATAAAGACCCAGTCAGTGATTAAAATTAAAGTTGGATTAGTTTAAGTGAAATGTAAAATAAAAGCTGAAATTAGAATAAGCATATTAATTCAAAAATATGAACAAAGAGTCTAGACAATTCCAATTTAATGTTTATGATGGTAATACTTTTAGTTAGCTTGATGATTTATATCTTTTTTTTTTTGTCAAGAGAGACTTGACGTATGCAGCGAGTCACCTATGACTGGTTTTACAAGAAACGGCAAATGTGAAACCAGTGCAATTGACTTGGGCACTCATTTGATATGTGCTACAGTGACTGAAAAATTCTTGGAATACACTAAGTCAGTAGGCAACGATTTGAGCACACCTAGACCCATGTATCAATTTCCGGGTTTAAAGCCTGGGGATAATTGGTGTCTCTGTGTTAATAGATGGGTTGAAGCACAAAAGGCCGGAGTAGCTCCGCCGGTAGTCTTGAGAGCCACAAACAAAAAAGTTTTAAATTATTTAGAAAAGTTTAGAATGGGACTGGATGATTTAAAATAGAGTTATTATTAGAAATTTTTTTATTATTAAACAATAAAAAAAGTTGTTTTAAAATTTAATTATTTGTTCGCTTTGATCATGATCTTCGTCTACAGACTTTGAAAATGTGTTGGAAAAACTTAATTTAAGAAGATAGTCAATTTTTTTCTTCAATTTTTCCACTTGTTGATTTCGAATTTTCTCATTTGTCTCAGTTTCTAGTTGAAATTCTTGATATTTTTTTTTTAAATCTAACAATTCATCATTTATTTGTTCTAGTTGATCTCGAAGTTGTTTGACTTGACTGCTCAATTGGGCATTGTCACTGCATGAATCAGTGTCATCATTTTTTTTTAAAAATTCAGCACCAGATTTTCGCTTTACTGTGCTCTGTTTTTTGGAATCGGTTGATTTTATGGTAAAGTTAATCTCGTCTGAGTCAAAATCAAAATTCTTAAAAAAAATTTAGCTGAAAGTAAAATTTAAATTTCTAAAAAATTCCATTCATATAAATCAACAACGAAAATAAAGACTGAATTCAAATTTTCAAACAACTCTATCTAAATTAGTTTTTTGGAATAAATTTTAAAAAATTTGAATCTACATTTATTAATTTAGGTCAATTAGAAAAATAGCTTTGTTTTTAGCTTTCAAAATAATTCTTTGAGATATTTTTTTAAATAAATTTTTTTTTTATTTAAACTAATTATGAATCAAAAATATGGCGATTTATTCTTTTTTATCTAAATTTCGCATCAGTGAAGTTGGGAGCAATTTTTTTCAAATGAAACATCAATAGCTTTTTTAAAATTGATATTGATTAAAAAATTTTTTTAACAATTTTGATTAAATTTAAAAGGATTTAAAAAAAAATAAAAATTAGTTTTCTCAGACTTAAAAAATATTTTTTAAGATAATTAACATTATTGTTGTATACTTTGATAAAAAAAATTTAATAAAAATTCAACATTGAATTTTTTTATATTGAAAAATTAGCCTCACAAATCAATAATCGATTTTCAATATATTTTTAAATTTTTAAATTATCATTAAATTTAAAAAAATTTATTTTTAATTTTCTAAAATTTCTTTAATTATCATATTTAATCTGATTTTATACAATTTAATTCAATTGCTCTGCTCCAGATAAAAATTGCTCCTAACTACACATGAAAAAAAATATATAATTTAAAAATTTATAGATATTTATTTTTTCTTGAATTTGAACAAAAAATTACTGAAATTCAAAATATTGAATCCGATGATGAACGAGAATTATTTTTATGATGCGATTACAGTGAAAATGAAGTTGAAAAGCAATCTGAAAACAATTTTTTGTCGATGCTGAAATTTATCCAAAATGGACCACACACAGAACTTTACCACGAGAGGTAAAAGAGTTAATTAAAGATACTGGCAAAAAATGCGCAGCGAAAATACACATTTTTTAGATTAAAAATAAAATAAAAATTTCACTTTTTAGCAATTTAGGTAATTAATTTTTTTAGGCCATGTAACAATATGTAATCAGCATTTTTTAAATATTTTTTATAAGATGGGGCAATTAATGAAATTTTTGTTCTAGCCTTATTAAAATAGAATTCGAATTTTTAACATGTAATTTTTAAAAATAAAATTATTGAAAAATATATTTTGTGAAAAAAAAAATTTAGTCATGTGAAAGAAAAAATTTATCTCAAAAATATCCTTGATTAATCTTGAACAAAAGAGAAAATTACTTTTCTGTCATCTTGGTGCTTTGTAACTGTGAAATTATTTATCTTTTTGACCTGTTGAAATGCTATCTGACCACTGTTGGGCTTGATGTGATGACCGAGTTCTTCTAAATTATCGTTCGAGTGCCGCTTTCCTTTGTTAGCATAGCCTGATCAAAACAAAATTAAACTAAACTATAAAAAATATTAAAATTTTTTGACCCACTTAAACCAGTGTTCGAATTGCTAGAATCGGATGAATTGCTGCGTGCAATTGTCTCGAACTTCCTGGCCATTTCGTTGACCAAGCTGTTCTTTATGCCTAAATTGGACATATCTAAATTAAACAAAAAAAAAATATATTTTTTAAAAATAAACTTTATTTTAAAAAAAATTATCATATTACAAGACTTATCACAATGAAAAAGTTTTATAGCTCTAATTGGGTTATGGATTTAAAACTGATAGAGAGAGAGACTAATTTTATCTGTACAGGTATAGTTTTGATTTTTTTAAAAAATTTTAAATTATCATTCGAGAGTAAATATAAAAAGGAAAATAAAAGAAAAATAAAACTCGATTTAAAGGACAACTAGACTATAAAAATTTGCCTCGTTTCGTATTAAATTAGCCAGTTAATTCAAAAAGTTTAAGTCTAGTTTAATTCATACAGTGCGGTCGCACTAAGTTTGGTTATCGCACTCAGATTAAATTTCAATTTTAATGTTTTGTCAGTCTAATCACAGATTTAATGATTAATTTGCCGTTTTAAACTATTGTATTGATAAACCAGTTGAATCTTAATTATTTGTCTGAACAAGCTATTTTAAAAAATTAAATTAGCTTGTCTAAAACAGCTAAATCAATATCATCCACCTTAAAATATTAATTATTTTACTCGTTTTTTTTCGTTTAGATTAAATTTAAATAGTATTATTTAAATAAAAAAATAAATGAAATTTTTTTTTTAATTTTATTAAAATAAATACTCTAAATCAAAAATTCTAGAAAATTTTTTTATTTACAATTTTTAACAGATAATTATTAGAGATTTCTTTTTCTGAATACTACTTTGCCGAGTTTTTGGTCAAATGGTTCATCCATTGTGTCAAGCATGTTTGTGCATGATTGAAATGCAGAAGCCAAGTCCAAAACAAGTGCTTTGAAATCAAAATTTAAAATTTTTTTAAAATTTTTCTAATCAATTACCCAAAGAAAACACGATTTTGATCTTCAGAGTTTTTTGGTAGGAAAATTCCTTTTGACTGTAAACAGAGCATCGCTTTCTGATCGGATCTTCGATCAGAACCTTTGGAAAATATATTTTAATTTTTTTTTTTTCTTATACCAAATTTTAATATTACGTGTTTAAAATCGTTTAAATTTTCAAAGTTATTTACAGCGTAGCTTATTGTCAAGTTGATTTGGCATACAAATTCGATTTCTGACCATCTTGAATTGTCAGTGTAAATAGGAAACCACTTTTGGTCCTTAATATTTGTCAACAATTGATGAAATGAATTGAAACTAATGGGAAAAGTTTTATTCATTTTTTCTTCCCCGCGATTACATGACTCAATTGTAATGTTCATTTGTTTTAGAAATATATTAACACTTTTTCTGTCAATATACAAGTCAAATATCAAATCTCTAATTTGTTTTCCTAAATTAAAAATAATTTGATAATTTAAATAATTTAAATAATTTAAAATTAATTTTTTACTTGAATAGCATTTTGTTTTGTCGTATGGATCAACAAGTGTTGTTTCCGTGTCCCGGCATTCACAACTAAATTTGCCACACTTGTTTATGCAAGAAGCCATAAATATTGGACTTGTTCTACAGGCGTCTCTAATATTCAAATCATTTTCCATTCTTTGACATTCATCAATATCTAAAGTATAAAATTCAAATTTAAGCTCAATAAAAATTTTATATTTCAAAAGTTGAGAAATTATCTTATTTTTGTTGTTTTCAAAAATGAATTAAAATCTACAAACACTTATTTGAAATTTTTATATTTAATAAAGAGATGTCAAAACAATAATATAAAATATTTCTGTTCCAAAATCTAAATTGAGAACTTATTATAAAATTTGAATAGAAGAGCCTTGCAAAATATTGTTAAATTGTAAATTAAATAAAATTCACTAGTAATTGAACAATTTTGACAAAAATTTTCTTAAAAATTTATTTAAAAATTTTTAAAATTAAAGTTAATATTCTCAATTAAAACTTTTTTTAACTTAAATAAAAAATTTTTCTTGCGCAAAAAATACAAAAATAAAGTAAAAATAAAATTTAATTTGATTGTTGATTTCATAAATTCAAAAAATAAATTAAAGATTTAAAATTAAAAAAAATGCAAAATTGTTCAATCTATGTTTTAGGTTTAAAATTTAATTTTTTTCCAGCATTAAAATAATAAAAAATCAAAATTTAAAATCCATTCCAATTTTTTTTTCAGAGCAACACTAAAAATAGATTTTATTGATATAGATTATTTTTTTATTTTTGTACCTTTGGGTCCCCTTTATCTTTATTAATTTAAATTATCGGTTTTAATGTCGCATCAAATTTAAAATTTGAATAAAAATCCCTTTTTAAATTTTAATTTTTTTTAGTTTTAATGTAGCAAAAAACTTAATGCAAGGATTACTCTTGAAAATTTTTTTTAACATGGATTAAATGGTAAACGAAGCATGTCCGACAGAGCTGGATTTTTTAGTTTTAGCACCGTGTTTTTAAGAACAAATATTTACGGTATTTATATCCTAACCTTGGAAAACAATCTGTTAACATCGGCAAATTGAAGTTTGAGATCAAGATCATAAGATCAAAATATAAATTGTAATATTTTTTTTAATAATAGAGAAAAAATAAATTTTTTCAAAAGCAATTACTTAACATGTTAAATTTATTTTCATATTTTAAATTTTAAAATGTCCCTTTTTATTGAACTTTAAAAGGCTTAAATAATTTAATTGATTTTAATGAAAACTTACGTTTAAAGATAAAAAAATTAACTGTTTTAAAATTTAAAATTGATTAAAGTAGAAAAAAAAAAATATTTCGGTTTGAATGAATGGATATAAAAGTTATAAATTTTGAATTTATGAATTAAATTAACCTGAATTATTTAAATTATTGATTGTTTTTGTTAAATAAATTAGAGATCAATCATTTTGATATTAATGTGATAATGAACCATTATAAGATATAACATGTCTAGTAATGTTTAGTATTTATTTCTTAAAAATTTTATAAATCATTAGATAAATTAAGTTTTAAAATTTTGAATAAATTGAAATAATTGAAATAATGAATTTGAAATAATTGTTTTGATCTTAAGATTTGATCTGAAACTTCAATTTGCCTTAACATCAGTGGATCTACTTTTAAATCGAAAAGATCAATAGATTTGTATTAATGAAAGGTTTTTTTCTGTATTTTTACCCATTGTTTTACCTCATAATTTAAATTTTTTATGTTCTACTAAATTGACTTCTAGACCTAATAAATAATTAAAAAAAAAAGATTCTTCTTTTCACTTTTGAGAATACTTAGAATACATGAGTAACAGAAAAAAGCCTGCAAAATTAATTTTTTTTTTAAAAAGTACCTGTGCAGTAGCCCAGAGTTTGGTTGTATTCAAAACCTTCGAAGCACTCACACATAAAAGAGCCTATAGTATTCCGACACAAGCCGAACGAGTAGCAATTTTCTCCTTCAATTGATGACATCGAAAAACAGCTCTCATATTCACACTCATTCAAATCTAAATTTTTGTTTCAACAATTTTTATTAAAATTTTTAAAAATAAAAATAAATTAAAATGAATAAAAACCTATGCATTGATTTGAAGTATTTGAATTGATGAATCCATCTATACAATCACATCGATAGTGTCCAATTGTGTTTATGCATTTACCAGTGTCATTACACAATGAATATGCTGAGCTCAACGACAAAGAACATTCATCAATGTCTTCACAAAAAGTTCCATTGCCGTAAAATCCCTCCAGACAACTACAATTATAAGAGCCATAAGTGTTCTCACATTTGGCATAGTGATGACACCCGTTTGTTCGACTCTGATCATTACACTCATCAATATCTAAAAATTTTCTTATTAAATTAAAAAATTTAAAAAAAAAATTTTAAATAACCATAGCAATAATTAGAATTAGCTTGATATTTTTCAAAACCTGCCACACACTCGCACCTATACGAGCCCAAAGTGTTGATGCACAGTGAATTTTCATTACAAGGATGAAATTCTTCGCATTCATTCACATCAATGCACATTCCATTCGAGGCACTGATAAAACCTTTGCTGCACTTGCACTCATAGCTTCCTATTGTGTTTAAGCATTCCATATAAACATTATTGTTACAGATATTGTTGTTTTCTTGGCACTCATCAATGTCGTAGCAGTTGAATCCGTCACCACTAAAACCAAAATTGCATCGGCATTCATATGATCCCGGTGTATTAAAGCATTTTGAGTTTTGACTGCACTGATCAACGCCTTGTTTACACTCGTCCATGTCTTGGCATGTCTTTTGTCCAGTTGGTCGCCATCCTGCATGGCAAACGCAGTCATAGGTTCCGTTTAAATTTACACAATTAGAATTTTTATCACACAAATTCATTTCACATTCATCTACATCTTGGCAGTGTTGTAGCGACGCGGACCATTTGAAACCATCAGCGCACTGACACTTGAAGCCAGCGAACAAGTTTACACACTTTGAATTGCTGTTGCAATTGTGGGCATTCTCGATGCATTCATCTATGTCAATGCATTCGGATGAGTTCGATCTTCTGAGGCCACTAAAGCAATGGCATTGATAAGAACCAGGTGTATTCAAACAATATGAATTTAAGTTCATGCATTCACTTTCTTTTCCTTGGTCAATACACTCATTTATATCTATTTAAATAAAAGAAAAAAATATTTAAATATTGAGTCATTTTTTAATTTTTTTTTAAATATTTTCTGTTGATTTTTTTAATTTACAATTCCTTCTAATAGATAATTTAAATTTAAGTAAAATTATTCAAGAATTCTTTGAGTGGATTCTAAAATATATTGAAATTTTTGCAAAAGTATTGTAATGAAATTTTCTTGAAAACAAAAATTAATCAAAAATTACTGTACATTAAAAAAATTTTCTGGAATTTGGCGAATTGAAGTTTCAGATCAAGATCAAAAGATCAAAATATATGTTAAAACGTGGCAGTCTTCTCTTATTTAAATTTATCTTTTTAATTTTTATGTTTATCTTTTAAAACTTTATCAAAAGATAAATTAGAAAAACCTGCATTGTTTAAATATTCAAGCTTTGGCTTAATTAGAAACAATGCCAGAATTTTATATATTTAAACTTTATATTTTTTTTCAGTTTTAGCTTTTTAGTTTTAGTTTGTTAATAAAGTATTTTAAAAAAGAAACTAATTTTACATTAACTTAAACCTCTGAAGTTATAGCCTTCGGTGCACAACAAAGCCCTATAACATATAAAATGTAATATTTTTTTTCAAAAAAAGAGAAAAAATTTTTTTTCCTAAGCAATTTTCATATATAAAATTTTGAAATATGCCTTTTTATTTAACTTTAATAGGCTTAAATTTTTTGATTGATTTTAATAAAAACTTTTAAAGAATAAAAAATAAATGTTTTAAAATTTATAATTTGTTTAAGTGGAAAAATAAAATTATTTTACTTTGAACGAATAAATATAAAAATTATGAATTAGAATTTCTTAATTAACTTTAACTGAATAATTTAAATTTTTAATTGTTTTTGTCAAATAAAATAGAACTCAATCATTTTGATATTAATGTGATAATGAACCATTATTAGACATTACATGCCTAGTAATGTTTAGTATTTATTTGTTTAAAAATTTTTTAAATCATTAGATAAATTAAGTTTTAAAACCTTAAATGATCGTTTTGATCTTAAAATTTGATCTGAAACTTCAATTTTTATCCAGAAAATAAAAAGAAATCTTAAAAATCTGTCAAACAATTCAATTAACAAATTAAGGACATAAAAAATCAATAATAAGATCGTTGATTATCTTTACCAATTTTTTAGATAAACTTATTTAATGAATCTTTAAGATTCGAGTCTAAGATCTTATTAGAAAATTGATTTCTGTAAATTGAATCAGGTGATTCATTGAATGTACTTGGTTTGCAAAAATTTATAAATTTTGAAAAAAAAAGTTTTCACAAAACCAATAAAATAAATTTTTTATTCTCTTAATATTTCTTAACTTCATTTTCTATTGAATAAAGAATCATTAACTAACATTTTAAAATATAGACCTTGTGTTTAATAAGCATTGTGAAATTTTGTTCAAAAAGTTCTTAATTGAAATTTTTCGATGAATGAAAAAAATTTTCTCCTGTGAAATATGTAACAATGTATAACAAAAGTTGTTACACCAAGTAGCCTTGAAAATAAATTCTGAAAGTTTTCTTTTAATTAATCATCGACTTTTAAAATCAATCGAATTTAATACAATTTATTTGTCTTTGTAAAAAAAAAGTTTTATTTGCAATATTTTAAAATTTTTGTAAGTGTTTAAATTTAAATTTCGAAATTTTTATTTCAAAACCAACTTAACATTCATTCAGTTTTTTTGGAATATCAATAATTGGCTAATTTAAGTTTTTTTTTTGAGTTAGTCCTTCAGCATTTTTTGTTACATCATGTGCTAAATTTTTATTTTATCACTTCATTCCATTCAAAATATATACGAATTTAAGATTTTGAACTGAATTTTTTGAACAAAATTTCACAATGCTGTTTAATAATTTTGTATTCTTCAAGTTTTATCGAATTTTAATAAAACAATTTCAAGTTCCATAAAAAATAATCCTTTTTTTAAAGTTCAAATTTTTGTCAAAAATATTCAAATAAAATTAAAAAAAATAGAATTTAATTCATTATTTTAATCTTTTTTTTTTATCAGAAAAACCCTATCACTGAAATTACTATTATTGAAAGAATTTTTTAATTTCTAATCAAAACTTAGTTGATTTCTTTAAATAAAATTTTCAATAAAAGAACAATTCTTTTTACCTTCACAGTCCATTCCTGTGTTGTAAAAGCCATCTTCACATCTACACTCATAGCTTCCAATAGTGTTTAAACATTTTGAGTTTGAATGACACTTGGTTTGGTTGGATAAGCACTCATTGATGTCAAAGCATCCATTTTGTCTTCCGTTTCCGTAAAGTCCCTGTTTGCATTGACATTCATAGCTGCCTGGCTGGTTAATACATAGTCCGTATTCAGCATCACAGGTGTTTAGACACGAGCTTGAGCATTCATCCAAGTCCAAGCACTCGAAATGATCAGTCGCCCGTGAGCCTATAAAACCCGCCAAGCACTCGCAGGTAAACGAGCCGTTTAGATTTTTACAGATAGAATTTGCAGGACAAGGATTCGATTTACACTCGTCAATATCTTCACATATTTGTAAGGAATTAGACGAGCTTTTTATTTCAAAGCCTTTTTCGCATTCACAAATTTGTACTGAATCCATCAAATAGCAATACATGTTTATACCTCCATTGTCAACTTTTAAAAAAAAAAATTAAAATTTTTACAAATTTTTTTATTTATTAATAAAATTTTTTCAACAAAAAAATTTTAACAATTTATTTTTTCGTACACATATACCTACACATTTATTATTGATAGAAGTGAGGTTTGCTTGATTACATTCACAAATAAAAGAACCAACTGTGTTTATACAAACTTGTTGAGGACTGCAATCATGTAATCCAAGAGAGCATTCATCCACATCTTGGTAGAATAATTTAAAATCAGCGATTACGAGTTTTTAATAAATCTTGTTGCATTTTTTCGGTTTCATTAATATTTAAATTTTTTTTTTTTATTTTTTTATTTTTCTTTTATAATTGTTTATAATAAAAACATAAATTTTAAAAAGTTTTTTTTTGAACATGTGTACTGAACCCAAACTAAAGTAAAAAATCAGGCATTCGGAATTTCGGACTTTGAAGACTTAATCGATCACACTCTGGACATGTCTTATTTGTTAAATCTTCTAATTTTGTAGAATTCATAATTACATCATTTACATCAAATACAAATACTTCATCTTGTATTCCTTAAAACAAATTATTGATATTGCAAAGGCCAAATTACTTAATAAAAATACTTAATAATAAAGAATTATTAAAATTTTGGCAATATTTTAAATAGTTATAAAAAATATGAAAAACTTGTGTCTGCAAAAACTTTGATTAAAAAAGTATTCAAATAAAATTTACAATTTCTTTACCATAAAATACAAAATTCTTGCAGAAATTTGTTTTTCGAGTTTAGCAAAAATATACCAAATTTAACTTTTTCTAAGAATAAGTTTAAGCCTTCAGTAAAAATAATTTTTGAAATTTAGCTGAAGTATAAGAAACTTTACTCTTCTACTAAAACATTTGGTCAATATTTTTTAAAATCTTTGACTGTCATTTCGACAAAAGCGTGGCACCAAACAACATGTTTTTTCTAGCTTTTCCATTTTAGCATTCTTCTTCTTTTTCCAATCTGCCGAATGGTGATCAAAAATTTCGAAAAATTACTGATTAAAAATTGATTCAAAAATTATTTAAAAAATATTTAATTTTTCCTTTTCTTTAATAAATTCATAAGAACTGTTAATTTACAAAAATATCATTTAATAAATAATTTAAATTTTCAAATACTATATTATCTTATTTTCTATATTAAAAATATTAAAACTAATTTTTATTTAATAAGAAATTTTTAACTTCAGTTCGGGGTCAAATAAATTACTCATTTTAAATATTTTACTTTATCATTTAAACACGAATAGAGTACTTATCTTGGTCAATCTACCAAAATTTGGTTACCTATTTTTGAAAAAACAACAATTGCGACAAGATTTATTGAACACCAGTCTATAATAGAAAATATTTACCTCTACAACGATTCAGTTGATCAATCATAAATCCATGCCCACATTTACAGTAATATGATCCCAAAGTGTTAACACAAGATGCATCTGATTCACAGTCATGCAAATTTAAATGACATTCATTCAAATCTTTTAAAAAATTTCAATTTATTTGAATTTATTTTTTTTTATTTGAATTTACCTAAACATTTATTATTTAAAGAATAAAATCCCTGAGGACATGACTGGTTTTTTTCGACCAGAGCGCAAGTATTGTCTTTTCTGTTTAAACTTTTGCATTCACACAAATAAGATCCGTCAGTGTTAATGCATTTTTGAGTTTTTAGACCACACGGATTTACCACTGCATGGCACTCATTTATATCTATTCAGAAAATTAGAGGATTTTTTATTTCAGTTTTTCACTAGACTAACCATGGCAAGATCCATTGTACATGGCATATCCTGGCTCACACACACATTCAAATGAGCCCAATAAATTTTGGCATAAAACATGTTCGCCCACGCAATTGTGTGTCTCTTGGGCACATTCATTTATTTCTTTGCACTCTTGATCTAACATCTTGAAGCCAAGTGGACACCTGCACTCGTAAGAACCTCTAGTATTTTGACACTCGGTGTTCCATGGACAGTCGTTGATTAGCAAACATTCATCAATATCTAAAATTTAATTCTAAATCAACTAGAGGCACAATTTTGTTTTGTTTTTACCTTCACAAATGTATCCGTCACCTTGAAAACCAGGATGGCACTGGCATTTAAACGAGCCTATTAAATTAATACAATTTGCGTTAAGGCTACAGTTGTCGCTTTTCATCACACATTCGTTTATATCTTTATAAAAAAAAAAAAATTTTATAAAATTTATTCAAATAAAAAAGTTGTTCAGAACATTTTTCAAAAGTGATCTAAATAGGAAAAAATACGGTTTATTAAATCATAAGTCTGGACCAAATAGTGACCACTAGGTAAAAATTAAAAAGTTTCAAGTCAAAAAGCCTTGTATACAGTGGTGATTTGATAACAGTATTTTACGTAAATTAACGTAAAATCCGAAAAGTGAAAAAGAAGTATTTTACGAAAAATAACGTAAATTTTCAGGATTTTGAGATAATTTTGGTAAAATTTGGTAAAATTTGGTAAAATTAAAAACGGCCAATTCAAAATTCAAAATTTTTTGAAAAAATGTCTTTTTTTTCCAAAAATCGAAAATTTAAGACAGTTTTTTTTTTTCATAAATTGGTCAGAAAAATAGTTATTTTTAAATTGATATAAAAAAACTGTCTTAAATTTTCGATTTTTGGAAAGAAGATTATTGATGAGGATTAAAATAAGCTAAAGATGGCAAATAAAGGATGTTTCATTGAAGAGGTTTCAACAAAAACATTAAAAATGATAACGTTGTGAAATTCAGCAATAATTTAACAATTTAAAAAAAAAATTTTCATTTAAAAATTTCCTTATTTGACAAGTTGAAATTAAAGATAAGAACATTCCATAGTTCTTTTTAGAGTGAATGACTTGATCTTTAAATTAAGATCTTTAGCTTATTTTAATCCTCGTCATATTATCTATAAAAAAATTTAAGTCTTTGACTTAAGTTTTGATAACATAGAATTATACTTATCAATTAAAAACAAGTCTGGAAAATTCCAAAATTTAAATTATTAAATCAATCGAATTAATTATCAATTTCTTTTTAAGAGATATTAATTTTCAGACTTGTATAAAAGTCATAAAAAAAAGCTCGAACAAGTCTGTTCCAAGGCATGACTTATTAATTTTTTTATTAAATTCAAATTTTATATTTTTTTTGAAATTTTGACCATCAATAAAAATAATACTAATAATAATAATCAAATCCAATCATGTTGATTTTTTATATTTTTCTTATTGGCACATGGAAAAATTTTTTCAATTAAAAAAAGTGGAATTTTTTTCTTTACAATTTTAATCTTTCAAAAATGAGGATATATTTTTGTACAAATTGTTCAATTCGAATTGAAATTCATAACGCAAAAAAATGGCAAATTTTGATATCGTTTTTTTTGGAAAAAATCAAATGATCCTATAAAATTCTTCATTTCAACACAGAGTATGTCAAAGGTAAAAATATTTTTAACAGAAATAAAAAAAAATTCACCACTTTTTCTACCAAACTATAATCATTTAAATTTTTTATCGTTTGTTTTACTTATCCCATAAAGTTAGGCTACAATTTTTTAAAACTTTCATACTACCGCATTTCGACTATTGTATGTCGTTATCCATCTACTTTCCTAGACGAACACTGCAGAAATTAGCCAATTCTTATTACTATTGCGTTTACAGATTACTTAAACTTAATGTGTCAGTAACAAAAACTGAAGATTTCAATAAGTTAAATAATGAGATGGGTAAATATAATCTTGAATGTTATCAACATAGACTAATTAAACGAATTTCACGCTTTGCATTCAAGATCTATAACAATAAGTATACACCGCTAAATCTAAAAACATCACTTACAAGAAATAGTGCCCATAAAACAGTTGAATATAATCTGAGGAACAGTAGTTTGTTCCATATTCCATCAAAAGGGAAGTTTAATGATCATATGGAAAGTACGTTTGTGTATTTATATTCAAAATTTTTAAACGAATTTTTATTATTAGACCTAAGTCTAAATTATAATCTTTTTTGTAGAAGAATTGAAAATAATGTAAACTTGTATTTTGTAAAATTTTGTAATTTATTTCCAAAATTTAATTTAAATTTAAAACAATTTTATTATTAATTAATAAATGGATTCAATCGACTCATTAAATGGGTATGACACTAGTCTTTTCGATTGAATTGAAATAAAAAGATTCTAAAATCAAAAATAACTTATCAATTTCATTAAAAATTTTTATTTTATTTTTAATTTTTTTTTTTTACATCGCCAAGACAGGCGTAATTTTATGAAATAAATATATATGCAGAGTTGTTTAAAAGTCACAAGTCTCAAGTCAAGTCCAAGTTCGGACTTTTTTATTTTTTTATCTTAAGGGAAGATCACGAAACTTTTCGCCTAATTCTCAACTACGGTCAAAGCATTTTTTCCAGTCATTTTTCATTGCTTTACATGATCTGAAGTCTTTACTTGGACTTATTTTGGGACTTTTAAACAACTCTGTTTATATGTATGTCTAATAAATAAATATATATGTCTTGTTAAAAAAAATATAAATATATATATTCATATTTTTTTTGAGGGAAAAAAATTGAATTTTTTTGTATTTAAAGTATTTAATGCTCACAAAAGTGAGCGGAAGTTTAAGTAGTTCTGCGTAAAATTAAAAACTTAGGCTAATTTCACCAAAAAATCGTAAAATTTCATTAATAAAAAAATTTTTTTTTTCTTTGTTTATTCTAATGACTTCGACTTTAATTTTAATTAAAACAACTTTTCAAAAAACTTTAGATCCTTTCATTGCGGCATTATGAATTTTGGAACAAAGGACAAAAATTCTTAAATGAAATAACTTTTTTACTCTGAGTCCAAAAATTGTTCTGCAAAATGTATCAGCTGATACAAACTTTGTACCAAAATTAAGTCTCTGCAACAACTCTGCAAGTCTTCAAAGCATTAAATGTATCAGTAAATCATTAAAATTAAATTGCAGAGACTTAATTAGGGTGGTACAATTTTTGTATCAACTGATACATTTTGCAGAACAATTTTTGGACTCAGAGTTAAAAAGTTATTTCATTTTAGAATTTTTGTCCTTTGTTCCAAAATTCATAATGCCATCATTACTGTATGTATTCTCCAAGTATTCTCAAATATATAAACATTTTACTTAATTACTCTCAAAAATATTTTGGTTATTTCTTCTAGAATTTTTTTTAAAATTTAAATTATTTGATATTAAAATATGTGACTCAATTACCTTCACAAAAAATGCCATTTCCAATATAACCATCTTTGCACACACATTTATAAGAGCCTTCTGTGTTAAAACAAAGCGCATTTTTCTGGCACTCATTTTCATTTAGACATTCATTGGCATCTTTGCAAAGCTTGTCATCATCAAAATCGGGCTCGTAGCCTGCCGGACACTTTTCCACACACAACAAACTGCTTCCATTAACTTTGATCGCTGCAGATGAGCATTTTTTGCACGCCTCAACCCTATACGGCTCATGGCATCCATCACAAGCCGCATGGCACTTGTAGTCACATACGGCATCTATTGCGCGGTTAAGGGTCGACGACTTTTGACACCTTAGTCTTATCTGCTCTCTTTCTTTGAATTTTTCCAACCTAGCATTCAACACCTGCACATCAGCACTGCGACTGCCAAAGCTGTAATAAGCCGGTTCCATTGGATCAGCGTCAAAATAGCTCAGGTACAAATGGCTCGTTTCATCCGAGTCAATTTGTATGCCGTACTGGACATACAAGCCAAACAGGTCACCTCTACTCTCATAATTTAAGCAGATAAAAAAATTCTGGTAAATGTCCCCATTTCCGGTTGTTCCGGCGGCCGAGTCTTCATTCAGCAAGACAGCCTTTCCCTTGCGGTAAAATACCACTCCTTTAGTGGTTATTTGAAACATGTACCAAGTGTTTTGGTCACTGGGCGTTGTTGCCATTAGGACAAAAATTTCGCCTTGACTTGCTGCCGTAAATTTCAAACACTTTCCTTGTTGTTCTGTCCTCTCCAAAACCATCATCAAATTGTTGGACCATTTAAGCTCACATGGCAAAACAGCATACTTCAAGTCCCATATTTTTTTAACCAGCTGAATCGGGTCCAAATAGTCCACCACACCAATCACCTTATTCCACAGCCTAATCCAAAACGGGTTCATATTCTTCACATTGTTCATGCTGATCTGCAGCGACTTGTGTATTCTCTTGCATCTTTTCACATTGCTTTGTCTCTTGTCTCTGCTGAACGAATGGCTGCTGATCGACTTTATGTCAAGTGATATGAAAGGACTGAGCAGCGAGTGGTTCAGCCTCAAGGCTTTCACTTTAAACAAGCAATTTGTCTTTGTGGAGTACTCGTCCAGCACTTGGTTCAAATTGGCCACCGACACAGTTGAATCGTTTTCGTTGTACTCTAGAACAAGGCCCAATATGTTGATGTAGTTTTTTTGCACACTTTTAAATGGTTCATTGACAAGTCGGGCCGACTGGTACGTGTAAATTTGTGACTTTTTTTTGGCCAGCCAAAATTCATTTCTTTTCATGAAGTTAATTTCGTCATTTTTTCTGAACAAAAATTCATTTTTTGGCAACGAAGAATTGGACTCAGTGGATTCGTCTTCATTTAGGTTCATTGTGAGCAGAAATTCCTTGCCTTCGTTCATCACATGGTCACTAGTGGGCGATATGTAATTGAGAATGTTGAAGCGGCATTCACTGGTGCCTTTTTTGATAAAAAATTTTGTCCATGTCAAACCAGTGGGCTCTTTGAGGTAAACTGTGATGGCAAATTTGAGAGCGTCCAATTTATTTTTCCATTTGGTCTCAAATTCTTCGATGGTAAATCCGAACTTGCAGTGTTTTTTGGCGTAATCAGCACAAATTTTGCGCTCCTTGTCCCCCATATGGCCAAATAGCATTGGCACGTTTATGTTCAGCACTGACACTATGGGCTCGTATTTGAAGTCAAAGGCTCTTGGATACTTGTGCACTGTTTTTAGCCAGCCTATAAATGTGTCGCTGAAATCCGGCTGATTTAAATTGGCCACTATTGCTGCTACCTCTTGACTACCACCTTTTACTGATATGTAAGTGCTGGCGTATTCACTCTTTTTTCTGCAAAAAAAAATTTTTTTTTTCCTAGTCTAATAGTGGGTCTAATCGATTAAGTTCACCTAATTAGAAAAAGCTATAGGTAATGTTATTTTACTTTGTACTGCCACAATACTTTGCTCTTAATAAAATTTACGCGAGATTACATAAATTTACGTTAATAAATTTGAAGTTTTTTATATCATTTAGATTATCTATTTTACATTTTTAATATTTATTTTATTTTATAAATTTTGGTAAAATGTAAAAATACGAAAGTTTTTCAAAGATTTTTAATAATTTTGCTCGATTTTTTAATTATTTATCTTGATTCATTATAATTTTTTTGTTTAATTTTAGTTAATTTTGTATTTTAATATGGTAATTTTTAGTAAAATAATGTAAAATAATTTTTAAAAAAATTGTACACTTTGAAAAGATCTTTTTGTGCAATCGCAAAATATTGCACCAATCTCTATTTTTTTCAATTATTATAATTAATATAAAATATATTTTTTTAATGAAGAATAAAACTTTAAATGATCAATTTATTTTTTGGATGTTTATTTCATTAGAGATTTTTCAAATTCTTTGATCGTAATAAAGAAAAATTACCCAATACTGTATGTTTAAACAAGAAAAGAAAAAGTACTTTTCTTTTGAAGTTTTTTTATAAATTGAGATTTTATAAATTGAGAAAAATGTTGATTTAATATGAAATGATAAAAAAAAAGTTCTAAAAATGTATCGGCTTTTTGAGTTGAATGAGAATTAAGTTAGGGGAGGAATACAAAGCGGCTTTCGAGTGAAGAAATGTCGAATACCTGACTCCATTGTATCATTTCTTCTTTCTTTCCTCACCTTTGATTACTCATTTCAATTTAATTAAAAAAATTTTTCGATTTTAAATTCTTAAAATTTTTTGAACATTTGAATTTGAAGAATCTTTAGCTCGGCATAGATTTACCAAAAAATAAAAAAAATAAAATACTACCCAAAAAAATATCTACTAAAAAAATATTTATCTACTTAATTAAAAATATATCCTTTTATTACCGTATCTAAATAAATGAACTTAGTATCTAATTTTAATTATAAAAATATCTAATGTTATTATTTTAATATCTTAAAATATTATTTTGTATCTTATTCAAGTGAATTGATAGTTTTTTTATGTTAAAAGTATCAATAGACACTTAAATTTCTCAATTAAACTATTATCGATTGTAAAAACTCACATGATTTTTTAATCATGGTTTTGAAATCTTGCTGAAATTTTTCAAAATACTAGATTGAAAATTACTTTGGATGTTATCAGACATTTTTTTTATAAAAAATTAAGAATTACAAATTGTCTTCGAATATATTTTTTGGTAGCAGCTAATTATATATTTTTGTATCTAATTTTAATTATGATAAAAGACAAATTATTTCATAAATAAAGATATTTTTTTTATTAGCATATATTTGTTTTTTGGTAGCAGCTAATTAAATCACAAAAAAAAATAGCCAAACCAAAAAAAAAATATTGACATATTTTTGTTAAAATTTCACATTTTAATAAATTTAATTAAAATGTCGTTAATAAATTCTTTAATAAATAAATTCTATAAGTCTTTAATAAATTTATTTTTAAGTCTTTTGCTTTTAGTTGGTTTTGATTGAACCTTTTCAGCGTAACTATTTTGAACATTTAATGACTGTGGTGGACGTCCTCTTCCACGTTTTAAAGCTAATGGTTGAATTGAAATGCTTGAACCTACTTGATCAGTATTACTGAGAGGGGCCGGTATTGAATTTTCAACAGCTTCTTCAATATTATTTGATGTTTAACTGGCAGCAAACTTTTGGGTTGATTAGACTCTTGAATGTCATTATATTCTTTAATTCAAACATTTTCTTGTAATTAAATGTTATCTTTCTGGCTTACTTAATAATGGTTTTACTTAATTACATAATTAATTTTTATTCGTTTACTTAATTTACTTTTTTTTTATATAAAGAATTTTTTTTATTTTTTTTACAACCTGAGTCTATGAGACTTAGTGTATATTTTTAAATAAATAAAATTTTTAAATAAATTATCTTTTAATTGATAGCATTTATCTCCTGAAGAATACATTTATCTGTTAATCAATTTATTTAGCTACTAAGAAAAATAATTATCTACAATATTTTTATCTACTAAAAATTCGATACTATAAAATATAACTAGCCGCTACCAAAAAACTAAGCCATAAATTTATTATGAATAAAGTTTCAAACAGAGAATCATTTTGAAACAAATCTTTTATTAATAAAATGGGTAAATTTAATTGTGAAGGTGACAGTCACACAATAAATTAATTTCGGTACTGAGCTATAGCTCTTTAAGAATAAAAAATAAATAAAATTAAATTAAATAAGTTGAATTAAAATAAAAAAAATAAAAAGAGATAAATTGAAATAGCGAGTTAAACCCCTGAATTAATTTTATTTCTCAATAATTTTCTATTTTATTGATACTAAAATAATTAAATAATATATTAATAAATTAAAAATAGATACTTTCATATTTTTTTATTTTTTATATACTAGAATCATTTATTTCGATTCAAAATTAATTTGTATCCTTTTATTAATGTTCGACATTAATTTTCGTAATTTCACGCACAGAAATTAATATCCGGTTATTCAGCGTAAATTTTGGTAAAAGAAAAGTATCGTGGAAGTACTGTAAGTAAATGGTAAAAAATCTGAGAAATGGAGGAACATTATTTATTTGGGTAAAGGAAGGAATTGAGAATAAATAATATAATTCATTTGATAAATACTGTGCACAAATTTTTTGTTTTTAGTCTTTAAATTCCATCAAATAGTGAACTTCCTTGTGAACTTTTCCTAGATATCTAAAAGAGATGTGGATAATTCAATGCAAAGGCTTATTTTTTAAAATAAACTTAGCAATCTTAACCTATCTGTAATCAATGACAGAATACCAACATTTAATAAATTTAAAACTGAATATTTTGAAGTCTTTGGTCTTTTTTGATACCATCTTCATTCACGGATAAGGTTTGCATTGGGCTTTGAATTGTGGTCTGAGGTCTTCAAACCAAGAATTAATTTTTTTTACTAATATCGATGAGCTAGATAAACAAATCTCAAAAAAGTATTCCTCTGCAATCTTAGAAATTTTTTGTTCACCTAATCCTATTTTAGTTCACCTTTTCGTGAACAAAAAATTAAACCCGATATTAAGAATAATTTCCATAATAGATGAACTTTGGTTACCTAATTGACTAGACCCCGATTAGCTCTAAATGTACCTACGTTTCACCTTTTTCTTTATCTTGCTTTTTGTTCTGTTTATCTGTGTCACTTTTGGTGTTTTCTTTTTTTAGCATGACAGTGGCTAAAAAAGCATTGGCCTTTATATTCCAACTTCGACTGAACATTTTCATGCTGTCCTGAATGCATTGTTGGGAAAAGGTTTCTATGCTAGATGTTTTGGTCTTATGCATTGTGTGCATTATTTTGAATTCGCCGCCGAATTTTGCCGACACAACCACATGAGTTCCATACCTTAATATGAATTTATCTTAAAAAAATTAATTTTTTTTTTGGTTAGTTTATTTTTGAAAAAATATTTACCAAATTTTTCGGGTGCATCCTCATAAAAATAGCTGTCCGGCAAAGACAAAAAATCAACCA
This sequence comes from Brachionus plicatilis, assembly GCA_010279815.1. NCBI lineage: Eukaryota > Metazoa > Rotifera > Eurotatoria > Ploima > Brachionidae > Brachionus > Brachionus plicatilis. Next base: position 217,808 of record QEOQ01000353.1, on the reverse strand, counting down.
AAAACTCTGGATCTAGATTCCATGGTCGAATTTGGTCTAATATTAAATCATATCTTAATTAATAAATTTTTTTTATTCTTTATAAAAAAAAGTTGGTTAAAATTTTTTGTCTACTTTAGAATGTTATTAGTCTTGTGACCCTGTATTTGATCCTACAGATAACTTTTTAATTTAAAAGAAAAATGGGTTCATGTCCAAAAAGCGATCAGAGTCCAAAATTTTTTTTTAATTCTTATCTCAAAATAGATGAATGAAACCTCGGAACCCATTTTTCCATGGACCAGAAAAAAATTGGAACCCATTTGAACCAATGTTAAAAAAATACTTTTAATTGTATTAAGAGTCAGACTTTGACTTTGAAATTATTTTGGACTCAAGTCAAAGTCAAAACTTTAACTCTAAATTTTTTTTTTAATTCCGGACTTGGACTTTAATTTTTAGTGGTTTAGAATTGAACAATAATTAGCTGGAACGGAAAGGAACGGTAATCCATCAGTCAAGATCACGGCCACATGAATTTTTTGCCGTTCCAGGAAGCTTTTATGGTGGCCTCCTGAAACATTTGAAAACTTGGACATTTAAAAAATAAAAAAATTTAAAGTCAAAGTCTTGACTTGAACTGAAATAAATAAAATTAAAGTAAAAGTCCAGACTTGACTTTGACTTCAAAAATTTGACTTTTGACAATCTTTGCGAAAATAAAAAATGCTTAAATTTCAGAAAATGTTCGAAGTAAAGATTGGTGCACATCATAAGGTGCAAAAAAAAAACAATAACAAAGCGAAACTCTTAATTAAAACAATTAAAGAAAGTTTTTCAAAAAAAAAATATTTATATACTGGTCAATAATTAGAGAGAATGCCAAAAAATCTTCAAAAATAATCGGTTAATTAATTCAAAAAATTTTCTTAAAAAATCTTTATTTACATTAGGGAAAATTAAAAATAATATTGCTGTTCACCGGATATTTTAATCAGGTAGACTTTAATTTTTTTAGATCGCTTTTCCTCAACAATTAATTCAGATCGTTTAAAATTAGAAAATTTTAAAAAAGTCAATTTTTCAATTTTAATTGCTTAAAATCGTTGTTTTTAGGGCTGTTAATATTTATAATTTTTGCGTAATTTTACGTAAAAAATGGAAAATTTCAATTTCAATCAAATCAACACTATATATATCTAGGTGTCAAAATTATTTTAAAAATTATTTTTTTAAAAGGACTGCAAAAAATAATGAAATATCTCAACTTTCAAATATTTGCAAAGAATTTTTAAATTGTAATTTTTTTTGGGCAAATGCTATAAATAAATATTCTCGAATACTTAATTTTTTTTCAAGTCAAAAATTTATATAAGCTTACATTAGAACAGTTGATTGAATTTGAAAAAGCCAGAAATCAGAAGAAGTTGTTTCTTTATTGACATTTTGGTTCAAACTGCTGCCACGATTTGTCTTATCATCTGATAAATCGTAGCCTGGTGAAAGAATTTTTTGATTATTTGCACCACCGTAAGCATTTTTTGAATCAGATCTTTAAATTTTTTAAAATATTTGATTTCATAATTTTTAAAAGCAAAAAAAAAATAGACTTACGAAAAAACATTGGTATACCGATCTAAATTTGATCTGCTGGCTACAAATTTCATATAATCAGATGATTCACCAAATGTAGTTGTCTGAGTCTTGGTGTCATAAATTCCATTTGCAGTCATTATGTCAGGCACTGTATGATGATTAAAGCTAAAATAAACTGCTATAAAAAAAATTTTAAATTTAATTTTTTTTAACTATTTTTGATAATTGCAGTAACGAGTGATTATTGACTTTCGGCGAGAATTTTCACTATTCTCGTATTTTATATCAAAACCAGTGCCCAAAGTGTAAGCTCCAGAAATTATTTTCTAAACAGAATTATAAAAAATTAAATTATTAAATTTTATGACCCTATTTACTTTGCATTCGGTAACAGCCTCAAGCTTGGCATATCTTCTACAAAAGCTTTTCATATCAGTGTAGTTGTTACTTTGCATTGAAGCTCTTTTTTTGCGTCTAAAATCACCAGAGTCAAATTGCATGTCGTCATCTATTTGAGCCAGTTCTTCTGTTGACTTGGTTTGTGGCATTCCGGTAAATTGGTGACATCCGCTCAGCAGAAAACTCCCCAGGCCAAATGGATAAGAAAATTTAAGCTTTGTTGACTCGGTTACTTCTGGAGACTCTTTGGAACTAATTAATTTAAATATACTGGAATTGAGTTATTAAAGAAAGTCATTTATTTTACTTTGCTTGTTTGCGGATGTGAACATCTCCTGATTTAAACCTGTTGTCTGATTTGAATCCTGTACCTCGCGATAGAACTATTTCTTGATCCTTATAAAACAAATTTGATTAAAAATTTTTTGAAAATTCTAAAAATTTACATCTTTAAGATTTTTAATGTAAGAATTGAGAAAGTTATCAGTATCTCTTTTGATTCGATTTGATAAATCTTGGTGTTTTTTGATAAATTTGTCATAGTTGATTGTTTTGGACTCGAAAACCGGATCTTCATCTTCAATAGAAACTCCGTCATCTTCGTAAACACTTGAGATACAGTTTTTTACAAATCCAATTAGGTACAAAATCAAAAACCAATTCATTCTATTAATTCAAGTTTAAGAGATTTTTTTTCTTCAATCATTGATTCTTGATCGGTCAAAAATTTAATTTATTTTTGGCTGTTTAAAATTTAATTAAGGAGCAAAGCGCCTTTTTTATTTTAATATAGATTTTGGCAGAATAAATACGAATATTTTTTTCTTATCAATCTAGATTGAGTTAAAAGATAGAAAAAAAATATTTTATACAAAAATTGTTATTAATAAAAATTTACAAAATTCTTATTTTTAATTCAAAAAATTTTCATTTAAAGGAATAATTACACTATTTTCAACCCTTTTTTTTATCTTAAAAAATATTTCATAAAAAAATTAATAAAAAGATCCATATTTCATTGTTAGATTATTATTAAAAAGCGTCATCAAGACTTGATTTTAAGACAAAAATTAAAAAGTATTTTTGTTAAATTATAAATTAGATGCAGAATCAAGAATATAGAAAAATATTAGATAAATCCATCTTTTATTATTTCGATTTTTTTGCTAATTTTAGTTCTGGTCTGGCATTATTGTTGAAAAATTTTAATAAAAAAATTTTTTTTATAGATTCATGTTGCCGCACCAAATACATAATAGAAAAATAATGTGATTATAAAACAAAATTAAAAAGAATTTATTTTCTGTTTTAAATTTGGTAAAGCACCAAGAATTAGGAAAAAAAATCAAAATAAATTTTCGAAAATGAATTTTTTAAAAAAAGATCATCAAAAAATAAAATTTAAACCTGAATTAATAAGCCTATATATATATATATATTAAAATTTTCCTTGGTGAAAAAACAAGGATTTATTCCTAATTTTCTAATGATCCCAATAATGATTTTTTTATTTTTAAAATGGTTTTGAGGTAAAAGCAGAAATTTCAAAAAAAAAAAATTTAAATCAAAACTTTTATCTCAAATTTAAAGAACTAATCCAAAAGATAATCTTTTTAATTTGTGATTCAATTAATTTTTTTCATAATAAAAATAGTTTGATTTATTTTATTTTCCTATTAAAAAACACATTATAAGTGAAAAACATCAAATTTTTAACAAAAAGAAAATTTTTTTTAATTTTTAAATAAAAAATTTAATTTTCTAATTTTATTTTATTTTTAACAAAACTAATTAGATATTACACTAAAAAGATTTATTCATCATCATCATCATCATCATCCTCATCATCGTCTTCATCATCGTCATCTTCATCTTCATCATCCTCATCGTTATCATCTCCTTCAGCTTTTTGCTGGTCATCGCCATCCTCATCTTCATCTTCATCATCATCGTCATCGTCATCGTCATCGTCATCATCATCATCATCATCATCGTCATCCTCATCGTCATCTTCATCGTCATCATCATCTTCATCATCTTCATCCTCATCAGTCTCCATTTCGTCGTCTTCATCATCTTCATCTTCATCCTCATCTTCTTCATCTTCTTCTAGTTTTCTTTTTCCATTTTTGGTCTCTTCCTGTTTAACTTTACCATTCATTTTGGTAGCAGGAGATTCTTTCTTTTTTTCTTCTACCTTTTTGACCAGTTGTTCACCCTTGATATTTTTCAATTTTTTTGTTGCTGGTTCTTCAGTTTTGGCAACAGCTTCCTGTTTCTTTTTGGGCTCTGGTTTTTTAAAAGCAAAATTAATGACCAATTTTTTTCCATTCACCTCTTTTCCATTAGAAGCCTCGAGGGCTTTATTCGCCTCTTGTTCATTGGCAAAACTGGCAAAAGCAAAGCCAAAGTTCAACTTGGTATCTTTTTTAATGGGTAGATTAAATTCGGTGCAATTTTTGAAAAATTTCTTCAAATCTGCCTCGGTGGTCGTCTTTTCGAATCCACTTACATGAAGTTTTTTCATATCTTTCTCTTTTGGTTGATCTTTTTTTAGTTTATCTTTCTTGATATAAGAACTCTTTTCACCCACAAAATCAATGACCAAATCTTTATCGCGGATTTTTTTATGCTGCAATTCTTTGTAATTTTTATTAGCTATTTCCTCTGTTTTGAATTCCACATGTGCAAAGGTGAATTGTTTACCGAGTTTTTTATTTTTTTTATCGATGGTTTTTCTGGAACGTTTGATTCTTACTTCTTGAATATCAGCCGACAAAGACTTGATTTCTTCATCGGTCACATCGTTTGGCAACGATTTCAGGAAGAGAGTGCAAGCGTCAGAAGTTTTTTGTCTATTTTGTGTGCTCTGTTCTTCACTTGGAACACTTTCTGGTTTTTTATCTTCAGTTTCTTTAGCAATTCCATTTTTGCCATTTTTTATCTTTTTCTTTTTTTCAACTTTCATTTCTTCGTCTTGGACTGGTGTTTTTTTTTCCACTTTAATTTCCTGTTTTTGAACTGGTGTTTTTTTTTCTGCTTTTATTTCTTGTTTTGGAGCTGGTGTTTTTTTTTCCACTTTTGTCTCTGGGACCTTTTTCTCTACCTTTTTTTTCATTTCCACTGGTTCGGCTGATTTTTCAGCTTTCTTTTTGTCTTGTTGTTGTTTTTTCTTCATATTTTCTTTAGGTTTGAACCCCTCAGTCTTTTTGACAGACTCGACTTGATTCTGTTGTTTTTTTCCTTTAACCTTTTCCGGTTTCTTGATCATTTTTTATCTATTTAAAATAAAATAAAAATTTTTGTAAAAACACATGGCCACAGTTTTAAAAATTCATCTCAATTTATAATATTTTGTTTAGCATTTTATTCGAATGTTTTAGAACATATTTGCACGTGCGTTTTTTTAATGCAAAATTTTCTAAATATTTTCTCAAAGTTTACTTTATATGAGATGCAAGTTTGTCTTAAACAAAAAATTTTTAGTAATTTTTTATTAATTTTTTTTTTTCGAATTTTTTTTTAAATTTTAAATTTGTTTTAGACTTTTTTTTTTAGATCTGATTATTTAATGCTTAAATTTTAACAATTATTGTGTGGATTTGTGCTAAATAAAAATTGATTCAAATTTTAAAGAAAGGCACAATTTTTGTCTGTTTAGGAAAAAAAATTTCTCAGATTAAGCAAAATTTTTAATACATAATATTTAAAAAAAAATTAAAGTAATTATACTGAGTAGTCTTTTTTTTCTAAAAGAAAAGTTCAAAAATTCTGCCAGAACCAAAAAATTTTGCAGGTTCTCCACTTAATTCTGAGGTTTTTTATTTGAGATTTATTCATTATTGGGTAACTATAATTTCATTTTAATTGAAATATTTTTGAAAATTAAAAACTTATTAAAAATCTGGATTTTCAATTAAATTCTAAGAATAAATCTCTTTACTTTTAATTCAAAATAAAAAAACCTTCAATTAAAAAAAAAAATTGAAAATAATTTTTAGAATACAATTGGCTAAAAACTTTAAAATTAATTGGCATAATTCTATTTTTTAACATTTCTAAAAAATATTAGTAAGGGATATTAATAAATAAAATCTTTTAAAAAAATAATATGTTTGGATACTTAAGTATCTCAGTGTTCTACCATTTTTTTTTGTCTTCATCATTTCCAAAATATTCATTCGCTGACTTTTACTCAAAAAGAAAGCTTTGAATCCTTTTGTATTTATCTTCATTCAATAAATTGGAAATTAAAGGATAAAAATAAATCACAAATTTTCCAGAATAAATACAAGTCACAAATCTAAAGTCAAGTCAATGGATATTGAGAATTTCGAAAACAAATTGAACAAAAATTCTTCATTTTTTGATAAATTAAGATTAAAGAAAATGTTGCACCATGTTACAGTATATTTTTAATAACTTTAATTTTAATTTATTAAAAAATGGAGAATTTTGTTCAATTTATTTTCGAAATGCTCAACACCAGCCAGTGTCATTAATGGAAAACTTAAATTCAGACTCAAAATTAAAAAAATATACAACAAAAAATTTGAATGATTATAACGTAACGATCTGCAATTACCGACATTGTCGTTATGTACATACCGACATGTCGTTAAATAACCTTTTTAATGTTATAAGACCCTGTGGTTAATTCTGGATACCCATATTTAACGACAATGTCGGTAATTGCAGATCGTTACGTTATATCATAATATTTTATTTAAAATACCTTTTTATTCAATTTTTTTTTTTAAATTTTTTAATTTTCGAGATAAAGTGAAAAAAAAATTTGACTTGAGAAATTAAAAAATGATTTAAAATTGCATGACTTGTATTTAACTCTGAAATGTTCTTTAAATACCAAGATGATTTACTTAATAAGAACTTTTAACGGGAAACTTTTGACTTAAAAATCAAGAAATCGCTTTACAAGGTTGATTCCAAAAAGTACAAAATTTTAGAAAATGGATTATTTTTAAATAACTAAATTATAAAAAAAAAGAAAATTAATAATTTTTTAAATTTTTATTTAATTAGAGCAAATTAAATATAACACTAAAAAGACTTATTCCTCATCATCTTCATCATCATCATCTTCGTCATCATCATCCTCATCATCTTCATCATCCTCATTACCTTTAGCTTTTTGCTGGTCATCGCCATCCTCTTCCTCATCTTCATCATCATCATCATCCTCATCGTCATCATCATCATCATCATCATCATCATCATCTTCATCATCATCTTCATCGTCATCATCATCTTCATCATCTTCATCCTCATCAGTCTCCATTTCGTCGTCTTCATCATCATCCTCGTCCTCATCTTCTTCATCTTCTTCTAGTTTTCTTTTTCCATTTTTGTTTTCTTCCTGTTTCACTTTACCATTCATTTTGGTAGCAGGAGATTCTTTCTTTTTTTCTTCTTCCTTCTTGACCAGTTGTTCACCCTTGATATTTTTCAATTTTTTTGTAGCTGATTCTTCAGTTTTGGCAACAGTTTCCTGTTTTTTTTTTGACTCTTCTTGTTTAAATGCGAAATCTATCTTCAATTTTTTACCATTAAATTCAGTTCCATTCAATGCGTCAAGGACTTTTTTAGCCTCCTCTTCTGTGCTGTATGAAGCAAAAGCAAAACCAAGATTTAACTTGGTATCTTTTTTGGCAGCCAGAGAAAAAGATTTGCAGGTTTTGAATACTTTATTTAGATCCTGTTTGGTTGCGCTTTTATCAATACCTGCGATATGAAGTCGTGTCAGATCTTTTTCCTTTTCTTTTTTCTTGACTGCTGTTTCTGGTTTAACATAAGAACTTTTTGGACCAACAAAATCAACATAAATTTTTTGACCACGGATTTTTTTATTTTGAAATTCCTTATGATTTTTATTTGTGATTTCTTCGCTAACAAATTCAACATAGGCAAATGGTGGCTGTTTTTTCTTTAAGGCTTTAATTCTAACTTGTTGTATATCAGTCGATAAAGACTTGATTTCATCCTCAGTGACATCTTCTGGTAATGATTTCAGGAAGAGAGTGCAAGCGTCTGAAGCTTTAGGTCTATCTGGCGTTTTTTGTTCTTCACTTGGAACACTTACTGGTTTTTTATCTTCAGTTTTTTTCACAATTCCATTTTTGCCATTTTTTACCTTTTTCTTTTTTTCAACTTTGGGTTGATCAGCCTTAATTCCTTCAACTGGTGTTTTTTTTTCGACTTTTGTCTCTTGGACCTTTTTCTCTTCCTTTATTTTAATTTCCACTGGTTCGGCTGATTTTTCAGCTTTCTTTTTGTCTTGCTGTTGTTTTTTCTTCATATTTTCTTTAGGTTTGAATCCCTCAGTCTTTTTGACAGACTCGACTTGATTCTGTTGTTTTTTTCCTTTAAATTTTTGTGTTTTCTTAATCATTTTAATCTATTTTATAAAAATTTAATTTTTTTTTTTTATATTTAAACTCATGCTTACAATTTTTCAAATTCAATTTTATTAAAAGATTTTTATAAACGTGCATTAAAAAAAATAATTTAAAATCGAGGTAGAAATTAAATTGTCTTCTTAAATTTAAATACTTTCGTATTCCTTATTTTTATTTTATTTCGTTTTAAAAATTTAGTTTTTTACATTTTTATTTTTTTATAACATTTACTTAATTTTAATAAAAAATAAGCTAATTATTTTAAATTAACACATTTTTGATCATTTTTACAACTTATATATTTTAATAAACTATTTAAACTTTATTTTTAATATTTTAGTCAATTTTCAATTATATTTGATTTAATCGCTCTTTTATCGGTAAGGTTGATAATACCAGCAAATAAAAAAAATATTTCAAATATTTTTGATTCAGATTTTTTTTCTAAATGCTAATCAAATTTTATTTAGAAAATTCGTATCACAAATTTCTTTATTTTTTGTTCTACATATCAGTTTTTAACTAAGGATCATTAAATTTGCCACCAAACAATGATTTTTATTCAATTTTTCAACAAATTATTTTTAAAAAATTTTATTTTATTCTATTTTTAAGTCATCGTCATCTTTATTCTAATAATTACATGGAACTTTCATTGAAAATAAAAATGATTTAATTAATCAGAATTTTTTGTCTATTGATGAAAATAGACGATTTTTAAATTTTTAATGGAAAGAAAAAAATTAATGAATTTTTAAATTTTTATTTAATTTAAGAAAATTAAATATTACACTAAAAAAACTTATTCCTCATCATTCTCATCATCATTATCACCATCATCATCATCCTCATCATCATCATCATCATCATCATCATCATCATCATCATCATCATCATCATCATCATCATCTTCATCATCATCCTCGTCCTCATCTTCTTCATCTTCTTCTAGTTTTCTTTTTCCATTTTTGTTCTCTTCCTGTTTAACTTTACCATTCATTTTGGTAGCAGGAGATTCTTTTTTTTTTTCTTCTACCTTTTTGACCAGTTGTTCACCCTTGATATTTTTCAATTTTTTTGTAGCTGGTTCTTCAGTTTTGGTAACAGTTTCCTGTTTCTTTTGGGGCTGTTGTTTTTTAAAAGCAAAATCAATAACAAGTCTGTTTCCATTCAACTCTTTTCCATTAGAAGCCTCGAGGGCTTTTTTCGCTTCTCGTTCATTGGCAAAGCTAGCAAAAGCAAAGCCAAAGTTCAACTTGGTATCTTTTCTAATGGGTAGATTAAATTCGGTGCAATTTTTGAAAAATTTCTTCAAATCTGACTCTGAAGTTGAATTAAGGAATCCACTGATATGAAGTTTTTTCATGTCTTTCTCTTTGGGTTGTTCTATTTTTACTTTTTCTGGCTTTACAATGGAACTTTTTTTGCCACTAAAATCTACATAGTTTTCAAATTTTTCAATTCGTATTTTTTGATTGCGGATTTTTTTATGCTGCAATTCTTTGTAATTTTTATTAGCTATTTCCTCTGTTTTAAATTCTACATGAGCAAAAGTGAATTTTTGTTTGGCTTTATTATTTTTTTTATTGATGTTTTGTTTGGAACGTTTAATTTTTACCTGTTGAATATTATCTGATAATGACTTGATTTCGGCTTCAGTCACATCGTCTGGCAACGATTTTAGGAATAGAGTACAAGCATTGGAAAGCTTTTGCCTATTTTGCGTGGTTTGTTCTACAATCGGAGCCATTTCGGATTTTTCATCTCCAGTTTCTTTTACTATTCCATTTTTTCCATTTTTCCTTTTGTCTTTTTGTTGTTTTTTCTTCATATTTTCTTTTTGTTTAAACACCTCAGTCATTTTGGCAGAATCGTTTTGATTCTGTTGTTTTTTTCCCTTGAATTTTTCAGTTTTCTTAATCATTTTAAATTTTTCTAAAATAAATTTTAATTTGTTTATTTCTTATTTAAAAATCTTCAACTCATGTTTTCATTTTTTTTCATTTTTCCAAACCCATGCATTTGAAAAAGAAATAATTAAAATTCGAGGTTGAATTTAAATTGTCCTAGAATATTTTTTTTAGTTTTACCAAAGTTTTGTATTTAACATTGAAAAAAGAAACTATTTTTCATTTATTTATTTTTTACTTGAGAATATTTATTTATCAAAAGAAATTAAGACTGTTTTAATTTACCAATCAATGATTAAAAATGATCTTTAATATTTAAGTAATAAAGCTAAACCAAAATTAAAAAAATTCAGATAAATTATAAAATTGTTTAAATTACGATAAAATAAATTAATTTTATCTACTTTACTAAATTAATTAAAATACAAAGCTAATCAAATGTCATAAATGACGGCATCTTGAATTTGATGATCAATTCAAAAAGTTTATCTTAGATATTAAAACTTATCTTTCATTTAATTTAAATAATTGTAATGTAGCATGCTTAACATGCAATGTAGACTTAGAAAATAAAAAAAATTGAAAAAACATTTTCTCAATCCATTGATAAAATCGATTTTAAACAGACTTGGGAACAGTATAAGAAAAATCAGTATCAGTCAGTATCAGTATTGAGGCCTTCAGTATCAGTCAGTATTCAGTATTGAGGATGAAATTCAGTATCGAAATCAGCCAGTACCAGTATTAAGGCTATCAGTATAAAATCATGTTTTTAAAAAAAAATTTAAATTTTATAATAAAATATATTCAGTCTTTTTGTCAATTTTGTGACCATTCAGATAAAAATACAAAAACAAACAAATAAAGTTTATATCGGACTTATTTTAAAATTTTTTTAAAATTTAACAAAAAAAAATAGAATTTTTATTTTTATAGGTAACCCTTATTACATTTTAAGAACATTAAATTTGAAAGGTTATTGTATGTGAATCGACTTCGATGTGGTCTCATTAAAAATCCAGATACCGAAAATACCTGTTCGATCTTTGCTGAGGTAGCCTGAATACAAAAAATTTCCCTGGATACTATTAACCGCCCCTTTTATTTTTGTTTGTTTTTAAAACAATTATATCCATTTTACATAAACATGTAAATTGATGAAACAAAAAAAAAAAATTATGTTTCAAGATTAATTTGACATTTTTAAATTTTTTTTCTAATTTTCAGTATTTTCCAGTAATACTGAAATACTGATTATCAGCTCCAGTCAGTAGCAATATTTTAACGATCAGTATCAGTAACAGTATCAGTAATACTGAATACTGAAATATACTGATACTGATCAGTATAATACTGTCAGTATCCCAAGTCTGATTTTAAATTTTTTTGATTTAAAATTCTTCACAATTCTTCTTGAGTATTTAAAATTTAAAATACTGAAGAAGAATTGTGAAGACTTTTATGCTAAAATTGCAAGAAAATTCTGATTTATGGTAAGTCTATTGCATTAGACAACCCAAGAGTATATAAATTTTTTGATTTGAAGCCTGACCTAGCAATTTCAAAAAAAAATCCGGACTTGGACTTTTTTTGGGACTCTTAAACAACTCTGTTAAAATGTATATAAAATTTAAGTATTTTACTCAATTTAATCTTATAGTCAGAAAATCAATCAAACTCACGTTTAAATTTCAAAAGACATTTCTTTCTTTATACTTTAAATATTCAATGAAATAATGAAGAAATTTTCTAAAAATTTATTTATTTGAATATTTTTTTTAAAAATCTCTACATTTTCTTTAGAAAATAAAGAAATGATAATGAAATTTTAAATATCTTTTACAAATCTTTAATAAACCTTCAATTTTTCGTTGACAGGTTACTTAAACTTTTAAAAAGTGTAAAATTAAGTTAATTTCTTTCAGTTTGAAAAATTTTTTTTGAGTGAGCAAAACAGAGATTTAGGGATGCTATTAAGTAAGTGTGTTTGTAAGATTTTAATGGTGTACTGAAACGATTTTTTAATGTGTCGAAACGTTTTTGCGTGTGCTGAAACAACTATCCCATTTTTCAACTAATAATTCTAAAAAAAAAATTATAATTTATTTTATTTTATTTTGAAGGCCATCGTCGTCTTTATTCTCATCATTTTTTGAAAATTTCTTTAAAAACAAAATATGAATTAGATAATCAGAATTTTTTCCATGAAACCAAATGCTTCGAAACAAAGAAATTATTTTGATAGAAATGAAAGCATTTCCTTTATGAAAATAGACAATTTAAAAGAAAAAATTGTAAATTTATAAAAATTTTATTCAACTAAAACCATTTAGATATTACACTAATAAGATTTCATCATCATCCTTATCATCATCTTCATCGTCTTCATCTTTTAATTTTCTTTTTCCATTTTTGTTCTCTTCCTGTTTAACTTTACCATTCATTTTGGTAGCAGGAGATTCTTTCCAGTTGTTCACCCTTGATATTTTTCAATTTTTTTGTAACTGGTTCTTCAGTTTTGGCAACAGCTTCTTGTTTCTTTTTGGGCTCAGGTTTTTTAAAGGCAAAATTAATGACCAATTTTTCTCCATTCACCTCTTTTCCATTAGACACCTCTAGGGCTTTATTCGCCTCTATTTCATTGGCAAAGCTAGCAAAAGCAAAGCCAAAGTTCAACTTGGTATCTTTTTTAATGGGTAGATTAAATTCGGTGCAATTTTTGAAAAATTTCTTCAAATCTGCCTCGGTGGTCGTCTTTTCGAATCCACTTACATGAAGTTTTTTCATATCTTTCTCTTTTGGTTGATCTTTTTTTAGTTTATCTTTCTTGATATAAGAACTCTTTTCACCCAAAAAATCAATGACCAAATCTTTATCGCGAATTTTTTTATGCTGCAATTCTTTGTAATTTTTATTAGCTATTTCCTCTGTTTTAAATTCTACATGAGCAAAAGTGAATTGTTGTTTGACTTTATTATTTTTTTTATTGATGATTTTTCTGGAACGTTTGATTCTTACTTCTTGAATATCAGCCGACAAAGACTTGATTTCTTCATCGGTCACATCGTTTGGCAACGATTTCAGGAATAGAGTGCAAGCGTCAGAAGCTTTTTGTCTATTTTCATCTTCTTCCGCATCCTCATCATCATCTTCATCTTCATCCTCATCTTCTTCATCTTCTTCTAGTTTTCTTTTTCCATTTTTGTTCTCTTCCTGTTTAACTTTACCATTCATTTTGGTAGCAGGAGATTCTTTCTTTTTTTCTTCTTCCTTCTTGACCAGTTGTTCACCCTTGATATTTTTCAATTTTTTTGTAACTGGTTCTTCAGTTTTGGCAACAATTTCACAAAATGATTTAAAATTGCATGACTTGTATTTAACTCTGAAATGTTCTTTACATACCAAGATGATTTACTTAATAAGAACTTTTAACGGGAAACTTTTGACTTAAAAATCAAGAAATCGCTTTACAAGGTTGATTCCAAAAAGTACAAAATTTTAGAAAATGGATTATTTTTAAATAACTAAATTATAAAAAAAAAGAAAATTAATAATTTTTTAAATTTTTATTTAATTAGAGCAAATTAAATATAACACTAAAAAGACTTATTCCTCATCATCTTCATCATCATCATCTTCGTCATCATCATCCTCATCATCTTCATCATCTTCATCATCCTCATTACCTTTAGCTTTTTGCTGGTCATCGCCATCCTCTTCCTCATCTTCATCATCATCATCATCCTCATCGTCATCCTCTTCCTCATCTTCATCATCATCATCATCCTCATCGTCATCATCATCATCATCATCATCATCATCATCTTCATCGTCATCCTCATCAGTCTCCATTTCGTCGTCTTCATCATCTTCATCTTCATCCTCATCTTCTTCATCTTCTTCTAGTTTTCTTTTTCCATTTTTGTTCTCTTCCTGTTTAACTTTACCATTCATTTTGGTAGCAGGAGATTCTTTCTTTTTTTCTTCTTCCTTCTTGACCAGTTGTTCACCCTTGATATTTTTCAATTTTTTTGTAACTGGTTCTTCAGTTTTGGCAACAGTTTCACGTTTTTTTTTTTGACTCTTCTTGTTTAAATGCGAAATCTATCTTCAATTTTTTACCATTAAATTCAGTTCCATTCAATGCGTCAAGGACTTTTTTAGCCTCCTCTTCTGTGCTGTATGAAGCAAAAGCAAAACCAAGATTTAACTTGCTATCTTTTTTGGCAGCAAGAGAAAAAGATTTGCAGCTTTTGAATACTTTATTTAGATCCTGTTTGGTTGCGCTTTTATCAATACCTCCGATATGAAGTCGTGTCAGATCTTTTTCCTTTTCTTTTTTCTTGACTGCTGTTTCTGGTTTAACATAAGAACTTTTTGGGCCAACAAAATCAACATAAATTTTTTGACCTCGAATTTTTTTATTTTGAAATTCTTTATGATTTTTATTTGTGATTTCTTCGCTAACAAATTCAACATAGGCAAATGGTGGCTGTTTTTTCTTTAAGGCTTTAATTCTAACTTGTTGTATATCAGTCGATAAAGACTTGATTTCATCCTCAGTGACATCTTCTGGTAGTGATTTAAGAAAAAGAGTACAGTCATCTGAAGCTTTAGGTCTTTCTGGCGTTTTTTGTTTTTCACTCGGAACACTTTTTGGTTTTTTGTTTTCATTATCTTTTTCAGTTTCTTTTTTACCAATTTTTACCTTCTTATTTTTTTCAATTTTGGGTTGATCAACCATTATTTGTTCTTCTTGAAGTGGTGTTATTTTTTCCACTTTTATCTCTTGGACCTTTTTCTCAACCTTAATTTTCATTTCTACTTCTTCGGATGTTTTCAAACTTTTAGAAAAAAAGTTATTCAATTTTTTTACATTATTTATTGATTTATAATTACAAATATTTAAAAAAAAAATAATATTTTGGAAATATTTATTTTTTTTTAAAGACTTTTCCCCTCCGAATGTCTACTAGTTTTGGAAAAAATCACAAAAAAATAATTTTTTTTTCTGTATCGAAAATCTATTTAGAAATAGTAAAAGTAAAAGTAAAGTAATAGAATTTTATTTATTTACTCTTAAAATTTTCTAAAACTAAATAATCTATGTTTGAAACACTAAATTTAATATCAATAGAGCCACATTGCAAAAATTTCTCCTAATATTTCCAAAATAACAAATATCTCAACCATCGTACATTTTCAATGCATTTCCAAAATTGTATTTAAAATTTTTATAAAACACAAATTTAAAATTTATTAATATTCTATAAACATCATGCATGCTCAAATTGTTCAAGATTTCCTTGTCGTGATTTGATAAATTGCTCAAAAATAAATTTATGGTCTCATCCTTTTCTAAATTTTCATTGCTGATTTCGCTAACTTTGTTTATTTTTGTTTTTTTTGTGACACATTCTAAAAAAAATTAAATTATTAAATTTATAAAACTTTATAAATAAATTTACCATCAATTTCAGGAGATGATTCATTTTTTAATTCCTCTGATTTAAATTTTAAATGAGCAAAAGTGAATTTTTGTTTGGCTTTATTATTTTTTTTATTGATCCTTTTTTTGGAACGTTTGATTCTAACTTCTTGAATTTCAGTCCATAAAGACTTTATTTCTTTGTCAGAAGCTTTAGGTATATCTTGCGTTTTTTGTTCTTCACTTGGAACACTTTCTGGTTTTTTTTCTTCAGTTTCTTTTACAATTCCGTTTTTACCATTTGTAACCTTTTTTTCAACTTTTGGTTAATCAACCTTCATTTGTTCGTCTTGAAGTGATTTTTTTTTCTACTTTCATCTCTTGGACTTTTTTCAATTGTTAACTTCTTTTTTAAAATCTTAAACTCATATTTTCATTTTTTTAAATGTTTCCATTCTCATGCATTCAGAAAAGAAAAAATTAAAATACGAGATTGAATTTTAATTATCCTCGAAATTTTTTTTTACTTCTATTAATATTTTATGTTTAATATTATTTTTCATTTACTTATTTTGTAGATTAGAATAAAATTTTTATTTTTTATATATTTATTTTTATTTAAAAAATTTTTTAAGTTAAAATTTATTTATGCTATTTTCAGTTTTGCCAATTTAAACTATTACCCATTATATTAATAAATATCCATTTAAAAAATAAAAAATAATTTTAATATGTAAATTTATAAAATATTGTTTGAACTTTAAATTAAAAAAATATACATTAATTAAAAATTCAGTTAAATCTTTAAAAATGTTTAAATCACGATTAAATAAATTAATTTTTGAATATTTAAATTAATTCAATTATAAAGCTAATCAAATGTCATAATAGAATGATTAAAACGATATTTTTTAAATTTAAAATAAAAAATTTAAATAAATATTATCACTTTTCTTTTCTAAATAATCAATTCAAAATTTAAAATTTTTTCAAAGTAGATATAGATCTAATTTTTATCATAGTAAATTTAAAGCTTGAATTTTGAAAGTTCCATCAAAAAATTAAAAAAAAAAGGGTATTTTTCAATCTTGACCAAGAATATCCAAACTATTTCTTCCATTATTTGCTTTTAACATTGGTTTAATGAATGTCCCACTATTGTAAGTAAATTACATTAATTACTTTTGTTCATTTTCTTAAAATTTATTGTAAAATTTAAAAAATATTTTTTTAAATAGAAACTTTAAAAAAATAATATTTAAAAACTCAAGTAAAACCAACAATTTATTTAAAAAATAATATTGTCAGCTAAGTTTTTAAAAATGCTTAAATTAAAATAAACAAGATAAAATTTATTTTTTTTGAATTTTTTAATTATTTCTACAAATCATTTTATTTTAATGTTGGCTCCATTTAATCGATTTCAAATCAATTCCTTCTTGTACCATTTCCCACAAAGGACTAATTTCTCTTAGCGCCTTCACATGTTTGATTGTTTGTTCGGCAGTGTAGTCGATTTCTTGCTCTGTAGTAAATCGACCGATGCCGAAACGAATAGACGAATGGGCCAATTCGTCATCGGCACCGATCGCCCTCAGCACATAACTTGGCTCCAACGACGCCGAAGTACACGCACTGCCTGATGATAGAGCTATGTTCTTGCATGCCATTAGCAAACTTTCGCCTTCTACATAAGCAAACGAAATATTTACACAGCCTGGATAACGATGGTCAGGATCACCATTTACCACCACATGGCTCAATTCACTGGTTATTCTATCTATCAATCGCTTGGATAGCCTTTTAATTTTTTCATCATCATACTTAAAAAAAATTTTAAATTTAAATATATAAATAAATTTTTTAAATAATTTAAATTTTTTTTTTTAATTTATAGAAAAATTTTTTTATTTTTTACTTGCATTTCTTCACGACTGATTTGGCAAGCAGTGCCCAAACCGACGACCAGCGGTGTGGGTACGGTTCCACTTCGCATGCCCCTCTCTTGACCACCTCCACTCTGAATGGCTTCGAGCCTTACTCTAGGCTTGCGCCTAACATACAAAGCACCAACTCCTTTGGGACCATAGAGCTTGTGACCACTGATTGACATCAAGTCAATTTTGGATTTTTGAACATCGACTGGCAATTTACCAACTGCCTGAGCAGCATCAGTGTGAAAGAATACTTTTTTAGAGCGACAAATGCGACCAATATCGTCGACTTGTTGCAGCACGCCAATTTCATTATTGACAGCCATAATGGAGACCAGAGAAGTGTCAGGTTGAATGGATTTTTCCAGTTGTTCCAAGTCAATCAGGCCATTTTGTTTGACTGGCAAATAAGTGACTTTAAAGCCTTCCATTTCCAAGGCTCTGCAAGAATCAAGCACACATTTGTGCTCAATTTGAGTGGTGATCACATGTTTTTTTGAGTCTTTGTAGAACCTGGCTACTCCTTTGACTGCTATGTTGTTGGACTCAGTGGCACCACTGGTGAATATAATTTCCTTAGGGTCTGCATTGATCAGTTTAGCTACTTCCTAGAAAAAATTTTAATTAAAAAAAATTTAATTTATATTTTTAAATTGTTTTTGAATTTACTTCTCGGGCCTGTTCGACAGCTTTTTCGGTTTCCCAGCCATATGCATGGGTCCTAGAGTGCGGGTTGCCGTACATGTTGGTCATGTATGGCAGCATTGCGTCGAGAACGCGCGGGTCTGTGGGCGATGTGGCTTGTACATCCAGATAAAGTGGTCGTTGTTTAAGCTCTTTCAATTGGGAGAATTTGTCCGGATTTTGGATTTTGGCTTCAGTGGATGCATTTTGTGACAGGGTCAAAATTCGCATGTAACTTGGTCGTGGTACGACAAAAATTCTGTTCAGTTGTTTGCTCAACATTTTTCTTGGATTTTTATGGAGAGAAATGTTACATAGGAATTATTCTAGTTCAAAAATTGCTTTTATTTTGAATTTTAGTACGTAAATTGCACATGCAGTTACATGAATTTGAAAATTTTTGATTATCTAATTTAAAATTTATGGCAAAATAATACCACCAAAACAATCAGCTATGAATATTTTAAAAATTTAAAATTTTAGCTCTAAAATGTTATGTTTAGCTTATTTTTAAATTAACATTTGAAAAAATGATCTAATTTAAATTTCAATTTTTTTAAATTTTACAACATCGTCCGATTTAGCGTTAAAATGAATTAAATAATAATTAAATATAATTCAAGAATTAAAAAAAAATTTGTTTTTTATTTTAATTAAATAAAAAAAATTTTAATAAAATCTTATATGATTTTAAAAGTTTTTATTAAAATTGATAGGCTCAAGTCCTTGTGTCATAATGGTCTGGGACTCAACTAAAAATAGTTTTTTTTTTTTAGGAACCCGTTTTTAAATTTTAAATTTGGAATACCCAAAAAAATATATCCTGGTTTTTCGGTATTCTTTACTGTTTTTCACAAATTATTTTACAGAAAATCAATTTTTTTTATGGAACCAAAAATAAAGTACCAGTCATCTGGATCATTAAAATAGACCTTTTTCTTTAAAAAATATATTTTTTTTTTATCTTGTAAAAAAGAAAGTTTTTTTTTATTTAATTAGAAAAATTTTAGTTTTTTATTGAAATCATTACTTTCTTAATTAAAAAAAGTACGAGGAGCTCGTCGATTTCACCGAAATTAAATTTTTTATAATGTTTTAATAATTTGTCAATTTATTTTAAATTATTAAATTTTTTAAATGACAATCCAGGTATCTGAATTAAAAACATTAAAAATGTGGTTCAATTACGTTCACAGACAATGAAATAATCCTTTGAAATCAGGTAAAAAGTCAATTTTCTAAAAAATTGGTTCAGAATATTTTTTAAGCTTTTAATTATTCTATTCAAACATTCAGAAATATTGTTAAATTAAAATTTTATTAAAAAATTGATCAAAAATCGACTTAACAATAGACTTAAAATTTTCCAAAAATTGTGCTTTTTTTAATTTTTTAAATAAAAAAAAACAGCGTTGATTTAAACCAAACCAATGATGATTTTTTTAAGAGCTCCTCCAACGCTTTAATTAACATCATCGCATAAATCATTTTTAAATTTTACATTAGTTTAAAAAATAATCACTCAAATCTTTTAAAACAGGCTTATTGTATAACATTTTTTTTAGAAATGGTTAATTGCCATTTATTCCGTGCTTTTTTTCCAAGTCTCATTTTTTTATCAGCTCTTATCCAAATCGTTTACCCACAAACCAAATGCAACTTTACACTGCCCATCACCGAAAATGACATATCGGGAATAATTTTAAAAAACCCCGACTACACAAACAACATTCATTCCTGTTGGTACATGATCAAAGTCGAGTCTGGCTTTGGCATGATGCTAGAGTTTCAGAGCTTCAATCTTCAGGACAAAGCTTGCTTTGACAAGAATAATAATCATCAATGCTGTGACTATCTTCAGATTGGCACAGGAGACAAAATAGACCAAAATATTTATGGTACTTACTGTGGCAATGATCACCCGGACCCCATCATTTTTGACTCTAGTTCAGTCTGGTTTAATTTTCATACAGACAATGCAGTCACCATGGATGGATTCAAGATCAAGATCAAAAAATTTCAGCTTACATTCTTTGAACCAAGAGGACAAATAGAGAGTCCGGAGCTCAGATTCCGCTACACAAACAATCTAAATTTGACTTACAGAATTGAGACCGAGCCGAACAGCATCACTTTTTTGAGATTCGAACGACTCTCGATTGAGTCATTCAACAATACTTGCATTGACTTTCTTGAAATTGGTTCCACTGAATTGGCTGAGGTGCCGAGAACAATTTGCGGAGAGGACATTGTGGAAAAATTTGTGATCTATTCAAATAAAATTTATCTAAAATTTGTCACTGATAAATCGGAGACTAAATCCGGATTTAGCATTTTTTACAACACAATTAAAAATGTGTTCACAGAGCCCAGTGGGGTGATCAAATCATCTGATTATCTAGTCAACTTAACTTATACAATAACTGCCCCAGAAGACAAGATAATTGAGGTAATGGTCGACACATTTGAATTTAAAAAATGCAGCTTGAACAACACCGAAGTGGTCATTGATCCAGCCAGACCGCCATGTTCCCAAAACAATGACTATCTTTTGTTTCAGAATGAACAAGGCTCTTTTGATCAAAGTTTATTCCAAAAAATAAATTCAAGTAAAATAAATTTTTTTTTAAAATTTTAATAAAGAAAAAATTATGAATTTTTTTTAAAATAAAAAAGATTTAAAAAATAACTGGATATTTTGTGGATGCTTTAGACCTGCAAAGTTGTATCTATCTATTAGCAATGAGATAAGCATCAGGCATGTTTTAATGGAACGAGATCAGAACCGTGAAGAGCCGATGAGTCATTTTAGATTATCGTATCAGTTCTTGCCGGCCACACACTCACAGAGCAAAAATTTGAGACTAGTGCAAGACACTGTCAATACCGGATTTATTGGTGGACATTTGCTTAATATCCAAGTACCTGAAAATCATCATTTAAGATTATATGGTAAATCGTCTAAAGTAAGTGATAAATTTGTCATATTATCAGCTAATTTTAAATCATTGAACTGTAAACAAATGGTACAATTATAAAAAATTATTTAAATATTTTGCAAAAATGAAAAGTGTTAATTCTTTGAAATTTCACCTTAAAAATTATTAAGAAAAATTTTTTCTAAAATTTTATTTTAAGTTGCTTTATTTGAAAAATTAAAAAAAAATAAAATAAAAATTACTGAGTGAATACAAGCAGATTGTATTAAAATTTGATTATTGTTACAATAAAATTTAATAATAATAATAATAATAAGCTACGGCAAGCACGCTTGCGAAGATGTCTTACTAGTAAGACATATATGGTAGCTAGGTATTATTTTTTAAGACTTTTGATTGATTTCGCTTAGCCATTAAATCAATTTAATAAAATCTATTTTCATCATTTCAGTAATCTAAAAATAATATTTTGATATTATAAAAGTTAGCCAAATTTTTATTTAAAAAAGTATGAGAATTAAAGAAAATTTGGTGAAAATTTTTCGATTTTTTTTTTAGAATATTTTTACTTTTTTAAACTATCAAACGATCTACTGAAAATATTTTACTTTTATACGTAATCATAATTTTTACAAAGTTTTTTCCTTTTTTTTTCTTTATCTTTTTTGCCTATGAGGCTTGGAACTAAAAAATAATAATAATAATAAAAATAAAGAGTAATTTACTTATTTATTAGTCAATTCATTTAATAAAATACATTCATATGATAATCCTCAACTTCAGATTTAAATAAAAATTTGATCTGAAAAATTTTCAAATCAATCTTGGCATTATTTTTAAAAACATCTTCTAGCAGAATAAGAATAAAAGTATTTTACTTTTTTGGGAAAAGAAATAATTAGATAACTGAAATATCCAATGGTGAAAAAAAAATTTTCTTTTATATTTTTTGATAAGATATTTGAATTCTGTCATCAAATAGCTTATGTTTGAATAATTAAAACACCAGTACCTGACATATATAAGCGGTATTTAATATTTAAAAAAAAATAGAAATTAAATAATTTATTTATTTGATGTCTACATTTTTTTAATTTTAAATTTTTCATTTAATTAATTATTAAACTAAATAGTTAATAAATATAGAAAAAAATGTTTAATTGTTCAATTCCACCTTAAAATTCATTTTTTTTAAATAATATTTTACTAAAAGCTTATTTCTCTAGATAACTTTCTTTTGATTTTTTTTAAGTGTAAATTTTATAAAATTTTATAATCAATACAAGTTAAAATCAGACTTGCACAAAATTCATTTTAAAGTCTTTCCTAAGTCAAGTCGTATGATCGGAAATTTTTTTTTAAAATTCATTGGACTTGACTAGAAAAATTTTTTAGTTTGAGATTGAGTGACTAGAATTGCCTTAAAATTGGCCTTGACTAAAAAATCAAGTCATTTTTTAGTTTAAAACTAATATTTGAATTTTACTGTTCCATGAAGTTATTAAGGCGGCCATTTTTATTTCCAAGTCTTTGAAATGACTTGTAAAAAAAAATTAAAGTGAAGTCATTTTTTTTTTTAATTTTCAAGTCAAGTCAAATGACTTTTTTACAGAATAAAAAATTTCAAGTCTAGTGACTTGATTTTGACTTTGTGACTTTTAAACAAATCTGGTTAAAATAATAGTGTCTTATCTTTAATAATTCATTTGTTTAATAATAGAATTTTTATAAAATTTTTACATTTATTTGATTATTAAACTTAATAGTTAACAAATATTAAAAAAAATAATTTTAAAGTGTTCAATTCCAGCTCATTCTTTGATAGTCAAACAAGAATTATCCAAAAAACCAACAGTCAACAGCTTAAACATGTCAGATGAATTTAGAAATAATTGCTCATATCTGATGGATTTTGCAGAGCCAAAAAACGACTCGTTTACAATAAGCCAAAATGGTTGGAATTTAACTTGGTTTTGGATAATGAACTCGCCACAAGACCAATTCGATTTTGAAGTCAATTGGATATTTGTGAAAAATGTGTTTGATGAAGAAATGCGCGAGTTTTCTTTGACATTTCCACCACTAGCTGGCTTTGTTCTCAACAGCAAAGTGCATGACGAACTAAATTTTTACTTTAGATCAATCACCAAGCGCCGCTACGGCCTTACCTTTGACATTAAACCAAAATACTTCATTGACACCAGTGATTTGGCAAATTTTATCAAAACAGTGGTCAAAAATTCAAACAAAGCAGATGTGTTTGTCTCAAACGAATACCTCAATAACAAAAACATGTACCAATTGGTGTCCGATTCATCACTTAGGCTCAAACGCGACTCAAAGTACTCCATAGACATAGCTGTTGCATTGGACCGTCGGTACGGTGACTGCACCTTCGACCATTCTCTGTGCCAATTTACAACCAACCCATTCATCAGCCAGACTATTTTTGCATCTGTTTTCTCACCAAATGATGGCCTTGGTGTTCAACACTTGCCCAAGTTCGACCAAATAAATCACCATAGTTCCATTGATGATTTTTATGTGTCCATAAGCAAAAAAAATGACAATCAGGATGCCATTTATTCACCTTTAATAAATCTTCAATCTCCTTTTAACACACAAATTCAGTCTATTTCGTTTAGCTACAAGATGCGGCCGGAATCGCCTGCTAAACTAGAAGTTTTTTATGTGCAGAATAGATCAGATGTGAGGAACAATTTAAAGGGTGACTTTTTTCGCCAACAAATTGGAATTTTTGACCAAGACTCAGCAGAAACAAATCCACTAGTATCCAAGCTTAATTCTAAAAGTGAATGTGCAGCTATTTCATTTAGTTCTTTGGTAAAAAAAGAAAATTATTTAGATGCTACTTTAGATTGGCACAGAGTGAACCGAGCTCGATTCTTTAGCTGCTTTGATTTTCGGCTCGGTTTTTATGTCCAGTCTGAATTGCCATCTGCAACCATTGGCATTGATGACATTGAATTAAATGAAGAAGGGGAAGTGGATCTGTGCTCGGACAAAGAGTGCAGCAGTAATGGAAAGTGCTTCCAATTTGATGGAAACAAAACTTGCTGTTGTTATCCCGGATTTGGTGGAGAGACTTGTGGCAAAAAATTAAGTGCTTGTGAACAAGCCGAGTCTCTGATTGAGCCAAATGATTTGTTGTGCAAGAATGGTGGCAAATGCCGCGATTTGGTTAATGGTTATGACTTTAAATGCGAGTGTCCCAGTGGTTATACAGGAGAAAAGTGCCAAAGTGAAATAGATGAATGTGAGTCGAGTCCTTGTGCCAATGGAGCTACATGCATTGACCGAATCGGCTCCTATGATTGCATTTGCAGAAATGGATTCAATGGGAACAATTGTGAACTCAAGGCCGAAGGCTGTGACCAAAAGTGCAACCAGGTCGGAACAGCCGAATGCTTTGATGATCTGAGCAAGGTTTTCTGCAGATGTAAGCCTGATTTTACCAATGATGACTGCAGTATTAGAATAAAGATTAACAAATGTATGAGTGATCCGTGTGTGGCTAATGGCAGATGTGTTGCAGAAGGCGCTGATTTTAAATGTGTGTGTCCACCTGATCGCACTGGAAAATACTGCGAGACAAAGCTCGACTTTTGTCAAAGTAATTTAAAATAAAAAAAAAGAAAAAAAGAGTTTATTTTTTGGTAAATTTTTAAAGAATTTGATGATCTGTGCCGAAATGGTTCAGTGTGTGTGCATGCAAATGAGGATGGTAGTGAATTTAGGTGTTCGTGTGCAGCTGGCTTTACTGGAACGCATTGCAGTCAGCCGGTGGATGAGTGCGAGTCAAGTCCGTGCATCAATGGTAAATGCATCGACCAACATCTAGGATACAAATGCGATTGCTACAAGGGGTACTGAAAAAAAAATATTTTTTTTCATCTATTAATTAGTAATTTAATAATAAAGTTTTTATGGCAAAAATTGTGACCAAACTGCGGAAAATCCTTGTTATAATCACAAATGCGCTAATGGTGTCTGTATTCCGGCTGGTTCAAATTACACGTAAGTTTAAAATGTTCACTTTTTCTTGTGGAAAAGTTAAGATTTGAGAAAAATAGTTCAGAAAATTCTCTTCAATAAATTATTATTTTATTATTGTTATTTATTAATTCAAGTCTCATAGGCAAAATATTAAAATTTAGAGAAATATAAAAAATTTTACAAAATTGAGTAGAAAATACGATTTTAATAATAAATAATTTAAAGCATTCAGAAGTAAGTTTTTAATTTTCTCGAAAAAAAAGAAAAAACCTATGCTTTTAGGAATAAATGTATTGCGGAACATTTTTTGGAACTTGAAAAAATTTTCCCTAAATTCGAGTATTTAAAACAAAAAATTTAATTTTTATCAAATAAAAATTTAAAATTTAATTATACAGTGATGCTATAATCTGACTTTTTTTGGTAATTTTACGAATAAATGCGCATTTTGAGCCAGCAGTGTGTAATTTTAGGTAATATTTCGATATTTTCATTTCACTTAATAACTTATCTAATTAACTTTTCATTTTTAAAAATACATTTTTGATGTAAAAATTTATATTAATAGTATTAAAAATATAAAACGATGCTTAAAGGCTAAAATCATATCGATAGGGTAATTATTCTTTTTTGAAAACTTAATTTTTATTTGTTAAATTTTATATTAACTATGAAAATTTTTAAAATTCAGAAATTTTTTTTGTTTTTAAGATCACCTATTATAATTTTATGATCCTAAAAGTTGATTAAATAAGAAATTAATAATTTAACATTAGAGAAGTTATTAAGTAATGTCAAATGATGTCAAATAATTTATTTTGGAAGAGGAAGAAAAAAATATATAAAGAATATACTAAAACATAAAAAAGAGAAAGTCACATAAATCAATTTTTTTTTTAAACAAATAAACATTAAAAAGTAAAAATGAGAAAAAACATTTATCTTTTTTTTTAATTTTATTTTAATCAATCCTACATTGATCAAAAAAAGAGAATGAACATAAGTCCAGAAAGAAAGTTAAAAGTTAATAAATCTATTCCATTTCATAACATTTCATATTTCATCTTCTTTTTTTACAAATATAATAATATTTCCTTTAATTCAAAAAATAATCAATATCATCAAGTAAACAACAGGCAACATATGATAACAAATATCCTTATCTAGGAAAAAACAACATGTACAATTAGTACAGTCTGAGCTTAAATGTTTTTATCTCAAAATTTCTCTCAAAAAAGTTCACTCTTTTATGGTTTTTTGTCTCTGAAAAAACCAGAGTTGTTTTAAAGTCATAAAGTCAAAAGACTTTTTTTTGAAAATAAAAATTTCAAAACTTTAAAATGACTTTTTTTCTGACTTTCGCGCGAGTCTCGAAAAAGCTAACATTACATGATTTTATGTTTTTATTGTCTTTTTCAAAAATTATCTTTTCAAATTTCTCATTATGTTTTTTATTTTGACTCAATCTTGGTTTATGTTTTTTTCTGCTTCATCCATTAATTTTATGCAGAGTTGTTTTTAAGTCACAAAAATTTAAGTCATTGACTTGACTTGACTTAAGACTTGTGACTTAAAAACAACTCTGATTTTATGAGAGTAATAGATTGAAATAACATTATCATATACAAAATCAAAAAGTTTTTTATTTATAAATAATAATAATAATAATAAAGAGTAACTAAAGTAAATGACCCACGTTTGGTCATTTACGAAGCTTAGAGACAGTAGGCTCCAAGCTATGGTAGCTTACATTGTTTGCGCTTTGTCAAAGTTGTTTTTAAAACCATTAACTAATCTGGATTCACATATTTGTGTTGGCAGTTTGTTCCATCCTTTCACCACTCTATTTGTGAAAAAGTTTTCTCTTTACAATTTGTTCGTTGCTGTCTTAAACGATGTGGACCCCCTCTAATGGACCCAGCCGGTCCAGTCTGCGTGAGTGAGTTAGCAGGCATGTTTGGATGAAACCAGTTTACTTTATTGTAGCCCCTGACGAATTTGAACATCTGTATCATGCCTCCTCTTTCTCTCCTTTCAGACAATTTTTGCAGCCTTAATTTTCTTAGTCTTTCCTCATAGTCATATGTCTGAGATGATGTATTGATTTCGTGGCCCTTCTTTGTACCATTTCAAGACACTTGATATCCTTGCTATTGTAAGGACACCACGCTTGTACAGCATATTCCAAATGTGGTCTTACATAAGTCTTGTACAGTGAGCTGAGCATTTTGACATCCATTGATTTAAATGTTTTGTGGATTGTAGCAAGTGCTGTATTGCCCCTCATAGCTGCTATCTTACATTGATCGTCCCACTTAAGATTGTACTTCATTTGGACTACGAGATCTCTTTCCGAAAATGATTCATCAAGAATGTGCACATTTAAATCTTTGAAAAAAATTAAAATTTTTAGAAAATAATAATCTAAACAGTTTTTTTTGTAAAAAAATAAAAAAAGAATGCCTAAATTATAACTAGGAAAAAACTATCAATAAAATTTTTCACACTGAACACTATTCTTTCAAAAAAAAAGATAAAAATTAAATATTAATAAAGATTTCTATAAAAAATACCCAAGTTAAATTTTTTGACGAAAAGGCAAAAATCAATCATCCTTTTTTCAGATCTAGTAAAATTTGTAAATTTTTTTAAAATTTTTTTCGACAATTAGTTGTCAAATTTATGTGTTTCTACAATATGAAAAATTTAACGGGGCCCGGGGTGGAATGTTTTGGGATTCGGGTATGTTATAGATTAGAGAAATATTAGTACAAATTAATATTAATATTTAAACTACTAATTAAATGAAATCTTTATTTTAAATATGAAAAAGTACAAAAAGTACAGAGAATATTTTTACTTTATAATATTCTCATTATCTACACCTCTTCTTCTTGACTTAAGCCTAGCAGACTAAAAAATAACTCTAAATCATATGATGTATTTTTCAAACCTAAAAATAAATCTAATAAATAAAATTAAACAAAAATAAATAAATTTTTTTATTAAAACAGATGCAGCTGTTACAATAACTTTGAAGGCGACTTTTGTGAGCGTGCAATATGCATCAAGGAAGACAATTTGAAAGAGCAGTGCAATGCTGAGGGCACCTCAGATGTTGCTTATATAAACAACAAATGTTCTTGTGTGTGCAAGACCGATTATGTTGGTGAACAATGCGAGACTAAGTAACAAATTTAAAAAAAAAATTTTAATTTAAAATTAAAATTTGTCAAAAGACTGAACCTGTGCGATCTGAGATCAAAATTTGTGGACTTTGAAGACGAATGTCAAAATGGAGGCACATGTTTGTACAACAATGTGACAAATGAAGCCAAGTGTGTTTGCAGGGATGGATTTTTTGGCGATAGGTGTCAAATAATGATCAATTATTGCCAGAGCAATCCCTGCAAGTATGGCAATTGTAAAAACGAGCCAAATGAGTACAGATGCGTGTGCTCCAAAGGCTGGCAAGGGCGCAATTGTGACAAGCAAATAGACGCGTGCAGCATTGATGATGATTGCGTGGCCAATAACACAGAAAGAACGCTCTTCTCCAGAAATCAGTGTGTGTGCATATGCAAGCTGGGATTCACGGGAGACAAATGCCAAATCAACATAAACAACTGTGAGACAAATAGCTGTCAAAACAGCGGCAAGTGCGTCGACCTGGTCAACAGCTTTGAGTGTCTCTGTCCCTTGGGATACACGGGTCCATTTTGTGAACGCAAAGTCCAAAACTGTGAACTAAATCCATGCGTTAATGGCAGATGCGAGATGCATGGCCGAACGCTCAAGTGCATTTGTGACCGCGGCTATTCGGGTGAATTCTGCGACCAGTTTGTCGACAAGTGCAGGCCGAACCCGTGCAAAAACAAGGGCAAATGCCACAATCTGATAGACGACTTTTACTGTGAATGTCCGCCTGAGTACGGACAGACCAAAGACTGCTCTACGCGCCTGGTAAATCCATGCCACAGCTCGCCATGCTTTCACAACGGCACATGCTTCCCGATCGCCTCGGGCCGAGTGTCCCTAAACGGAGTGAACATAAACACTTACAGTGGATTCACATGTAAATGCACATCGCATTACAGAGGCGACATTTGCGAGCTGCCAGCTGATCCGTGCTCGCTCAATCCATGCAATCATCGTGGTCAATGTGTGCTGAGCAAAGACCAAGAGTCGTACACGTGCAGATGCTATCCGGCTTTTACTGGCAAAAATTGTGAGACCTACTTTGATCCGTGTGAGAAAAAAAACATGTGCAAAAATGGCGGTGTGTGTCTGCCCACTCCCGAAGGCTACAAATGCCAATGTCCTGCTGAATTCAGCGGAGAAAAGTAAATTGCCAAATTGGCTCAAAATGATTTCTAGTTTTTTTGCTAATTTAGCTGTGAGGTTATCTTGAATGTGTGCAGCACTATGAAGTGTTTGAATGGCGGCAAATGTGTGGTGTTGAACAATTTGCCAAAGTGTCAGTGTGCTAGCTCCAGATTTGTGGGCACCAGATGTGAAATAGATTTGAATTTGGTGACGCCAAAAGATTCTGCATTTAGCTCGGCGTTGGCTGCCTCCGACTTGAGCTGTGATCTGCTTGGAAGCGATGTTAGTCCCATTGATTACATTTTTTTTGCTTTGATTCTTTTCGCATTGGTTATTGTAATAATTGCCACTGTTTATGTTTATGTCTACTTTGGAATTAAACGAACCAAAAAGTAAGAAAGTTTATTCAAAAAAAAAAAATATTTTTTTTAAATTCTATGCTAAGGTATCACTCGCAGGTTCAATATGATAACGATATCTTGAGTGAAATACACGGAATCGATCGCAGATTTTCATAAATAATTGAGAGTTTTTTTACAAAAAATTTTATTTATTATATTATCTAGTTCTTTTAGACAAAAATTAATCTTAATATTTATTTTATTCAAAATTTTAATTTTTTAGTATTCTTTTTTGAGTTCTGTTCGCAAAAATTATTTTTCTTTTTTTTTTTGTTTTTTTTTTAAATCGATTAAAATATAACAAATAAAATATTTAAATTTTAGTTTGGCCTTTTTGATTTTTATTTAATTTAGTCGTAATTTGGATGGACAAAAAAACTAAAAAATCACTCAATTTATTAAATAAAAAAAATATATTAAATTTAAATATTAAAAGATAAATAAGTTTAATTTTATAATGTAATAAACTTTTAAAAAAATAAAATACTAATAAACAACTTAAACAGTTTTAAATCGACTCTTTGAGTTGAGTGAGAGATTTGTCGGGGCAAGATTGGGTCATTATGTTCCACTGGTCGTCAGGCTGGTGAAGAATACAAAGGAGATTTCGAATCAAGATATATCGAATATCCGAATCCATTGTGTGATTGCTACATACTAATTTCTCTTTTTTTCCTGATTTATCAAATATTTAAACATGTCTAACCTCTAGTCTAACTGTTAAACAAAGGTCTTTACCCAAAAGAAAGTTTCCATTGCTGTTGGACTGATCATGCTAACTCCTAGTTCGGTTTGATTCGATTTTAGTTTAAAAAAAAAAAAGAAAATCTTAAAAAATGTCAATATAAAAAAAATTAAAATTCCATTTATTACATATCTAAATTGCTTTTCTTTAATATCGTTTATTATAATCATTTTTACTTTATTTTTATTCTTATCTTTTTTCTATTTTTAATTGGATTATTATTAAATGGGTATTTATATTAATTATTTTGGTGTAAATATTAATTTTTTTTGGGTATTTATTTTTTGTCAAAATTATCGAAAAAGAAATAAAAACTGGGTATATAAAAATTATTATCGAGTATAAGAAAAATTCGAACACTTGAAAATAAAAATTCAAAATCCTCCGTTTTTTAATTTGAACTTACCACTAATCCAAAAGGATGGAAAACTCTATCTTTACCAATAGTTCCTACAGTTAGTATAGGGATTCCTTACCAAAATATTTATTTCTTAAAAATTTTTAATATCATTAGATTAATTAAGTTTTAAAATTTTAAATGATCGTTTTGATCTTAAAATTTAATCTGAAGCTTCAATTTACGGAAAATTTAGCATCGTTATAGCTGTATCATATTTGATGCATTTTGAGCCTTTCTTTCCTATACTTTTTTCCGCATCATCGGAGTTGTAAAATGTTTGAATAATTTCCCAAGTGGGCATTTTTCTATTCTTCTTTTTGGATTTATGGACTGTTTTCTCTGTCTCAACATCGGTATCCTTCTGACTGCTGTAATATTCTGGCGTAAGCATTCTGTTGTGTAACACATCTATTAATTTATTTGTGAAATAATTATTCTTTTTCTTGTTATGTAATAATTTTAAATTTCTAATATGAATATTTATATTGTTTTTATTTAAATAAGTAACCACTAATGTAAATTAATTTTTATTTATTTGTTTATCTGTACCGAGCTAATGCTCCTTCAGAATATTAAAAAAAAAATGAAATAAAATAAAGTTAAATAAGGTAAAATAAAAAAAAAAATAAATAAATTAATTAAAAAAAAATAAAAAAGGATAAATAAGTCAAAAGAAAATTAAGAACGATATGTTTAAATAACTAGAGTTAAGACATGTTTAAATATTTGATAGCTCAGGAAAAAAAGAGGAAATTGCTGGGTAGCAATTACACAATGGAGTTGGATATTCGATATATCTTGATTCGAAACCTTCTCTATATTCTTCCACCAGTCTGACGACCAGTGGAACAGAATGACTCAATCCTGTCCTGACATATCTCTCACTCAACTCAAAAAGTCGATTCGAAATTGTTAGTAGATTAAGTTTATTGAAGGCCTCTTGGTGTATAATATTGGAGGGGATCTCATATTTTAGCTTCAAAATAGATCGAACTGCTGAATTTTGAATAACTTGTATTTTTTTGATGTTAGTTTCTGAGAATGAATTTAAACAAGGAAAAGAATAATCCAAAATTGATCCTATTAAGGATTTGTAAAGACTACCTAATGTTTTTGGTTTTAGACCCCATTTTTTATTTGAAAGATATTTTATTAAGTTAAGCCTTGAATTACAACGCTCTTTTAATTCATCCACCATTGGACTAAAAGTAAGCTTTGAGTCTAATGTTATTCCTAAGAATTTAACTTTTTCCTCTTTATTTAAATTACTATTATTAATTTTAAGGTCATGATTACTTTAGTTTTTTTCTCAAAGATCATATAACATGATTTCTCAACAGAAATTTTCATTTTCCATTTGAAAAGCCATAATTCAACTTCTTTTAAGTACTTCAATCAAAACTTATTATTTTTAGTTTATTTATCTAGTGTTTGTAACTCGTTTTAGCTACCATAGTGAGACTCTTAGTCTCGCTCTACAGGCTAATGCCTGTTGTAGCTCATATTATTATTATTATTATTATTACTTATCAATCACTTTTTCAAGATTTTCTATCTTTTTAAAAGTAAAAAAGGTAGCCAAATCATCTGCAAAAAGAAGAGAGTATTGGCAGTTTGTTTTGTTTCTTTTTGGTATATCCAAAGCCTACATTTCTTGGTGTAACTTTTGACGAAAGACTAACATTTAAGTACCAAATTGAAAACATCAGAGTCAAATGTTTTAAACGCCTAAATTATTTAAAAATCCTTTCTCAAAAATGCTGGTGTCTTAGCAATAAAACTCTTACTTCGATTTATTTAACATTAATACGCTCTATTTTAGATTACTCATCATTTATGTTAGCTAGATTAACTAAAACAAAAACCAAACAATTACAAGCTATCCAAAACAGTGCAGTTAGAATAATATACAATCAAAGATTTGATGAGAAAACGGCAAAACTTTTAGAGATTTCCGGTTTACCACATATTGTTGAAAGATTCCATGAAATGAACAAAAAATACTTAGATAATGCAATCCTAAATGACAATCCACTAATCAATCAATTAATGAATGAATACAATAACATTTGTGAATTAGCTCCCAAAAAATACCAAACTTTTTTATGCAGATATTTCGGCTAGCAACTTATAAACTAAAAACTCTAAAACATAAAAACTATTTTTAATTTATCATCCTATTATTTTACTTTTCTAGAATTTGGCTAAAACGGCTTCGGCTGGGGTCAATTAAATAAATAAATAAATAATAAATAAATAATAATAAGCTCAGTACAGAAAAACAAATAAATAAATAAATGATTTAACTATCTTACTCAATACTTTATTAAATAAAAAAAACGCATAATCAAATAAAATCAATGATGATTTGCTTACGAAGATGATATTAATGACGAAACCACGTTTAGTTCATCTATAATCAATTGAAAAGATTATCAAGATCCTAATGATACCGACAAAAATGCTGATGAACTACTAACTAAAAAAGTTCTTGGTGATTCAAAAGCATATGACCTGCTCAAAAATTATTTATCTTCAAAAGAATGCTTAAATGAAATCAATAGTTGACTAATTGAAGAAATGGCATGGGGCAAAAACAAACAATATTTACTCCGGGTGAAAAACGTTTTTTCAAATGCTCAAAGTGTATAAACGGATATTCATCTTACTTCATAGGACTGACTTTGGTGTTTCTCTCTATCTAGAAGATAAAGAACATGCTCATGGCGACGAAGAAAATGGTATTCCAGCAAAAACAACAGACCATGTAAACACAATGTACTTTGATGATGGAAAATTCAAAAAAAAAAAATTTGAAAAATTCATTCAATTTATGTATTTTTTAAGACTAAATTAGGTATTAAAAACAATAAATGGTATCTTTACATTTCGACAAGTAAATTTGGAAAAGGTAATAAATAGAAGCAAATAAAAGGAAGCCTGATTACATTATTATAGAAGAACGCATAAATCAAATTGTGAATGATTATAATGATCAAAATGTTTATTATTATTTATTTATTTGTTAACTGTACCGAGCTTAAGCTCATTCAGAATAAAAATAAAACAATACTTAACTAATTTATCTAACTTAATTGATTATCAATAATTTTTTTCTATTTTTTAATTTGGTAAATTAATAATTTTTTGTTGTCTGATTTTATTTGCCCAATTATAAGACGTTTGTCTAATTAATTAACGTCGAAATACTATTTTACGAAAATAGTTGTCTAATGAACAATTTTGTCGAAATTTACCTTTACGAAAAGTAGCAGATTCTAATTGTATTAACTGGTACAAATATTAAAAGATCAATAAAATTAAGTTGCAAAGTCATTGCAGACAATTTTTAGGTGATTTTAGCCAGAATCTCACATCACCTCAAGTTAATTAAGTCCATTATTATTATTATTATTATTATTATTATTAT
>QEOQ01000353.1:148463-183047 GCA_010279815.1 Brachionus plicatilis | reverse complement strand
ACAAGATCTTAAGAGTCAGAAAATTTTTGTATAATTAGGTAGCAGCTACATAGAGGAGTGGGATTCGTAATAAATCTAGAATCGAAGCCTCTTTGATACTCCGAAACAAGTCTTTTAGTCAATGAAACTGAATAATCAAGACCATTACGAAGGTAATTTTCTAAGAGATTGTTTAATCTGTGGTCAATTTTACTGATATTCAATTTATTTTCTGCTTCATAGAATAATGATTCAGATGAGGTTCTGAGAGGAAGTTTTAGAATGCATCTAACAGCAGTATTTTCAATAACTTGTAACTTTTGTAAACCTGATTCGGAGAATGAGTTAAGACATGGAAAATTATAATCCAGAATTGAGCCAATAAGTGCCTTGTAAAGACTAGCTAGTGTATTGTGGTTGAGCTTCCAATTTTTTGAAGACAAAATTTTATAATAAAATTAAATAAATTAATTAAATAAAATTGATACTGATTTAAGAACTTGATGGCCTGTGATTTTAAATTCTACTATAGATTATACTAAAATTTATTTCAAACACTATTATTTCAAGTAAATGATAGTGTTTGAATGAATTATCTACGAGAAATAAAACACTCAATTTTAGCACCTTTAAATTATAATACACAAAAAATAAAACAAATAATGTTTGATTAGACTCTGGCTTGAAATATTTTCATTTTTCTAATTAAAATAATATTTTGCTTAGTTCATATTTCCATGGTAACATAATATTTTTTCAAACAAAATTGAAAATTCTTTAATTTAATTCATAAGTTTGACGTCAGTATTCAATTTTTTACAACCAAAATCTTGCTCGACCTGTCTAATAAAACCAATCAATCTACAATGAACATTTAAAATGAGCAATTCACCGAGAGAATCAAATTTCAAGAATAGACGCAATTTGGAACCATTGGCAGCGAGTGACAGTCATTTTCAGCATACCAAAAATTATTCATCAGCTTCATTGGATACGCATAAGTCCGTGAACAGCGGAAATCAAGCACCGGATGCAAAATCACCATACGGAAGCATTTCTCAGGGATTCAGAAAAGTAGTGCCACACGACATGGCTTGCAAGTTGGGATGTAAAGGAAAAAAATGCAAATATGA
Source organism: Brachionus plicatilis (assembly GCA_010279815.1). Classification (NCBI taxonomy): domain Eukaryota; kingdom Metazoa; phylum Rotifera; class Eurotatoria; order Ploima; family Brachionidae; genus Brachionus; species Brachionus plicatilis. The sequence goes on along the minus strand of QEOQ01000353.1, from coordinate 181,935 downwards.
AACATCAAATTGGCCGCCGGAAGAAATGGCTATACCCGGAATTTTTTCACATTGGTACTTGATGTTTTTTAAAATAAAAAATAATCTCTTTTGAATTAAAAAAATGCTAGGATCACTGACGACATTGTTGCCATGGCCAGACCGAGAGACAGTCTCATTAAAAACACTAATTTCATTCAAAAAATGAAAGAGTAATATTTAATTTTTTGATATTAGTAATTAAGTAAATATTTTAATAAAAGATAAAATGATATAAAATAAATTTATTTTTTAAATATTTATTTAAAATTTAGAGCCGGAATTAAGTCAATTTTTAATTTGCAATCGCGCAATGAGCATAAATACTGCGGCGAAGGCATTCTTGAATCAACCGGATATTCATACGATCCAGTTGATTTTCAAAAAAATGAAAGCAAGTCTTTAGCCAAATGTTTGACCATTGGATTTTTAAAAATAATTTATTTTAGTTTTTTATTATAACTATGAACTTGAAGATTTCAGCATTAGTTCTAAGAGTCAAATGTTGGACATGGTAAAAGTAATTGAGTTTGCGCTTAGCCAAGGGAAATTGGCTGTTCATTGTCATGCAGGTCTTGGCAGAACTGGACTTTTGATTGCTTGCTCCCTAATCTATTCCCAGAGAATGAATGCCAATGAAGCCATTAAACATATTAGAGAAAAAAGGTTTTTATTTATTACTAAAGTTTTGGTAAGGTGAAATTCAGTACAAATTGTGCATAAAAATTTTCTATTTAAAAAAAAATGAAATTAAAGATGAAACAAAAAATTCTTATAAAAAAAGAGGTGACATAATCAAGCTTTTTAAATACCAAAAATATCAATCAAGTTAACTGATCAAAGCGTTCTATCAGATGTAACTCGGTTTCTTCATTAGGACCTGCTGAGGCAATTGAAAGACACAAATAAAGACTAACCGGGCAGGGAATTAATAATTTCAGTCAGAGGAAACACTTTTTTACTAACAGAGTAGCAAATGAGTGAAACAAGCTTCCTTAGTAAGTGATTAATTCTAGGCTCCTATTTTCAAGATATCAAATACGTTTTTAGGGATCAAATTGTTTAGGTATTAGATCAAGGCAATGTGAAATTTTAGCACAAAAATTACGGTACAAAAAGTAAAATTTTTATATTTTTTTTTATTTAGTTGTGCAAAAATGGTTTTGTAAAGAGTACAAATTTATACAAAAGCTCTGCAATTTATTGCGAAGTTTAATCAAGTATTTTTTGATGGTGTGCATTTTACAGAAATTTGCACAGTTTTTGAGTTTAAAATTTAAAATTATTAAGTTTTTAATTTTTGTACTAAAATTTCACATTGCTTTAGATCAAAAGGTATCAAATATTTTTTTAGAGAAATTTTTAATTTTTTTAATAGTATTTAATTTTCTAATTAAAATCAGACTTGGATATCAAAAAAAAAAAGAAAAGTAAATTGCGTTTCGAATTATTTTAAACACTTATGTTTGATTAAAAACAAAAAATAAATATTCTGAGTAAAATTTTTTTTTTTTTTTGATTTTTTAGAGCGAATAGCAACTTTATTTAAAAATCTTTTGTTGATTTTTTTAAACCTGCAGATATTCTACGCCTTTTTTTTGCTAGTATTGTGACAGGTGCCTTTTTTTCTATTTTCTCCTAAAGGCACATCTTTAGAATTTTGATGACATTCCAGGACTTTATCACGACATGCTAATGCAACAATATGTTTGCAAATATATTTTTTTCGCCACCATGGCCACATGTCAAAATCGAATTAACACTTTACAACCACTTCAGGTAGTCTTCAACCAAAATTGAATTGATTTTATTTTTGTAAAATTTAATGCTTTGATTATCTAAGTTTTTGTCTAATGAACTTTTTTGAGGGTACAAAGTAAGTAGTCGAAGCTTCGGTTCATACTACTTTTTTTTTATCTAAATAAAATTTGTTTAGTACATACAGTATTGATTTGAGACGATGTTTTTGGTAATTTTTTACCAAAATATTTTTGTTCAATAAAAAGAGGTTATTTTCTGTAAAACAATATTGCGTAAAATACCGTAATTTTTCGTAAATTCACATTTTTTCTCCAGTAAAACATAGTAAAAAAAGGTGAAAGTAAGTAAAAAAAGTAAATTATATGCCTAATTAAAATTTAAAAATAAAAAAAAACTAATAAAAATAAAAAATATATGATTAAAAAATTTATAAAATTATTAATTAAATTAATAAAACAGTTTTTTTGTTTTGAAAATATTTAAATTTTAATTAGGTTTATATTTTACCATATTTTGCTTATTTAAGTTTATGTTATTTTTCGTACAAAATACCAAAAACATCGTCTCAAATCAATACTGTATCTAATTGACAATTTGAATTGTAAATTACCTCATGTGTTTGAAAACACTTGGGAAAACTTTTTTTACAATTAACTTAAATATTCTGGTATCTAAGATTTGAATGGCTTAAAAAAACTAAATATTTTCTGCTAGGTGAAAACAGAAAAGGTGCCATTCCATTCATTTAAGCCATTCAAATCTTAGATACCAGAATATTTAAGACTTTTGAAAGAAAAAAAAGATCTTGGACTTGAACTTTATTTAAAAAAATTAAAAGTCCGGACTTGCACTTTATTTGAGATTTGTGACTGAATTTCTAAAATACCTTAAATGTCTAAACACTTATTTAAAAAAATTCTAAGGCAAAACTCGGTTCAAATGGATGTCCAAATAGCATGTGCCAAAGAATTTGAAAATTATTTGAAGCCATTGAGAGTTGTTTTTTGTCAAACGATGACTAATTTAAGTCGATCATTGAACTTAGAATCCGGTGAGTCACATTTGTTCACAAGCTTTAGTCTCAATACATTTTTGATAAGACAAAGACTTCTTTTGCATGGTAATGAATTAAAAAATATTAGACACATTCCAAAGGTAATTTTTTTAGTTTGGACAAATCATTGGGAAAAATCAAAATAATTATTCTTATATTTAATTCTAAAGATTATTTATATTTGTTGCCGAAAATTAATCAAACTGATTAAAAAATGTCCAAAAAATGAAAATTCAAATACTTTAACAGTCCCGAAAAATGAGAATAGGTAGCCCAGGAATAAAAAATAATTTTAAAAGTTATTTTATTTAAATTTTTAAAAATTAGACACCATTCCAATCCGGACTCTTCATTTTCCTTGAATGAAATAGCTGAGTCTTTAATTAAAACTAAATATTCGTCTAAATTGATGAAAATAGTTTTGGAATATCAACGATTGATTAATGAAACAAATGACGGCTACGACATTTTGTACCAAGAATATAATCCTTTGGTTTTGGCAGCCATGATGTGGACATGGATCAATCATTTAAAAGAACCTGTGATTAGAGATCAAGAAATATCCCATCTGATGTCTTATTACAAGGAAAATTCTAAAGATGAATCAAACTGGAACACCATGGACAAGGGGATTTTAGAAACAGTAAATTGTATACTTAATTTAGTCAGAGAACTTTTTCCAATCGAAGAACAAATGGAAAATTTTATAATAGATAAGCTAATCGCTAGTTTGACTCAAACGCAAAGCAAGTCTCAAATGGATAGAAATTTGGATGAAAGTGAAGATTTAAGACAATTACCTTCCAACAAATATTTACTTATTAAATCAATTTTCAAAAGTATTATCGAAAAACCGGTTATTTCGGCAAGCAAAAAATCGCCCAGACTTGAAAAAAATTTCAGAGATGTTGATCAATATTAATTTATTTATTTATCTATAATAAATTTTTCAAAAAATTTTTAAAAATTGTTTTTTTGCAAATTAAAATCTACAAATGTCAGCAAAGAAAATTAATTTTTATTTATTCTATATACTTTCAGATAGATTATATGACAAGGATCAAAAGATAATCTGTAATACTGTTGAGACACAAATCTTTATTATTTCCGATATCAAAAAATATTTGCAATCAAAAACTTGTTTTTATTTCATTTTCCACATTTAAGTATAAGTCTTACGAGGCTTATTACAATACTAAAAAACAAAGGGCCATTGAAATTGATTCAAATATATCAAAAAGAATAATTTATTTATTTCTCCCAAATATTATTTAAAATTCTCCAATTATTAAGATAATACCAGACTTGTTTTTAAGTCACAGTTTTAAGTCTAAGTCACAAAAATTTAAGTCATTGACTTGACTTGACTTAAGACTTGTGACTTAAAAACAACTCTGGATTTATTCAATTTTCAAAATAGTAAAAAAAAGAAAAGCGTAGAAAAAAAGAAAAAAGAAAAATTGCAAAACCAACTTTTTAAATTTTTTTCTCTTTTTAAAAAATGTTTTTATTTTTCCTTAAAAACTTAATTTTACCGCATGCGGTTGTTTCGAAACTTTAATAAATTAAAATCGACCTATAACAGCATTTAAATGCTTATTTTAATTTTTTTTTTCGCAGTTATGAATCAGTTTATGGTGCGGTAAAACGACAAATTCTTGGGTTTACCACATGGTAATTACCGGATCCTGTCTTAGGCGCAAAAAATCTTTTTTTAATTTTTTTTAACATGAAATGACTGGGATTAGCCGCATTGCGGTAGTGGCAGGGCTAGGTATTAACTGCTGCGTCTATGCGCAAGGGTTTACGGTATTTTACAAATTAAATTTTTCAATTAGATTTACTTGTTTCAATTAGATTTAATTAATTTAAAAATTATATTTTTTAATAAATAAAATAAAATAATATAAATATTTTGATTTTCTAGTTATCTTAAAGAAAATATATTTATTTTTTTTCCAATGTACAAAAATCGAAGAATCTAGCAAAATTTTTTTATTTTACTTTATTTTTTCCCAATTAAAATTTTTGAAAATTATTTTGAACACTTGTAATGTAAAATTAAAAAAAAACAAAAAAAATCACAAATTTTTATTTTCATTATTGGCATGGAATTTTAATTTTTAAAATTGATTTATTTTTGACAAATTTAGCTTCTATTTTATTTTCATCAAAATCATAATTTTGACCATTTTTGACTAGAGCTATTTTCAAAGTCCTATAATTCAACGCATTTAAAACAACCTCATTTTTATCTATATTCAAGTCACATTCTTTGAACGAGCTTATTTTAGGCAGGTATATTCTTATTTCGTGTATACATCCGCTATTGTTTTGAATAAATTTTTCCTCATATTCGGGTATTTTTTTTTCATCTAATTCTTCTATCAGATTTCTTTTTGACTCTTTGCTTGACGAAGGATCCATTCCAATACCAGCAAGTTCATTTAAAAGATTATCAGGTAAATTGCTGTTCTTTAGTCCCATTGAATCAAGTGCTTCTTTGGCTATATCAAGGTCTGATTTTAATTTTTCGCTTTGCTTCTGGGTTAAATTAACCAAGTTCTGAGCCAAATCTCCATAAAAATTTGAATTCAAAACACTAAAATTCGTTTCATCTATTCTACATTTATTTTGATTTTGAATAAATTTGATAGATAGATCAATGAGCATATCTAGTTCTTCTTTTTGGTTTGAATTTTTGCCGTATTTTTCCAATATCTGTGGACTAAAGGCTATGTTGATAAAGCTGACATTTTTGTCAAAAATAAGCTCTTTGCCGAATACAGGAATCGGGTCTGAATCATTTTTGGGCTCTGGTATTCGATTCCATGAAAATACATTTATAAATAAGGTACACTTTTTTGGTTCTAAAAGACTTGTTTTTACACACATATGAGCTTCGGGCGGCTTCAGTGCTTCTCTGCCTTCTTTTAATGTTTTATCAATAAAATTCCTTTTAAAAATTTAATTTAAAAATAATTTGTTTTTTAATTAAATATTTATTAAAATGATTTCTTGAAAAATTTTATCAAAAATAAAAATTACTTGTAAGATTGAGGATTGCTTGTGGCCATGTCATCCAACATTGACCAAATGTGTTGGGCTTGTTTTGTGTAAGAGTCATTTTTGGACTCTTTGGAAGTTTTTGACAAATTGATAAAGTCCATTTTTCGAACTCTGAATGTTTAAAAAAAATATTTATATATTTTTCCTATTTTGAAGGTAACTATGGAAATTTCTTGAATTCAAAGACTAATTTTTAGCCCATAGTCAAATCAGTATATAAATTAAAATAAATTGAAAATAAAGATTTTTTTTTAAATTTCATTTTCCAAAAAAATGGCTTCGAAAGTGAGCAAAAATGGTCTTTTTTTAAGACTTCAAGGTTAAATTACTGCCTTATCTATTTTAAAGATTGATTAACACTTCATTTATTTGAAATTTATTTATTTATTTATTTTAAATAAATATACAATATGTTTTTTAAAATAAAGTCAAATTATACATAAAAAGAGTAATAAATTTAATTTAAATTAACTCTTTCATTTAAATTTAAAATTTTTGTAAAATAAATCAAATTTATCAAATAATTTATAAGCTTTATTGTAAATTAAGTTTATATTATTAACTATGGAAATATTAAAGATTTCTTGAAGTTGATGATCAATTAAAAATATCATTTAATTTCAAAGAGTTTATCATTTGATTTTAAAATCAATATTTAAATTTAATTATAATGTTTTATTTTTATGATTATTTAAAAATAAAATAATTTTTTTATTTTAAAAATGTTTTACGGAAAGATCGATCTTTTCATTTTATTACTTATTTGGAATTTAATATTTGAAATTCATTTTTAAATTTAATCTTTAATTTTGAATGTTAGAGACAAATACCTTTGAAATAAAAAATTCCAAAATAAACCCCTCAATAAATCAGTTTATATATTTAAATTTAAAAATCGATTTTATCAATCGGTTGAGATAATTTTATTTTAAATTATTTTATTTCTGAAATCTACAAATATTTAAAGCATGTTGCATTAAAATTATTTATATAAATTTAAATATTAATTTTAATATCTAAAGATAAACTCTTTGAATTGAAATGATATTTTGAATTGACCATCAATTTCAAGATGTCATCTTTAAGTAATTAAAAGTTGAATTGATTTTTCAATTACAAATTATTAATCCATTTTGTACCAATAAATCCAAGTCCCGCAAATTCCATTTTAAATTTCTTGACCGATTTTTATGAAGTTGTTCCTATAAGATTGCAGCTGAATTATCAAATTTCATAATTTAAAAAAAAAAACGATGTTGCAAGGAAAATAAATTATATTTTTTTAAAATTTTTTACAGATAAAGTCCATTTTTCGAACTCTGAATGTTTAAAAAAAAATATTTATATATCTTTACTATTTTGAAGGTAACTATGGAAATTTCTGGAATTCAAAGACTAATTTTTAGCCCATAGTCAAATCAGTATATAAATTAAAATAAATTGAAAAATAAAAGTTTTTTTTAAATTTTATTTTTCAAAAAAATGGCTTCAAAAGTGGGCGAATATGAGCGCAAATTGGTGGAAATGCAGTATCAATTGAAAGAAAACAATGCTTATATGCAGGACTGTTTCCAGGACTTGGAAAGCTGGACCAAAGATATCAGGGAAAAAGAGAAAAAAGTTCTCGAAAATCCCGAATTGATTAAAAATTCTAATAAAGTCAGTCAAATTTTCTTTTTTAAATATTTTGATTCAATTACTTTTTAAAGGGCTTACCACCGATCAGAAACTTGGTTGCGCCCAAAAAGAAAAAAAAAAAGCTAAAAAAAGATAAATCATCATCCCAAGCGACAAAAAAATTGTCAAGCTATGACTACAGAGCCTGGGATAAGCTAGATGTGGTAAATAAATACTCAATAGGAGTCAATATTGAAGCTAATCTGGTAAATTAAGGACAAAATGTGCCAACAAATTGACGAAGCCAAGAGTTCGAGTTCCGAGTATACCACAGACGAAGAATGGGAGGAAGAGCAGCGAAAAGTAAGAGCTGATTGGGAAAAAGAAAGAGGAAATCAATTTTTTAAAGACAACATGCTCAACGAGGCCATAAACTGCTATACCAGCGCGATTCAGCTTGATCCCATCAATGCAGTGTATCCGGCTAATCGAGCAATGTGTCTCATAAAGCAGGAAAAGTACGCTGCAGCCGAAGTTGACTGTACAACTTCGATTGAGCTCGATTCTAAATACACCAAGGCTTATCATAGACGCGCTACTGCCAGATTCAAGCTTGGCAAATTTGAAGAAGCCAGAAAAGACTATGAAATGGTTCTTAAATTAGAGCCTAGTAGTAAATTGGCTCAGTCAGAGCTTGGTAAACTTGAACAGCTGATTGAATCCAGGAATCTTGTTTTTCCGGTTTGTAAAAGAGAGGAAGAGAAGTCAAAAAAAGCGCTTAAACGAATCTTGATTGAGGAAATAAATGATGAGTCTGTGGAAAAGGATCAAGTGAAGAAAAATCTCGAGCAAATCAACCAAAAAATTGTACTGACTCCTAAAGATGAAAGTTTATTTAGTCTAGGTGGAAAAGAAGAGGACAAGATTGCTGAAAAAGTGGACAAAATTGAATTGGAAGAAAAAAATGAGATCAAAATTGAACGCAAAGCTATTCCGGATGCGCCTAGCAATGGGTATCAGTTAAAAAAAGACTGGCAGTTGTTGAACAACAGTATGGAAGACTTGGCAACATATTTTAAAGTAAAAAATTTATTTAAAAAATTGTTTTTTTTTAGTATTTTTTCTCTAGAAAATAAAACCTCAAGAATATCCTAAGTTGTTTTTGAACGGTCTTGAAAGTGATCAGTTATCAAAAATTTTGCTTATTTTCAGTGAATATTTTATCAAGTAATTTATAATTCATTAAATTTAATTAATTAGAAATTATTTCCTATTTATAAGAGATCCGACTATAGATTTGTTTGATTATTTGAAATTTTTATCTCAGGTTAAACGATTTAATACACAGCTTATGTTTTTGACATCTGTCGACAAATCAGGTACTTAACAAAATTAAAAATAAAATAAGTTTTAAAATTTTTGCCATAAAGCAATCAACAATTTAATGTGTCATATTGAATGTGACAAGGAAAAATATGATAAAATCGAATTTGAAAAATTAGCCAAAGCCTACAAAATTTAAGTTTTCATAAAAATGCCATTTTTTAATTGTAACTATTTTAAATTTTGAGAATAAATTGTTTAAATTAAAATTTTTTTAAATTTATTAATTCAAAGAACTGAAAATTAAATAATTTACCACCGTAGCCATGAATGCTTTGCTTGTTTTCTTTAAATATGGTTTTTAAACTCGAATTCAAATCTTTTAATTAGGTTTTTTTGACTTAAAATTTTATTCTCAAAAGAAAATTGAAGCCAAAATATATTCATTTATTATTACCACTCATTTAACAATAAATAATAATTTTTTTTCAAAGCAAAAAAAATTTTTATAAATTCGTCGAATTCTCGAAAAATTAATAAATCTACTATTTATCATGAAAATAAAATATAAGTGGATTTTTAGGGTCACGAAAATTTTGGACTAACTGGCTTTTTTGCTCGCAAAATATTTTAAAAAATTTTTAATTAAGTTTCTTTTTAGAATAAATAACGTTGAAAAAAATTTTTTTAATTATTTTTAAATTTCTAGAGAGAATTTTTTTTCTATATTCCTTTAATAATAACAACAAGCATGTTGTAATAGACTCAGTAATCAAGAGCTTACTCATAACTTTTGACTGAAGATGCTCTAATAAATGGTTGATATTTACTTACAAAATTGATCCAAGTACAAATCACCTTTGTACACTGATTTCTTAATAAAAAAAAATTCAGGTCACATTTTTCATTTAATTTTTGTCACAAATTTTATGAATTTTGCTATCTTTGGTGTTAATTTTTAAAGTAAATTAAAAGTCAAATAAAAGCAGCGGTCACGCGCAATTGTAAAAAAAATTAATAAACATTGTATTTTAATTTTTTGTAATTTATCATTTATGCAAATTAATTTCCTTACTATAATTTTTTATTTGACATTATTTTCTTTTAGAGTGAATTTTTTTAACCCATCAAAAAATTTCATAAAATTTTAATTTTTTTATTTATTAAAAAATAAAAAAATTAAAATTTAAATATGTTAAAGCTTATACCCAAGCAACTGAAATCTTCCTCTGTGAATCGTGGTAAGATCGGTTCAGTTTTTACTTTCGGCATTTCTTCGTATGAAATTAAATTTGGCCACAAATCACTCCGTAGACCTCCATTGTGAAATGCTTTGATTTTAAAAAAGAAGTAATGTTGATTTTTCATACTTTTTTAAGAAAAATAATTAAAAAATTTTTTTTAAGATTTGATTTGATTATTTAAAAAACTTGATTATCTTGTATATAAAATTTAATATTGTTATTACAGCTATAAATTTAAATTTTTGGGAACAAATATTTTTAGTTTTTAGCATTAAACATTCCAAATTTATCTTTTTTTTAATTTACGGTATTTTTCATATTTCACTTATATATGGTAATCTAAAAAGTCTTATAGCATTAACGTTTGCATTTTAAAGTTAAACTGTTTAAATTCATTACAATTTTGAACTTAAAATTGAATAATAAGAAAGTTATTTTAATTATTAATAAAATATAAATAATTTTAAATATCAGTTAAAAAAATTATTTTCAAATAAATCCAAATCTTTTTTGAGTTTTTTTTAATTCAAAACTCTTAAGGAAAAAGTCAAACGAAAAAAAGCATGCAAAATTTTTAAAGAAAGATTTCATTTTTTTCTTTGATTTATTATCTTGATTCGAATGCGTTTTGAATTTATTGAAGAGAAGAAGAAAAATCAAGGGCTTCTCTAAATTTGTAACCCAACCCTATTCGGAAACAATTTGAATAAAACAATTAACCTTATTAAAAATGAAATTACAGTTGGTGTTTTTTGTTAAATAATTTAATTAAAAATATCGAGCTGAAAAATAATTTTTGAACTAGTGTCCAAAGTCGAATGCGAAGATTTGATCAAAAGTTAAACTAAATTAAAAATTAGTCATGGATCAGTATGTGAATTTAAAGAACAGATTTTTTTTTCTTATTATTCCCACATTATATAATAAAAGGCAAGAGTTAAATATATTTTTTCATATCAAAATCTAATCAACAACATATGGCTTTAATTTTTAACTTTCTAAACAAAATATCATTTTTTTTCTACTAAAATTTTAATATAATTTGCTCACAATTTGTCATTATCAAATTTGTTGCGAACGCTTTAAAAGCGCCAAGTCAGATGCGACCAATTGTTCAATACAACTCTAGGATGACTCATGGCAATAGAGACTAGATTCATCTATAATCATACAAAAACTTTAAAAAAAATTTTTTTTTTGTACCTTTCAAAAATTGTAATAAAACTTTTTTTTGAATAATAAATTAGGCTAAAATCGCTTTCAAATTATGCACTTTTTAGACTTGCTTATAATAAATTTGAAATTTTTTTCTAAATTTCAAAAAATTAACTTTAGATAATGGAAGACAACAGAGATAGATTCATAGATATAAACATAGACTCGGACGTCGAACCATCCACCACTCACACAGATCAAAACAACAACCAAAAAGTCAAATCTGCAAAGAAATTTTTTAATTTTAAGACCAAATCCTCGATCAAATCGGAACAGATCAAACTGGATTTGAGCAATTTGAGAATGGACAGCGAAGAAGATGAGGAAACAGTGGAGGAAGTGGAATCGGAAGAGGATTTGGACACAAATGGAAAATTAATGAATACCTCTGGCTCGTGTTTAAGCGAATTTGGTTCAAAATCTTTGATGAACAGCTCGGCTTTGTCCGTGAGCCAAAGTCCCAAATTAAGTTTGGACGAGAGCGAAATTGCTGAAAGCTCGCCACTGCCATGGGATGATTTGGGAAATATAGACCAAGATGAACTACTGGAAGAAATTGAGCGTACACTAAGTGAAACTAGGAAAATGTCAATTTTCCGAAGTTCATCAGCATGTCTTCCTAGAACACCCAAGATAAAACCTCAACAAAAATCGCTCAGTACCAAGACATCTGTGGATAGTTCCATCCGTAATGAGTCATTAGTCGAAGGCCTGCTAGGCGATATATATGACAGGTTCAACGTCACTCTCAAGGACAACATGGATAGTGATGTGTTCACTGAAATGTCTTTTTCAAGCTATCGCTACAGTGGTATCGACTCAAACGCTGACCATGAATCTGAATGCCGCAAAAGCTTTAAGATGCCTAGGTCAACTCTTCAAAATTTAGGTTGATTTAATTAATTTTAAAACCAAAAAAAAAAAAAGTTAATTTTTTATTTTAGAATTAAATGAACTGAAGTCTTTGAGAGATGAATTGAATGGAAAAATAAATCAAGTGTCTGCCAAGCTAATACGTCAACTCAAACAAAAAGACAAACTATCATCGAAACTGAACAAAAATTTTGATCTGATAACTGCACTGCTCCAGGCTAATTCACTTAAACGAAGTAACTAAGAATTTTTATTTATTTTTCTAATTTTTAAGCTTTTTTTCTTATTTAATAATTTTTTAAGTGAAAGAAAACTAATTTTTATTATCAAAAAAAAAAAAGATTTTTTTATTCTAAATTGTTAAATTTTCTAATAAAAAAATGAGAAAATGAATTTAATATTTTATAAGTTGTTGTCTATTGTTTAAAGTGTGCGGTACTGTTAATTTTTTTATCATATTTTATTCAAATTAAACTGGACTTTAATTGAAATATAAAATATAGAAAAAAATTTTGATTGATAAAAAAGATAACACTAAGCATTTAATTTATAAAATTTTTAGGTTTTAACATTTTATTAAATTAATACATTTAGTTTTTTATGATCTTCAGTTTTATAGTGGGTTAAATATAAATTTTTTCTATTTTAGTTAATTAAAAGTTGTGTGTAATAAAATGAGGGGTAAGTGAATTGATCAAAAAATGATGAATTCAAAATTATTTTATTAACTTATAATTAAATTAATTTGTTTAGTCAATTTTTTATTTTTTTATATGATGAACTTGGCCTAAATGAACAAGATAAAATTTCTATGCTTTATTGTTTAGAATTCGACTCAACAAATTTTCTAATAGCTAGGACTGAAAGCCAAAGAAATCTTAAAAAAAATGAATAATAAATAAAATTATTATTTTTGAATAGTATTGAATAATATTATGAAACTCTAAAAATTTTTTATAAATCAATCTGAAATATTTATTAGTTTATTTAAGTTTTATAAAAAATTAAAATTGATTGTCTTGGACTAAGTCATAAACAAACATCGCCTGTTTATCAAATTCATTCTTCATCTTATTATAACTAGAAACATTTTTAATTCCTTTTATGAAATAAAAAAATTTCCAATATTAAATATTAATTATGAGAAAAAATCGAAGTAGAAAATTAAGCTAATAAAAATTATTAAGTACAACAAGCTTATTTGCTTAATATTTTTATGGAACATTAAATGTATAACTAAAATCTAGCCAGTGCGAAAAATTCTAAAAAATACGCTTACATTAAAAAGAATGGAAGTTACATTGCGGATTATTTTTAGTACATTCAATGTATCAATTAATACCATTCATAGAACCAATTTCAGTATCTTAAAATTTTTTTGGAGCTTTTGTGGCTGTCAAATTATGCGATCAGAACCGGATTAGATCTCTTGGTGCACTTTGTTAGTTGTTTAATATTTTCAAATACTTTTCTTTGATAATTAAAGCAGTTGTGCTATCAATAAAGCCAAGTAGCCATCAGCGAAGTCTAAAAAATTTTTTGTTTTAATAATTTTTAAAATAAACTTTTTATTTTAAAAAAATAATTGGTACCAACTATAAAAGTAGCAGTAATAATTGAGACCGGTGAACATTTAATTCATAGAATTTTTTTCATTGATAATTTTTAATGGAAAAATATGGAAAAAATAATTCAAAGAAAATTGATCATTTATTATAATTTTTCAAATTAATAATCTCTCGTAATTTTTTAAGGCTAATTAATTGACAAATATTTAAAATTGCTTATAGATCACAGTTTTAGGTCTAAGTCTCAATAACTACCTGGAACGGCAAAAAATCCATGTTGTTCGGACTTTTAAAAAATTTAAAATTCCGGACTTGGACTGTTGAAAAAACAAAAAAAAAATTTAAGTCATTGCCTTGACTTGACTTTAGACTTGTGACTGTGAAAAACAAGTCTATATATTTCTATGAGTTTTGTCTTATTTTATCAATTTTCTATTAAATAATTTTTCTATGAGTAGATACGTCATTGTTAAGACCATAAAAATTTGATTTTTAATCCTTTTTTTTTAAATAATTAATAAGTCTGGTAAAAAATTAGAGAATTGTGCTGAATTTTGTTTCTGAGATTTCTCTATTTTAATAATTAAATTAAAATTAAGCTTTCTATTTGTTTTGAATCCTAATATTTTTTTAAAATAAAACTTGAAATTCTGCTTTTTTTCTATTTCTCCCAAATTCAAAAATAAATCAATAAATTTACTAAAATTCACTTTTTATATTTACTTGGCTGATTAAGAAAAAAAAGACTCTTTTGTGCATATGTAAAACAATAATTTATAAGTTTCTTTTCTAAGTGGAAAAAATAATTATTTCTTTTTCGAATCTTAAAAATTGTCATTTTTAATTTATTCATTTTTTAAGGATCACAAAAAAATCTAATCAAAAAATTCTTTTATTAATTGTCTATTTTTTGTAATCAAAATGTGAATTAATTGGCCTTTAAGTTTCTATGGTTACTTGATCTTTTTAAAGATTTAAAAATTTAAAAAGTCAAAAAATGCCAGAAGAAAATTTTCAATTTTATCTTTTGATAAAAAAAATTAGCATTTAGCAGCAATTAGGCAATGAGATCATGTTGATATTATGAAAAAATGTTATTTTTTTTTCAATAAATCCTTTAACATTAGAAAAAAATCGATAAATTTAAAAAAGAATAATTCATTTGATGCATTTACGTCATTGGAACCCGTCTGCTTATGCTTTTTAATTGTCAACCTAAATTAAAAACTTTAAAAAAAAAAAAACAAACGCCCACCGAAAATAAACAACAATTTGTCAGCAAACATTTATCCAAAACACTTCTTTTTTTTCTTACCACTCTAGGACAAGACACCCAAATGAAGTTCACGCTCAATCCGGCGCCTGGCGAGGCCGGCTTTGTCCAGTGGAAGGACGCAATGCAAGCTTTGGTCCGTCTGCCTGGCGGAGTGCCTCTAGAATTCCGAAAAAGTGTATGAAAAAATTTAATAAATATTTTTCAGCAAAAAAATTTTTTTTTATTTTTTAACAAAATTTATTTAATTTAGATATGGCTAAACTTGTCCAAAAAGTACATCCAAGACGTGGGCATAGACTGGAGCAGGACTAGGCGGGCAGCGTTCAACGACCGCTCCAACCCGGACGATGACGATCTTGGCATTCAAATAGTCAAAGATCTTCATCGCACGGGCTGCAGCGCGTTCAGTGGACACGAAAACGAGCAAGACCGGGCTCTGCTGAAGCGGGTGCTGCTCGCCTACGCCCGCTACAACAAATCCGTAGGCTACTGTCAAGGCTTCAACATCATGGCAGCGCTGATTCTGGAAATAGTGGAGCGCAGAGAAGAGGACGCCCTCATGTGCATGATCTACCTGGTCGACCACATACTCCCCGAGGGCTACTTCACCAACTCAATGCACACACTGGCCGTGGACATGACTGTTTTCAGGGAACTGCTCAAGCAAAAATTGCCCAAGTTGTACATTCACTTAAATCAGCTACAATTCAACTCCATGACAAATACTAAGTTGACCACAAAAACAAAAAAAAAGCTTTCCAGCCAAATGAACACCTACGAGCCGCCACTCACCAATGTGTTTACCATGCAATGGTTTCTGACCCTGTTCGCCACTTGTTTGCCAAAAAATGTTCTTTTGCGCGTTTGGGACTGCATTTTTTTGTTCGGCTCAGAAGTCTTGTTCCGCACATCTCTGTCCATTTGGGACAAATTGTCCGTGTCCATAATGAAAGCGACCAGTGCGGACTCGTTCTACAGCATGATGAGCATATTGTCAGTGCGACTATTTGACCAAAATGTGATGGAAGAAAACCAGCTCATTGACAAAATGTTCTCCTACGGCGCCTTTCCTCTAGATGGCCTGAGCGATCTGAGGGAAAAGTTCACCTTTAACATCAACCCCTTTCAAAGCTTGAAAAAAGACAACGACCAACTGGTCAAGCTAGGCGACCAGCAAACTCAGCTTGATCTCAGACTACGCTCCGGCGACCAAGATGAGCAGGAAATTGACGACCTGGCCAAGATGATCTCTTGCTTTGCTCTGCTAATGCCTGGCCGAGCGGTCGCCTCGCCGCACCACAAGGACATAATGATTGAGGCAGTGGCTGCTGCCAACACTTTTGGATCAAAAAAAAAAGACGAGCTCAGCTTGGTGACCCCCGGCGCCATCTCATTCATTTCTCAGATGTACAACCCCAAGCCGCTCAGTGAACAATTGACCATGGACTTGAACGAGCTCAAAAAGCAGTACAAAAAGCTCAAGGAAAGACAAAAGCAAGCACAGATCATCATTCAGTCGGCCTCCGATCAGCACAAACTCAAGCAGAGAAGTAGAGAGCCCCACTTTTCGCTGCAACCACCCACAATAGTCAACCATTTGCTCATAAAGCCAACAGACATGAGCAAAAATACCCTTAAAACGCCAGTGCATCTGAATAGTGATCTGAATGTTTTAAATGAAAAATTGAAGGAGAAGATAAATGAGTCGAAGAGTTTGGTTGAGAGTATTTTGCATTTGGATGAACAGAGAAGAAAGAGCAGAGAGTATTTTAGCGATGATGATTCGAGTGATGATCAGGACGAGGTGATTGAGGGCGAGAAAAAATCTAGTCTGCTTGAGCTGGCTAGCAGGACTGAAGGAGACAAGAGTGGTGGACTGTCGACTAGTGGAATGTCTGCTGGTGTGCTGCTAAATGACGACAAACATAGAAAATTGTCCAGGGAAAGCTCCAAGAGTGTTAATTCAGCAATTATGGAAAATTTGGTCAAAGAAGAGAGTCGAAATTTGACTCCGGTTAATCCGTTTCCCACACGACATCTAAATTCAAATGTTGCCAAAAATGGACACAGATTGGGTCTGTATAAATAATCTCGATTGCCTTGCCACTTTTTATTTTATGTTTTTTTGAGCCGGTTTAAATTTATTTTTATATAATTTGATTTTAAATAAAAATATAATTAAATTTTTAATTTATTAATGTTAGTAACTAGCTGACGTGTTCTTTTAACTATATCCCCACACAAACTTGAGAAAATCTTATGATTTTAGGGCCTTCCTTCCTATCTGTTCTTTATCTCTTTTTAATAGATTTTAGGAGTGAAATTTTAAATTAGGAACGCTTTCACTTGACAGTAAAACAGTTCTTATTTTTTAGGTTAACTGTTTAGTCAAATTGTAATATTTTTTCAAATTTACTTTTTGACAATTAAATACAGAGCTTTTTTTTTATATTGAATCATGTTCAAGAAAAGGAAATTAGAAGTATTTTTCATAAAATATCCATAGTGATTTTTGTCTCGAATTAATTCAATACTGACTCAGTTCTCTTTTTTTAATATATCATTTAGTTTGAATTTTTCACTATTTTTTGAAAATTAAACTAGTTTTTCTCCAAAATTTTTAATTTTTGTGAAAATTGAATATTTTTATATTTTTAAAAACTTGACCCCCATTTTCCTAAAAGAAAATTTAAAGGGCTCTCAAAAAATGTGCTTAGTTTTTCTCCAGGACATATAGTTTTCGAGAATTTCAAATGATTTTATTATAATTGAGAAAATTCAATTCATAATTGTAATATTTGATATTTTTGGTTATATTAATTTAATAAAAAAATAAGAGTCTATGTATTTATTTATTTATTTACTTGTTTTCTGTACCGAGCTAGAGCTCCTTCAGAATAAATTAAAAAAAAAAATAAAAATAAAATTAAAGTTAATAAAATGAGATAAAAAAAAAATAAAAAAAAATAAAAATAAAGTAAAATAAGCTAAATAAATGAAAGTTAAGCAAATGTATTAATTTTTAATTAAATAAAAATGGGAGCGTATCAAAATAGCTTTTATTAAGACAGCTATTATTAAAACAGCTAATTTTTTTTTAGCTATTTTTTTCCCCTAATTGTTTAATTAAATTAGCAATTATCAAAATAGCTACAAACAAAAGTTTCAAAAAAGCTTTCAATTAAATAAAAATTTTATTGTGATTTATTTTATTAGTAATAAGTATATGGATTCGATTGAAGAATTAGCAAACAATTTTGAACGTGCGCTGAATATAAACAAAGGGTTTATTTCAAAGTCTCAAAAAAAGGCTCCTCAATTGTATTTTGACGGCCAATTTTATCGAATCACTGGTAAACCGAATAAAGTCGGTAAAATTAACTGGCATTTAGCGATTTTTAATTTAGCTAATTTGATTAAAATAAAAATCTCAGGTAAATTTTTAGCTATTTCGATAATTGCTATTTTGATACGGAGCCCATAAAAATATGATAAACTTAAATGAGGCGAAATTTTTAATTTTTTTTTGCAATCTTTTGCCTCTTTTTTCTGATTTTCGTAAAGGCAAGTTTCGATCCTTTTCATTTTAATATGATCTTTTGGTGATAGAATCATTTTCTTGGTCCCAACTCTCATATTTGAGTTTTAAACGAAAAGTTTGAATTTTGAATTTTTATTTTAAATTATTCATAAATAAAAATTTAACATAATTTTAAAAATTTTTAAATATTTATTTAAAAATTGAAAACTTAATAAAGTTAAATTAATAATGTTTTTCAAAATTTTGTAATAGATATCGAACTTCTCAAATTCTCCAATAAACTTTGTAAAATGAATGTTGAGGTTATTTCTTTGCCTCAATCTGAATGTGCTTTATGTGAGCATTAGGTCTTGAACTAAAAATTCATTTGTGAAATTTGAAAAGAAATACGCAAACGAATTCTTGTAAAAATTGTTGAACTTTCCGATTGACGGGATGATTAAACTTTAACTGTTTCGGAGTTTTTATTTAGCTGCAGCTCATTTTTGAATTTGAAATTTGATCTTAAATCCACTTAAATCCCCTTTGTTGAATACAAAATAAATAAACAGAGAGAGACGGTAAATTAAACGATGAATGAATGAGTTAAGATTGTATTTTTCGAGTTCAATATTTAATAAGTTGTAGTCATTGGCATTATTTATCACAGGGTTAATCTTGAACAGTTTAAATATACAAAAGTTGCTAATTATTTATTTTAAATTGTTGTAAATTTGTAGTTGGTAATTTTTTATATTGATCCTTTCGAGTAATAAATCAATAGAGTCAAACAATAGTCAAAATGAGGTACAGTACAACTCAAAACTAATTTCATCGCTTTCTTTTTCTTCCTCTTCTTTTCCTTTTTGTTTCCTCTTCCTTTCCTCTTCCTTTCCTTTCCTTTAAGTTGGGCTTACTTTAAATTGATTTTAAATATTTAATTTTTTTTTTTTACAAAATAATTAAATCTAATTAAAATAAATTCTAAAGAATGAATATTCATTATAAAGTAGTATGGCATTTTTTATTTCTAAATAAATTCAAGTCAAAATAAATTAATTAATTCTACGTTGAATAACATAACTATAAAAGGTTAATAAAAGGGTCAAAAAGTAGCCCGCCAAAATAAACGGGCAAGTGTCCGCCCGCGAAAAAAAACGGGCCAAGGTCCGCCCGTTAAAATTGGGATGGTTTCATAGACTGCTCGTTTATTTCTATACGGTAATAAAACGGGCCAAAATGTAGCCTTCGAAATTAAACGGGCCAACGTCCGCCCGTTAAATTTAGGATGGTTTTATAGACCGCCCGTTTATTTTTAAACGTTTATAAAACGGGCCAACGTCCGCCTGCAAAATAAAGCTGCTGCTGAAGCACAGAGCCGATGCCCAAGATCAGCCAAGAAATTAAAATAATAATAATATTAAATTGAAAATGAATTAATAATAATTATAAATAATAATAATAAATAATAATTATAATTATAATAATAATAATAAATTGCTGAGGTTTATTTAAAAATTCCACTCGGCAATTTGATTAATTTCCTCTCTAAAATTGACCAACATAGGCCTAAGTTGGCTAAAGGTTGCTTGTAGTCGGCTTTTTATATTTATTTTTATAGCCAACTGTACAATTTTTTGCATTCCTGCTTTTGAACTATTGTAACTGTATCGGCTCTCTGCTTGCAACCTTTCACATTTTAAATATTCAAATGTTTGGAATATTTAAAAGTTAAGCAGCGAGCGTTTGCAGCTACATAAGATGGTTTAAAGATGAAAAAGGTGAATTCCAACAATGTTAACTCAAGTAAGTATTTCCTAAATATGCTGCTGACTTGTTGCGCTGGAAAATTCGGAATTACGGCGCAAAAAATTCAATTCAATTGGTTTTGATAATGAAAATCCAATTTTATTTAAAATATTTATCTCGGTTCGGCGAATGTCACATCCTGTATAAGACATCGAACTGTTGATCAATTTCAAAAGTGTTCCTAAATCCATCCCAATTGTTGAGTCAAATTTGGATGCAATAAACAACGAGCTAGCATTAAAAGTACTAGATCGACGTTTTCAAGTGGTACCAAAACGAGGTAACGGTCCATTATTTGGACCATTACAAACAAAACTTCTTGGTTTAATTCAAATTTTGTTTTGGTCTTCACAAAAAAATTGACCATTATTCCTCGTTTTTCTTTGATCTTATCTGAAGCTAGATCCAAAAATCTACGGCTCAAAACATTTTTTGTTTCTAGCTCCAAAAAGTGACCTATTATTTGATCCTCATCATCTTGTACATATATCGATTCGTCCATAACTAATAAAGAATCGTTAATATGTAGCGGAGACTTTGATATCGGATCTAGCGGTCTTTCAATAGAAATTACATTTTCTTTTGGTTTGATGCTCTAAAAAATAAATAAAAATTTTAGGAAAACAATTTTTTCTAAAAAAAATTACATCATGGTCGATCCCTTGATTGTTAATTTTGTTGGCCATGTCATTCAAGATTGCCCGGTTTGACTCATTTTGCTATTTGGCTTGTACAAATTTATCTAAATTAGTAGAGAATGAAATAATAATATTAATGTGCTTTATCGACTCTAGATGCAATGCTAGCGTAATAGTAATTAAAATAAGAAACTTTACTTTTGCTTTTTAAATTTAAAAATAATTACAAAAAGTTAGAGCTGAAATAACTTGCTAAAAAACCCAATCACTATCCAAAGCTAGCTAAAGTTAACATATTTTATAAATACCAATTTTTTTCATTTAAGATTTTCATTTTTTTTATTTTATGATTGTGTGTGTGCGCAAGAGGCCCATCAACAAAAAACAAATATCCAAAAAAGACATCGACGTGATCACCATGCCCAACAAGGACCTGTATCTAGTCAACTTGCCCAAGTGCAAAGTCGACCTCACCAAATACTTGGACAACCAGCAGTTTCGCTTTGACTTTGCGTACGACGAGAACAACCTAGTCTACCAGTACACAGCTCAGCCGCTGGTCAACAACATCTTCCAGGGCGGAAACGCCATGTGCTTTGCCTATGGCCAGACCGGAGCGGCAAGACCTTTTTAATAAATAAAAAAAAAAAATTTCAAAAAATTTATTTAAATTTATTCTTTTTTAGAGAATGGGGGAGATTTTAGCCAAAAAAATGTGGACTGCTCCAAAGGCATACACTCACTGACCGCCAGGAACGTGTTCTTAAAAGTGAACGGCAGATCTTGTACGAGTGCATCAACACTTTTTTTTTAGGTATTCTTATTGTCAAAAAAAATAATCAATTTTGGTCCGAATCTTAAGATTTGGACCAAAATTGTGAGTATTTTCTAAATTCTGGCCACATGTGGACTAAATTTTTATTTTTAGTAAAATACCCTGGTCTTTTGGCCATGTCCAAAATACTTCAGACAAATCCAAAAAGTGTCCAAATACACAAGGACTTGATAATGCAGTGTCTGGACGACAAAGACGAGTCGATCCGACTCCACTCATTGGACCTGCTGTACGGAATGGTATCCAAAAAGAACTTAATGGAAATAATCAAAAAACTGATGGTGCACATGTCAAAAGCAGAGGGTACCCACTACCGCGACGAACTTTTGGCCAAAATAATCGACATCTGCAGTCAAAACAACTACCAGTATGTGACTAACTTCGAGTGGTACGTGAGTGTACTAGTTGAGTTGACAAGTACACTCGTACACTCGAACGTATGCTCAAAAAGTAAATGATATCCAAGACAATTCAGAATCCCAAATTTCGTAAAAATCAATCAATCAATTTTTTTTTGACTTGAGAAAAAAAGAAAAAGAAATTTTTTAAAGATAATTATTTTTATTGTATTTTGTATGTTTTTTTTTTCTATTAGCTCTTTTTTCATTTTTGCAATTTGGAGGCCTTCTAAATTTAATTTAGTTTTAATCTTGCACGATATTTTTCATTCAACTTTATTATATAATATATAATTTTTGATTTTTTTTTAATCAATTAAAAAAATAAAGCCATAATTTTTCAATTTTTTTGTTAAAAAAATAAAATCAATCAATTTTTTATATTATAGATATCAATTAATTAATAATCATATATCAATTTTTTAAATTATAGAGAAATATTAAAAAAATTCTGGAATTTAATCGTCCATACACTAAACACATTTAAAAAAAATTCTCAAGTATTTTCTTAATAAAAATTTTTGACGGACAATAATAAAATATATTCAGATAAAACTTAGCAATTACTAAATAAAAAATTTGAATATTTTGGCTAAATGACATTCTAATAAGGATCAATGCACACTTAACTCAAATAAATCCATAAAAAAATTCAAAGGAAAAATAATTTTTTTGCCGTCCTAGGTGGTTATTATGAAAGCCAAATACTTAATAGTTAAGAAAGGGAAGCAGAGTTTTTTAATTGCGATTAAAAAGATTTTATTTTTCAACTTTAATTTAGGAATAAAATTTTTTTTTCAAAAGTCCTAGTCAAAGACTTTTATTTTTATTTTTTTAAAAAAGTCCAGCACATATTAAAATTGCAAAAAAGGAATAAAATGAAAAGATCGGTCTTTTCTAAAAGCATTTTTGAAATAAATTTTTTTTTTTGAATCTACATAACATGTCAAGCAATTTACTTTAAAATTATTTAAACAAATTTAAATATTAATTTTAATATCTAAAGATAAACTCTTTGAATTGAAATGATATAATGAATTGATCATCAACTTCAAGATGCCCTTAACAAGAGCTCCATTTTAAAGTCAATTTCGATTTGAAATGAATTACAATAAAAAATTGTCTTAATCATTCATTTAAAAATATTTTAACTTTCTATTTTTTACTCACTAACATGTTGTATAATTTATTTTACTTGTTAAATATCACAACACAAAATGTGAATAGAATTAATTAATTTTTCAAAGCTAAATTTAGACATCCATCTTTTTAAATTATTTAAAATATTTTTAATTTATGTTTAATGGTATAGAAAAAATAATAATTATCAAATTTGGGCTAAAATGGTTGCATTATCGAGTTGGTATGGCACATTGTGTTAATTGAAAATCTATTTCCGCCAATATACCATGTCAGCACTAGAATAAATTTTTGTAACAAATGTTGTCAACTCAGGTTTTTTAGATTTTTTTTAAAGTTTATTTTTAAAGATTTTAATTTAACTGTCAAAAATATGGTTTCAAAATTTTATTTCAATTAAATCATTTTTTTTTCCAAATTACTTAATTATTGACTCAATTTTAAAATTATTAAAATGAAATTTTATGTCTTAAAATTTAATAAATTTAGGAAAATATGCAGCTAACCTTTTCGATATAAAAATTTACGATATTAAATAATAATACGAAAACAAAAATAATTAAATTGTATTAAAATTAAATTATTTAAGTTGTTATTTTTCGTTTGTTTCTAAACTATTTTCTATTCATAAAAGTCCTGGTTCAGGCTTATATCAGGTTTAAACTGATATAAATCTATTATATAAAATTTCTAATATAAATAATCGTAAATCCGATTTATTCGATTTTTGAGTCACGATCCATTTTCTTCTTCTGAGTCGTTTTCATGATGTTCTCCATGATTTTTTTTTTAATGTTTTGGACAATAATATCGTCTTGATGATGATATTATACCATCTTTAACACATGCAAGGTCCAAAAAATTGATATGTTTTAAATGATAGTCTTTTCTGACTGTTTCGTTCCATAAGCATTCTAGATATTTAAAGTCTTCTGAATCTTCGTTATTATCACTGTTTGAATAATCTTCATTTTGAAAACCAGGTTTTTCGAAACAATTCTTAATAATTAATGGTTTTATCTAGTTCCACGACATGACTTTGCTATCAATCGCATCTTTGACGTTTGTTTCCTCGAAAAACTCCTTGAATTCAACAGCTGGGACATATTTTTTGACTAGTCCTGTTCTATAAAAAAATTAATTTAAAAAATAAATTCCAGATTGGTCTAGCGAGTGCAATAGCGGAGTATAATTGGGAGGTAAAAATGTAACTTTCATATTACTGTTCTCTTTTTAAGTCTTGTGTCAACTCAAATTATCAATAAAAAGAAAAGTTTTCTTATTTTTTTTATAAACTTTTGTTTAATGTTTCGAACAATTCTGTAAAAATAATCATGATATTCATTCATGCTTTTATATATGATGAATTAACATCTACTAAATTTTTCAAATTTTCAATGTTTTAAAACATAGTTTGTTTTTGATTAAAAAATTACTAATTGAGTCAATTTTTTGGATCCAGTCTTTCTATCTTTCTTTACCATTCGCACATTTTTCACCTGTGAAAGTAAATATTTTAGACGGTTGCATTTCATAAATTAAAGCCAGTTTCGTCAACATTAAAAATGTCACATGTTGCGTAGCCGTCATTTATTTTGAAAAAATTTGCAGTCCAATTTTCCACGACGTCCATATTAAATGATGATTTTTCGCCATTTTTATATTTAAAAAATATGTTAAATCGGTCGTAATACGCGAAGGGCATCTAGTAATAGCAGAAAACTCGGTTATTTGAAAGTACCCAGCAAATTGGTTTGCTTTTTCCATTAAAACAGGCCGCTAGTGGTTAGTTTTTTAATTTCCGAAAACCTATCTAAAATATCTTTTGTAATGAGCTTAAATAGGAAATAAGTTCTTTTCGGATCTGTTAGGATCTGATGGTTCGCGGCCATAAAAAAAAATAAAAAAAAAAATAATTAAATGATAAAAATAACTTTATTAATAAATGGCCACTTCTAGCCTAACAAGTAATTTTTAAATAAATTTTGATTATTTTTTAATTATTAAATTAAGTGCGAGGATAACTTCACCAAATTATGAATTATACAACTTGGATCAATTTAACGAAATCTGATAGAACAAATATTGATAAATTTTTTCGATTAAAATGATTTAATTCTGAGCAAAAAATCTTTACATGAACATTACAAGTAAAATAATCAATTTAACAAAAATTAAAAAAAAATCCTGATATATTTTTTTAAAACTCGTTGTTGAATTATTATCATAGTTTAATAGCGTACACTATTAAATAAATTTAAAAATAGAAAAAAGAACTTCTAAATCTTTAAATTTTCAGATAATAAGAAAAGCAACTAACATTTAAAGCTCCCCAGCAAGTATTGTTTTGATAAGTAAAAAACAGAAAAAAAACTCTGAAAAAAAACAAAAGAACATTAGCTGCATAAATTGTAGAAATTTTTAGTAAATGAATAAAACTTTTAACTTTTCAAAACAAAGCTAACCATGTTTCGATTAAGAGGAGCTAACCATGTTTCATTTTTTGTAACAATGACAAATGAATTATTATGAAAAAATTATTTTGAATTTCAGAAGACGAATATTATCATATTTTGTTTCAATCTCTGTTTAGTAATTATTCAATATTTAGAACATTCATAAGCACACTGTAAGCAATTGAGATACAATTTTTTGGACGCTTTTCTACAAAAATAACGAGTGCACATATAAAATTTTCTCTTCAATCAAAATGTATTATTGAATTCTAATATAAGAGATCATGAAAGCAAATAAAAATTTTAAAGCAAATTTTTATTTTTATTTTTAAAAAATATAGTTTTTTCAGAAATATTAGAAGGCATCTTTATTACCCGATACATTTAATATTTTATTATAAATGCTTTAAAAGATTTAGATTAAATTTAATCAAATTAAAATATCTGTAAAAAATTGTCTTTTTTTAAAAGAACAATTTATTTACTTTTTTTTTAGAAATATTTAAATTTGTTAATTCTTGACACAAACTTTCATTTTGAAATTTTTTACTTCAAATTCAATAATGCTTTTTAATCAAATGGATTTACGTTAGAATGAATTTGAATTTTTTTTTTCATTTTCCAGATTGCAGAGAACAGGCTGAATTTTCAACCAGATAAAATAAAGAATTTGCATAAAAATATTTTGAAACGAAACTTAGTTAAAAGCTCAATTTGATCAAATTTAAAATTAAAATTTATAATCATTTATATTAATTATATGTTATTTATCTTATCTCAATGTGACTTTTTAAAAAGTATATATACAATAACTTTAAGAACGAAATATCTTTAAAATATTTTATTAAGATTCAAGATGCCCGAATTGGAATTTGCCGAACTAGAGGGTTTTGGGGAAAAATTATTAAAACACAACAACAAAATATTTCCTTATTTTGCCACTGATCTATTAAAAATAAAATCATTTCGAACACGATCCGATGATGTGTTTGTAATTGCTTACCCAAAATCGGGAACTACTTGGACTGAAGAGATTGTATGGCTGATTCAAAATAATTTAGATTTTGAAAAAGCCTCATCCGTAGCCCATTCTGATAGAGTTGTATTTTTAGAAGAAAAACCCCTTGTCCAAAATGACTTTTTTGAACCACCGAGAGTTTTTAAGAGCCATCTTACTTTTGATTACTTGCCGCAAAATATAGAAAAAAATTCAAAAATTATTTATGTAATGAGAAATCCAAAAGACATGCTGGTATCGTATTTTCATTTCGTAAAATGGATAAAAGGCTTCAGCTTTGTGGGTGAATTCAGTGTTATACTTGATCATTTTATACAAAATAGAATTATTTACGGAAATTGGTGCGAGCATGTCAATCAATTTTTTGAGAACACCAAAGTTTTATTTTTAACTTTTGAAGACTTGTTAGATGTATTTTTTTTTGTTAATTGAAATTTAAATTTTTTAAATTTTTTTTCTTAGTCACCTATTGAAACAATTAAAAAAATAGCTTGCTTTCTGGGTAAAGAATTAACAGATGATCAGATTCAAAAATTGATTGATTTTACCTCGTTTAAAAAGATGAAAAAAAATTCATCATTTTTTTTCCAAAAAGCAGATGATAGCAAACAGCAGAATCAGTTAGATTTGTTTTTCCGCAAAGGTGAAATTGGTGACTGGATCAATTATTTTAATGAAGAAATGTCGTCTAAACTAAAGGATAAACTAAGCAAAGAGCTAAATCCAAGCATTCAAATAAAATATTTTTCATCTAAAT
The DNA here is from genome assembly GCA_010279815.1 of Brachionus plicatilis. Classification (NCBI taxonomy): domain Eukaryota; kingdom Metazoa; phylum Rotifera; class Eurotatoria; order Ploima; family Brachionidae; genus Brachionus; species Brachionus plicatilis. The sequence continues at coordinate 154,346 of QEOQ01000353.1, read as the reverse complement.
GAAATTACATAAGTAAATAATTTTAATAAATTTTTAAAATTAACCAAACAAAGTATTTAATGTTCTATTTATTCTTACTTACTCTTAAAGATCATTTAGCATATGTATCATTAGAAATTTTTTGATCGAATTTTTTTTTCGACTCCTTTGGTTAGTTTAAATTTAAGAAAATAAATTCATTTCCTAGATATTACACTATTGTGTATTTTCACAATTAAATTGACTTATTGGTATAAAATTTTCCACTTAATAATTAATTTAATTAGGTAAATAAAGTTAAGCGTCACTTGATTATTTTTATTGAATATTCAAGTTTTAAAATTCTTAAAAAAACATCATTACAAATTTTCAAATCAATTTTCACTATTATTATTTAAGTTTTAACTTATCTAAAAGCCTAAAGATCTCAAAGATTTTAATTCTGGTCGGAAAAATATAACAATTAAATAGCTAATACAAAATAGTTAAAAAAATAGAAAAATTTCATTCAAAATTTTTTCAAGAAAAAAAAGTTGCTAAATGTTTATTTCCTGATTTAAGGACTCTTTGAGTATTGGATCAATAAATTAAATTCAAATAAAGCTAAATAATATTTATTTAGATCCTGGGTGAAATGTATTTTTTTAGTAAGAATTTTGATTATTTTTTAATTGTAAACTCGTTATTGACATATTGGCCCATTAAAATCCTTCGAAAAAATATTTTATAATAAAAATTTACAGATAATTGTTTATTATTAGCTAAATTTACTTTCAGACAATCACAATATGGGATGCCAGAATAGCTTCGCAAAGTACCTTTTTAAAAAATTAGATATTTTTAGCTTTTAAATTAAATTGAAATATATATTTACCTCCATTAATGCATTTCTCTATTAAAAAATGCGGTTTTAATGTCATCGATTGAGAACTTGTGGAGGTTAATTGAAAATAATTTTTGGTTTCCTCCTTGATGACTGACTGATCATTATTATTTATTTTATTAATAAATAACAAAACGATTGAAAAAAAAACGATAATAAATACAAAACTAATTATTGCTTCTAAACTTATTTTGGAGTTATTGCTCATTTTGGTGTGAAATATTTCTAAAAGAATTAAAGTTAAAAATTATATCCTTGAATTAAATTAAATATGAGATAAAATATGAAGAAATCAAATAATATTATATAAAACTAAACCAAACATCATAATTATAATTGTGTATTTATTACTCATTTTGGTGTAATATTTTTCAAAAAGAACTAAATATAACAAAAAATATATCCATGAATTAACTTGATACTAAAATAAATATAGAAAAAAGCTTGATTCAAAAATTTCATAATTAAAAAATTTTATTATTATCTTATTCGTAATTACAAGGTAAAAAAATTGATAAAATTCAATCTTCAATTAAAACACAATTTGCGGTCTCCAGTTTACCTTTTTATATAATTTAATAAACAACTCAACATCAAAATCGAAAAAGATATCACAGCGTATTGAAATTTCATCATGATTAATATCATTATCTTATCATTATTTTTGGTCACATTCAAGAAATAATGTTAAGAATATTTTTAATTTTTCTGCTAATTTAATTTTTAGATAATTTGAGGCTTAAAAATCATTTTAAAAAATTTATTTTTTTATAAATTTTTTTATTTATTAGACAATTTTTAAAAGTACAATAAAAGACAGACATTGAAAAAAAAATTTTAAAAACAAGGTTTTGATGATAAAATAGACTAATCTCAAAATGGGTTAAATATTTTTTTAATCAAGCTTATTCGATAAAGACCTGGATGTCTTTAGCATTCTTTAAAAAAGGCACTTTTTTATTTTTATTTTCCTAATTTATTTTTTTACTATCGACATCAACCGATGCCTGATCATTTTTATTCTCTTTAGTCTTTTGATTCACTGCTGACTGATTTCTGCTCGCTTTTCTCAATGCATCCATGATGCCACCGAAAAAGACTGCCGATGACAAATTTTCAAAAGGCACTATTGGATCAAACGACTTGAAAAAGATGCTCATTACTTTCACATACACAAATATTGTAGCTACGCCAAAGAACATGGCTGCTTTTGACACATTCAGCAAGTCTTTGCGCTCCAAAGTGAACGCGATGGCAGCAAGCAAACAGCCCTTGGTGGCGCTTTAAAAAAATCAAATTAAAATGAGTAAAAACAACAACAAAATTTTATTTACAATGAAGGGTGCAAGGTCTCGTTAGTGTTTGGCAAATAGATTCCACGGTTAAATCTTTCAATAATGGTCAAAAATCCGCTTCCAGCACCTTTGATCGCTCCACACACTACTATTATTATGAAGCTGTTTGGATATAGATGAAAGCCGTGATTTACACCATCATATATTTTTCTTGACCTCTGAAGTTCTTTCAACACACTGAGAGTTATTTTGACCGGTTTTAATTTTAATAGTTTATAGATTGTGTCAAATGGTGAAAAAAATACCAAGTACCTTAAATATTGAAATAAATTTGAGGAATTTTTTGTGTGTGAAATTGCTCACCAGCAAGCAGTTGCCAATACCAAGTTTTGATGATGCTTAAAGTCTTCCAATATGGGCTCCCCGAGCAAGAAATGGACCAAAATTCCACCGCCAAAGCACAAAATCATGCTGGATAGGTAGCACGCCAGAGGGTGTCTTTTGTGAAAATTGGGAATTGCTGTAAAAAATTTAAATAAAAATAAGTAAAAATTTTTTTTTATAAATCTACTTGATTGATATGTTTGGATGTCTTCCCTTACTGCCAGACACATTAAAATGTAATGGGCGATATCAAAGTAAGGATACATCTTCAATTTTAGAAGAACACTTCCGTATTCTTCTAAAGTTTGGACATCTAGCTTCATAGTGGCTACGAAATGTCTATCAACTGAGCTCTTGTTTGTTGAAATTTAAAAATCTTAAAAAATTTATTATAATAAATTTTTGGAGACATAATATGCTGAAATATTTTGATAAATGTTTGGAGAGATTTAAGAAAAGAAAAGAAAAAAAAAAAGAAAAAAAAATGGGTTGATTGTTTTTTAGAGTAAACCATTAGGTTAAAAAGGAACTGATTGAAAACAAAAATTAAATCTTTGTAAACGATAATAATGATATCGTTCAAGGGAATAAATAAAGGCAGACTTATTGGAAGATGCATTATAGGAGCTGAACCTTTTGAATATATGTTTTTGTTAGATAAATAGAAGCAATAAAATAAAATTTAGCAAATCATATCTGATATTCAATCATCAATATTTATTGAAAGGAATAATTTATAGAATATGTGCATTCGGATCCTTAAACTTAAAGATAATCTATTCGTACATTTCAATCTCAAACACTACGAAAACAAATAATTTATGTCAGTACTCGATTTAAGTCTGTTGATTAGGCTGGAATATTTATTTATGTTTAGCTTTTGGTGCTTGGTATTTTCTAAACATGTTGTTAACTAAATAAAAACATTATTTTTCCTTTTTCTTCAACTAAGTGCAGCTAGAACGTTGCCTTATCCCACCAACCCAAGCTTTGTTTACTCATAAGCTTCTGTAATTAACAGTTCTATCAAAATTTTTTTATGTAATTATCTTTTGATTAAATTTTTTTTACCAAAAATAAAATTAAACAAAAAGTATTCTAAATAGAAGAAAATAATTCAAAAATATTTTTAATAATAGCTACAGCAGGAGATATGCGTAACGAGGCATGATTAGTCTTGCTATGGTTGCTGTTTTAAAAAAATAAATTAAACTTAAAGTTAATTTCTAATTTTAGCCTTTTCTGAATTTATAATAATATTTTCCACATTTTATTTATTAATTACTAGCTGGGCAAACAAAGATTTTTCAGTTTCCAGTTAAGCTTTTTGAAAATCTTGATCTTTTTGAATTTTTTAAATTTTAATTTTAATTTCAAATTTTATTGTTTTTTAATTCTAGAAAAGAAAAAATTACATAATAAACAAAAATTAATTTTATTCGGATAAAATTTTATTAGGATTTAATTCAGTTTTTATCTAAAAATGATAGATAAATTAAAAAAAAAAAACTAAATTTTGCATGATCATTAAAATTTTCTAGTACTCTGTTTGTCAAGAAGTTTTCACATTTCTTGGTAAGATTTTTAGTAAACTTTTGTTGGAGTCCTCAAATACCATTTGCAGGGCCATTATTTGAAAATGAGTTAAATTTTCGCTTAGGATTCTAAGCTGAACTTTTTTGTTTTTTAAAAAAAATTCTATCAAGTCATTATTCAGATTTTAATTCGAAAAAAAACAACTTATAGGAATTGTTTAATAAAGGTCTCAATGATTAGGGTAAAAATTTTATAAAATTTTATTTAAATAAACAATAAGCTTTAATGAAAGAGTTATTTGATTGAATAAAAATTAGATTAATGAATAAAATAATTTCTGCTGATTAGAATTTTAGAATAAATCTAATGTTCAATTGATCAAAGGTATAAACCTAATTATTAGAATTAATAAATGATAGTTAATTGTTAATTTTTTAACAAAGCAGAAAATTTTAGCTTTGTGAATTTTCCAACATTGTAAAAAAATAATTTTTGTTCTGATAGATGCTTTTCATTTTGTTACAAATTGTATCTAAATCGTCAAAATTTTCAATTTCTAATACTGAGTTGATTGTGACATCTTAACAAGGCACTATGGAGTTGATGATCAATTCAATATATCATTTCAATTCAAAGAGTTTATCTTTAGACATTAAAATTGATCTTTAAATTTATTTAAATAATTTTAATGTAACATGCTTTACATGTTATGTATATTAAATAATTAAAAAAAATCATTTTCTAAATCCAATGATAATAAAATCGATTTTAAAATTTAATTTTTATTTTTAAATTGATTTTTGTAGAGTTTGTTTTGAAATATTTTATTTCAAAAATATTTGTATCTAGTGCTCAAAATTGAAATTAAATTTAAAAATGAATTTTAAATATTAAAATTGCAAATAAGTAATAAAATGAAAAGATCGATCTTTTCTACAAATATTTTTGAAATAAATTTTTTTTTATTTAAATCTACATAACATGTCAAGCATTTTTCTTTAAAATTATTTAAATAAATTTAAAGATCAATTTTAATGTCTAAAGATAAACTGTTTGAATTTAAATGATATATTGAATTGATCATCAACTTCAAGATGCCCTTAACAAGAGCTCCATTTTAAAGTCAATTTTTTATTGTATTAAAAATATTTTAATTTTCTATTTTTTACTCACTAACATGTAGTTTAATTTTGTTTATTTGTTAAATATCACAACACAAAATGTGAATAGAATTAATTAATTTTTCAAAGCTAAATTTAGAAATCCATCTTGTTAAATGATTTAAAATATTTTTAATTTATGTTTAATGGTATAGAAAAAATAATAATTATCAAATTTGGGCTAAAATGGTTGCATTATCGAGTTGGTATGACACACTGTGTTAATTGAAAATCTATTTCCACCAAAATACCATGTCAGTACTAGAATAAATTTTTGGAACAAATTATTCCAATGTTGTCAGCTCAGGTTTTTTTAGATTTTTTTAAAGTTTATTTTTAAAGATTTTAATTTAACTGTCAAAAATATGGTTTCTAAATTTAATTTGAATTAGATCCTTTTTTTTCTAAATTACTTAATTATTAACTTAATTTTAAAAATTATTAAAATGAAATTTTATTTCTTAAAATTTAATTTATTTAGGAAAATATGCAGCTAACCTTTTCGATATAAAATTTTTAATAAAGGCTTTTTTTAAATTTTTTTGACTTTTAAATAACAAATTTTAACATTTCAACAAATTTTATTATTACCTAGTGTTTAAACTGTGATCCTTTTTTTTTTTATCTAATTTTTATTAATTCTATT